>CM038677.1:296572373-296997471 GCA_021605205.1 Aegilops longissima
AATAGGCATAGAGGAGCTAGGAGAGTCCAAACGAGGTGAAGCTTTCCACACGATCGTGATCGAACGACGGAGAGCATGGAGGTGACTTAGATGGGTTATTGGGATGTTTTGAAGGTGTTGGGCTGCAACTTAAAAGAGGCCTTTGCGAGAGTGCGGTTAACTGTTGGAGTACCAAACGAGCTCCAAATGACCCGAACTTGACCGTGGTCTACGGGTGGTATACCAAGGCCACTAGACAAACTCTCGGTCCATTTCGAAGGTTTAATACCCGCACACGGAAAACGAAAAGGGACCGGGAAGATAGGAGTGCCTGATTGCAAAACGGACAACGGGAAAATGCTCGGAATCATGAGACTTAACACGTATGCAAATGCGATGCACATGATGACATAAAATAAAATGCATGACATAGACAAAATGCAAAAAGAAGAAAACCCAACCACGGAGGGAATATCATATATCAATGCCGAAATGGCAAGAGTTGAGTTACAAATATGGAAAGTTACTCCGGGTGTTACACCTTCCCTCAACCAAAAGCATGGGCGACGGGGCTCATGGTGTGCTTCCACCACTCACCCCAAGATGGTGCCTTGGCACCAAGGGCGCAGACCTCCACAAGCGTGATCCGCGCTCGCTGATGACGCGCTGAAGAAAGAAGCTGCCAAGAAATCCCGCTGCCAAGAGAGCAACCGGCGCCCCTGCGCCACTCGTTAAGACTGCACAAGACCGCCTGCAGGGCAAGAGCGAACCCTGTCAAGACCAAGCTCCACCTCAAGCAGGCCCTGCACCACAGCCACCGCCGCGACCTTCACCCCGAGCTGCGAAGGCCACCTAGCTGTGCAAGTTCAAGCTGGACCTACCTCCATGCTACGACGGCAGCACAGACCCACGGAGCTCCCGCGGCTCTCACGAGCTGAGCATCAAGAGGCCAACAACGACGAGAAAGTCATGGCGAACTGGTTCCCTATGGCTCAAGGACGGGCCCGCCTCGCTCCTCGAACTCGCAGCACGGCTCGATCTCTCTCCTCGACGAGATGCGTGACCGCTTTCTGCCAATCATTAGGCACTCGCGATCACCATCATCAACAAGGGCGACTCGCCACAAGATCAAGCAACAGTCAGAGAAACCTCCGTAAGTACATCCAGCGCTCAACAACACCCGCCTCAAGATCCCCAAGGTCACGGACGAGGCCATCATCTCTGCGTTCTCCGACGCGCCGTCCGTGACGCAAGATGAAGGAAGAGATGGCTATCCACGAGAACTCTGCACTTATCAAGAGCTGTTCAACCTCGCAACCAAGCGCGCAAGAGCCGAGGAGGGCGCCTCTCTCCTCGAGCTGCCAGCCGCAGCAGCCGAGGAGAATAAGACCAAGGCCAAGGACGCGCGCAAGGACGCAGTGGTGCTCGTAGCGGAGCCCGACACCAAGAGAGGCGCGAGACCAGCCCGAGTCGCCCAAGAACAATCGGCCGCTCGCGCTTTTCACAACCTGAACACCCACAACACCAGCGATCGCCAAGAGCTCAGGCCATACGAGAAGGACGCTATGGTCGATGCGTTCGCGCAACGCATCGGGCTACGGCCGTGGAGGAGGACGGGAGGTGGACGCTGACGACTGCCGCCGCACTAAGAGGGTGCGACCGCTCGCGAGGACCGGCTGGCAGACCAACCGCGAGGGCGCCTGGAGGGACTCCGACCGGTGAGGATCGCCTGTGGTAACATCGGTCTTCCTCGCTGCCGCCATCGAGAAGGAACGACGACCACCACCAGGACGAGGGGTGGGGGCTTTAGGAGCCAAGGCGATCGCTAGCGCCTTGGGCGGTGTATAGTCCTACCTTCAGCAGCATCTTCAAATAGTTCGCTCATGAGGTGAACTTGTGGTTCTGCTCGAGGCCACGCGCCCACCAGTGGTCCCAATGTGCCATCACCTTCAACTCGCAGACCATCTCGCGCGTTTCACCGCAGCGCACTCCCTATGCCATGCTCCCCTACCATCGCGAATGCAAGTCACCAAGACTCTCATCGACGGCGCGCAGGCTCAAGTCATTCAATTCACGACATCGCTCGACAACCTTCGTGCCCTATGAGCAGCTCCAGCCAACCAAGCCTTTTCAGAGGACTGATGGTTCCACCACACCGATAGGGCAAGTCCGCTGCCCGTTACCTTCGCAAGCGCGATAACTATCAAGACCGAGCTCATCGACTTTTGACGTCGCGCACATCCATCTCGCCGACAACGCCATCCTCGGTATCCAGCCCTGACCAAGTTCATGGCGGCCATTCATCATGGCTACAACATTCTCAAGATGCCAGGAAGCGGAGGAATCATCACGGTCCCGTGCAGAAGAGAGGGATGCGCCTCTCTCGAAGCGTGCTTTCTTCGCCGCAGCCGATCGACGCACCTCCGACAGCCAGGTAAGTGGAGGCCCTCCCGAGACCATCCCAAGAATAAGTTGCTGGCGCCTGCACAGGACCCTGAAGGAGATGGCGCGGCGTCAGGAGCCTCGCAGGACTGACCATGGTTGTTCTAGGGCGCCCCTCCATCGTGACAGGAAGTAAGGTATCGGCGCCTCCTCAAGGTTTGAAAGCACAAGTGCTCCCTAGGTGGTTTTGGTAATTAATGTCAACATATCTCTTGTTGGACTAACACTTTTATCTAGTATGTTTCAGATAAGTTCAACAATGGAGTGGCATGGACTAAAGGATGTGGGAACTCCTTCAAGATGCTAAGGACAAAGGATTGGCTCAAGCTTCAAGCTCAAGACTCTTCATTTTACATTTTAGTGATCCAAGATCACATTGAGTCTATAGGAAAAGCCAATACTATCAAGGAGGGATGAGGTGTTGCTTAATGAGCCTCTTGCTTCATGTGCTTAGTGATATGCTCCAAAACCCTCAACTACTTTCCCACTTCCACACATATGACCTAAACCTAAAGTCAAACTCGCCCCTACCGATTCTTTCTATCCGCGCCACCGAGTTCAGATGTCATAGCCAATCGCCACAAACCCTAGGCAAATCGGTTTCACCGATAGGGATCTCGGTCTCACCGAGATGGGATTGTAATCTCTCCTGTATGTCCATTACCAAAATCGGTCTCACCGAGTTTGTGTAATCGGTACTACCGAGATTACAATGCAAACTTTCTGTTAACTTATTACCAAAATCGGTCCCACCGAGTTTGAGTAATCGGTCCCACCGAGTTTGCTCGACCAACTCTCCGGTTAGCTAATTACCAAAATCGGTCTCACCGAAGTTTGTGTAATCGGTCTCACCGAGATTACGTTATGCCCTAACCCTAACCATATCGGTCCTACCGAGTTGCATATCGGTCCCACCGAAAACCCTAACGGTCACTAGGTTTACTAAATCGGTCCGACCGAGTTTGATGATTCGGTCCCACCGAGTTTGGTAAATTGTGTGTAACGGTTAGATTTTGTGTGGAGGCTATATATACCCCTCCACCTCCTCTTCATTCGTGGAGAGAGCCATCAGAACAAACCTACACTTCCAGCATCCTATTTCTGAGAGAGAACTACCTACTCATGTGTTGAGGCCAAGATATTCCATTCCAACCATATGAATCTTGATCTCTAGCCTTCCCAAGTTGCTTTCCACTCAAATCTTCTTTCCACCAGATCCAAATCCTATGAGAGAGAGTTGAGTGTTGGGGAGACTATCATTTGAAGCACAAGAGCAAGGAGTTCATCATCAACACACCATTTGTTACTTCTTGGAGAGTGGTGTCTCCTAGATTGGCTAGGTGTCACTTGGGAGCCTCCGACAAGATTGTGGAGTTGAACCAAGGAGTTTGTAAGGGCAAGGAGATCGCCTACTTCATGAAGATCTACCGCTAGTGAGGCAAGTCCTTCGTGGGCGACGGCCATGGTGGGATAGACAAGGTTGCTTCTTCGTGGACCCTTCGTGGGTGGAGCCTCCGTGGACTCACAGAAACTGCTACCCTTCGTGGGTTGAAGTCTCCATCAACGTGGATGTACGATAGCACCACCTATCGGAACCACGACAAAAACATCCGTGTCTCCAATTGCGTTTGAATCCTCCAAACCCTTCCCTTTACATTCTTGCAAGTTGCATGCTTTACTTTCCGCTGCTCACATACTCTTTGCATGCTTGCTTGTTATGTATTGAGAATGTTAAACTTGTGCCTAAACTCCACTTAAACCTAAAAGAAGTTAAAACTGCAACTTTGGTACTTAGTGTCTAATCACCCCCTCTAGACACCTCTTCTCAAGATCCTACAAGTGGTATCAGAGCATTGGTCTCCATTGCCTTGGTTTAATCACCATTGGAGGAAGATGGATGAGTCTACTTTGGGGAGTCTTAGACATAGAGTGCCTATTCTTGATGGAGAGTATTTTCATGAGTGGAAAAATGAGATGCTTGTAATTTTCAATCAATATCATTTGAACAAGTACATTGCTAGCCCTTGTGCACCTCATGTTGATCCTATGCATCCTACCCTTGATGAATCTATTGACATGACTAGAAATCTTAGAACTGTTAATCTTATCACTAGAGGCTTGCCTAGAAACTTAATTAGAATCTTGCCTACTCTTGAGTGTGCCTACACTATATGGAAATTTCTTGAGGAACGCTTTCCAAATTATTCCTTGAAAAATCTAGATGAAATTCTCTATAAGTCTATTGCCTTGAGTAAGATGAATACTAGTGATCCTATGTTTGGTGATCGTCTATTTGAACTTACCGACCTTATGCGTGCCAAAGGAGATGTTGGAATTATTGGTGATATTATTTCTGAAGCTATAAGAATTCATAAGCAAGATCATTGTCAAACTCACTCTAACGAATTACCCTCTCTAGGACTTGATCCACCACATGACGATGTTGAACATGGATACTATGATGAGGATGATGATAGTGACTTCGATCTTGATGATGCAATGAGACATTTTGGTCTTATGGCAAATCTTCGGGGATATGTGTCAGGAGGAAAGGAATGGGTTCTTGATAAGGATGTACCGATCACATGACCGGAGATAAAGACATGTTTCGTGAGCTTGCTGAAAATGATAGTCCTCGAAAGTATGTCACTTTCGTGACAACTCAAAGGGTAAGGTGGTTGGCCTTGGTAAGGTGGCCATCTCACATGATAGCTCCATTCAAAATGTCATGCTCGTTGAATCTCTTGGCTACAACTTACTTTCAGATCTAGACTTGCTGATTTCGGTTTCAATGTCCTATTTATCAAGTAGATTGTCAAGTGTTTCATCGAGACAATCATAAAATGGTCTTTACCGTATAATGAGAGGTGATCTTTACATTGTTGATTTCTCTAAAAGGCACAACCTAAAACTTGCTTCATTGCTAAATCCTCAAAAGGTTGGTTATGGCATAGACGACTAGGTCACGCTGGCATGAGAAACCTTGACAAGCTTATTAAAGGAAATCATATCCTTGGAGTTAACGATGTCATATTTGATAAGGATAGACTTTGCAAGGCTTGTCAAGGGTAAACAGGTTGGAGGAAGGCATCCCGTGAAGAACATCATGACCACAAGGAGGCCACTCGAGCTACTTCATATGGATCTCTTTGGTCCCAACGCTACAAAAGTCTCGTGGAAATTCTTTTGGTCTAGTTATAGTTGATGATTTTTCAAGATTTACGTGGGTGTTCTTTCTCGATGATAAATCGCAGGTCCAAAAGATCTTCAAAAACTTCGCTAGGAAGGCCCAAAATCAATTTGAAGTGAAGATCAAGAAGGTTCGCAGCGACAACGGAACGGAGTTCAAGAACGCAAATGTGGACACCTTTCTTGACGAAGAAGGGATTTCACACGAGTTCTCGGTTACGCACACACCTCAACAAAATGGAGTTGTTGAGAGGAAGAACCGGACGCTCATCGAAATGGCGAGAACGATGCTTGATGAGTACAAGACGCCGAAGCACTTTTGGGCAGAAGCGGTTGAGACAGCTTGTCATGCAACAAATCGCTTGTATCTTCACAAGCTACTCGGCAAGACGGCATACGAGCTCCTCACCGGTAACAAACCCCAAGTTGGATACTTTCGAGTATTCGCCCAAAGTGCTACATTCTTGATAAGCATCGCTGCTCAAAATTTGCTCCTAAGTCTCATGAAGGTTTCCTACTAGGTTATGGCTCAAACTCTCACACTTACCGTGTTCACAACAATTTCACCCGAAAGGTTGAAGAGACGGTAGATGTGAAGTTTGATGAATCTAACGGCTCGCAAGTAGAGCAATTGCCAATTGATGTAGGAGACAAAGACCTTCGAAGCAATCCAAGACTTGTCTATTGGCAAGGTCCGTCCAACGGAGGTGAAGGAGAGTACCTCGTCCGTCCAAGTGGAAGCTTCTACTTCACGACAAGGTGAACCAAGAGTTGATACGGAAGCATCCACAAGTGGAACACACCAAGATGAAGAAAACGAGGAAGAACATCACGAACGTCAACAACCTCCTTCTCCACCACGACAAGAAAACGACAACGCCAACAATGAAGAAGATCAAGAAGAAGAAGAAGAACAAGATGAAGAAGATGTTCAACCGAGACCCAAGCAAAAGCTTTCACGAGTTCGAGCAAGAATTGCTAAAGACCATCCCGTCGAGCAAATCTACAATGATATTCAAACCGGAGAATCACTCGCCTAAAACTCGCTTAGCTAACTTTTGTGAAAACTATTCTTTCATCTCTAGCATTGAACCTATGAAGGTCAAGAAGCATTGGAAGATCCGGATTGGATAAATGCTATGCATGAAGAGCTACACAACTTTGAGAGAAACCAAGTTTGGACATTGGTTGAGAAGCCCGACAACAACCACAACATCATCGGTACCAAATGGGTGTTTCGCAACAAGCAAGATGAAGATGGACAAGTAGTTCGCAACAAAGCACGCCTCACGCCCAAGGCTACACACAAGTCGAAGGTATGGACTATGGTGAGACTTATGCTCCGCTGCTAGACTTGAGTCCATTCAGATCTTACTTGCCTATGCTAATCACCATGATATCACCTTGTACCAAATGGACATTAAAAGTGCTTTTCTAAATGGTGAAATAGAGGAGGAAGTTTATGTTAAACAACCTCCGGCTTTGTCAATCCTAAGAAACCAAATCATGTTTACAAACTTCACAAAGCCCTTTATGGTCTTAAACAAGCTCCTAGAGCATGGTATAAATGCTTGACCAAGTTTCTTCTTGAAAAGGATTTGAAATTGGGAAAATTGATTCCACACTTTTACTAAAAGGGTTAATGGAGAATTATTTGTATGCCAAATTTATGTTGATGATATCATATTTGGATCAACTAACCTCATTTTAGTGAAAAGTTTGGAAAGCTAATGTCGGAGAAGTTTGAGATGTCAATGATGAGTGAACTCAAATTCTTTCTTGGGTTGCAAATCAAGCAAACTAAGGAAGGTACTTTTGTCTCTCAAACGAAGTACACTAAGGACTTATTCAAGAAGTTCAATATGCAAGAGTGCAAAGGTATGTCTACACCCATGCCTACTAGTGGACATCTTGATTTGACCAAAGATGGTAAACCGTTGATCAAAAGGTTTATCGCCTATGATTGGATCATTGTTATACCTATGTGCTTCACGTCCCGATATTATGCTAAGTGTGTGTGTGCAAGATATCAAGCTGCTCCTAAAGAATGTCATCTTAAGGCCGTGAAAAGGATAGTGAGATACTTAATTCATACACCAAATTTTGGCATTTGGTATCCTAAGAGGGCCTCTTTCGATCTTGTTGGCTATTCCGACTGGACTATGCCGAGACAAGGTTGATAGAAAGTCCACTTCGGTACTTGTCAATTTCTTGGTAGATCTCTTGTGTCTTGGTCCTCCAAGAAACAAAACTCGTATCCTTATCTATAGTCAAGCAAGAGTACATTGCCGCTGGTTCATGTTGTGCTCAATTACTTTGGATGACCCAAACTCTTAAAGATTATGGGATATATGTGAAACATGTTCCATTGCTTTGTGACAATGAAAGTGCTATCAAAATTGGTCATAATCCCGCATAACATTCTCGAACTAAGCATATTGAAGTTCGTCATCATTTCATTCGAGATCATGTTGCTAAGGGTGACATTAATCTTAAGCATGTTCGCACCGAAAAGCAATTAGCGGATATATTTACTAAACCTCTTGATGAGAAAGTGTTTTGCAGGTTGAGAGGAGAATTGAACATCATTGATGCTTCAAACTTGGAGTAGAAACTCCATTGGATACATGCAAGACATGAGCTTATGACTAATCCATGATATCTCTTATGATGAAAATATTATATCTTGGATATATTTGCATCTTGCATGTTATCTAACCCATGTAGGTACTTGGTTGAATCAAATTCCATGAGATTGTAATCTACTCACATCTTGAGCAATCTCTACATCACCAATTCTCTACACTATGGTGGTTGAATACAAGGAAGCACGGAATCATTCAAACATATCCTTTGACAAACTCTATGTTGAGCTTCATGATTATCATTTTTGGATACACAAGTGCTCTTCCTTGCAAGAACTAACCCATGTAGGTAGATGGACTCAAATTCCAAGTGGTGCTCCCAACTCTTGATGAGCTACATCAACCTTGAGCAACCCACACAAGTTCAACTACATGGTCAACACCACCAACCAAGGTATGTTATTCCATCTTAGAGAAGCTTTACTCCGAGTCATGAGCTAAAGCAACTCGACAAGATGTGAATACATCAAGATGTTTAAACAAAAATGGTAACCCCATTTTGAGCTTAAACGATGAGTATGACCTATGATCAAGTGATCTCACTTGACTCCTAAGTCAATATACTCTAACATAGGTGACTTTGTCACGACCATCTCTAGATGAAGTTCTCTCGTGTTCTTTTCTGAGTTTTGCATTTGTCTCATGCATATTTGTTTCCTTTCAAAAAAACTTCATCTAGATTTCTTTCTTTTCTTTCTGCTTGCTCTGCATTTTCAGATCCAATTCATTGCATATCATTCAGAAATTCCTTGCAAATCTTTGTGAGATCTTACTAGTCTAGTGAGCTGAGGTGACAAGTGTTTTCTCTAAGATGAACTCGGTTTCACCGATTTGTTGTTTTCGTCCAACTGAATCCTTTCGGTACAACCGAGCATACCACTCGTGCCACCGATTTCACAACAGAAAAACAGTTTGCCACTTATTCTGTGTTTCTTCTGATCCAGCTCCACTCAATGAATCTTGTCCTCTACAAGCATCACAATTTTATCCAAAGGCTTTGTGTTGTGACTCAAGGACCAAACCCATTCACAACAAATTCCGAAGACCCTTCTTGGAAATTGATGTCAAAGGAGAGAGAGATCACATCAAAGCTTATCACTTCCAACAGGGAGAGAGTATTAAGGGGGAGAAATAGATCTCCAGGGGGAGAGAATACTCAAGTAGAAAGTATTTCTCAAGGATCCCAGATGCTTGGTGTTCAAGAGGAGAGATGCCACATGTCTTTTTGGGGGAAAGACATGTTCATATGTGCTTATTTGCATTAAGCTCTGTTCATTTATATCTTTCAGCCCTAATTTTATGTTCCCTATCTTCTCCCAGTATCCCATGCTAGATTCAGGGGGAGCAAGACATCTAAGGGAAAGGAATCATTTAAATTCATTGCATATCTTTACTCTTGGGGACATGTCTAATCCAATGTGGCACTTAGTACTCACTCTCTACATGTCATCCCAGTCTTGGTATTCTTGTGCTTTCTTCTGTTTGCTTTGGCTAGTAGATGTACCTGTGTTATCTAACCTTGTTTGCGCAGGTTCATTCCATCCTAAGCCAACTCCAGACTACAAGGTAAGTATATGCATCACAATCATGTGTATGAGGAATTCTTGCTGATGTACATACTGTTTGCAAGAAGGACTCATGAGCATGAAGGTATTTTCTTTAATATTCTTTGCTCGATGCATATGGCCAAGATACATGTAACACATTGCCTACTCTATCATGGTTATGCTCTCACATGCTTCTATATTCCATATTCACATGATTGCATACATGTAGGGGAGCCTATGCTTGTTACATGTCTTCCAAAGCTTTACTTGCTATCTTTATATCTTTATCTAAAGTTTGATGTATGTTGTCATCAATTACCAAAAGGGGAGATTGAAAGCACAAGTGCTCCCTAGGTGGTTTTGTAATTAATGTCAACATATCTCTTGTTGGACTAACACTTTTATCTAGTATGTTTCAGATAAGTTCAACAATGGAGTGGCATGGACTAAAGGATGGGAACTCCTTCAAGATGCTAAGGACAAAGGATTGGCTCAAGCTTCAAGCTCAAGACTCTTCATTTTACATTTTAGTGATCCAAGATCACATTGAGTCTATAGGAAAAGCAATACTATCAAGGAGGGATGAGGTGTTGCTTGGAGAGTGGTGTCTCCTAGATTGGCTAGGTGTCACTTGGGAGCCTCCACAAGATTGTGACTTGAACCAAGGAGTTTGTATAAGGAGATCGCTTACTGTGATGAGGATCTACCACTAGTGAGGCAAGTCCTTCGTGGGCTTACGGCCATGGTGGGATAGACAAGGTTGCTTCTTTGTGGACCTTCGTGGGTGGAGCCCTCTGTGGACTCTCAAGCAATCTGTTATTCTTCGTGGGTTGAAGTCTCCATCAACGTGATGTACGATAGCACCACCCATCGGAACCATGACAAAAAAACATCTCTGTTCCAATTGCGTTGAATCCTCCAAAAACCCTTCCCTTTACATTCTTGGAAGGTATGCTTTACTTTCCCCGCTGCTCACATACTTTTGCATGCTTGCTTCTTATGTATTGAGAATGTTAACCTGTGCCTAAACTCCACCTAAACCTAAAAAGAAGTTAAAACTGCAACTTGGGAACTTAGTGTCTAATCACCCCCTCTAGACAACTCTTCTCAAGATCCTACAATCATCCCCAAGCCGCTCGGGCTGCACCTAAAGTGGCATGTATATATTCCCGTAACTACCCAAGTCAATCTGCCTTTTTTATGCCCAACTCCAAACACTATCGCTGACTGAGTCAGCCACTGGGCCTGTTCACCCTATGCAATCCGCTTAGATCGTTAGTTGAGGGGGGCCTCGAGCATCTCACTCAGAGCTCCCACTGGTTCTCTAGCCTCACCCCTGGCCTTGACTACATGGCATCGCGACTGCATACACTACCAGCGGGCGGCTGAGCTCGCCGAGGGTCGACTCGAGGATTTGAGAGTGCTTGTATGTAACTCGTCTTGCAGAACATACAACACTAAGACTCAAGACCAGCGCGAACCCGCTTTGGAGGTAGGGGCCTCCTGAGTCCTTGCTGCTAGCTCACGAGTGCCCAGATACACCTTCGCAGCCCTGCTGCAAGCCACGTGCTGTATGGGCCAGGCCACATGCCCTGTGCTCTCCCTGAGGGGCCCTATATCCCACGCCCAAGTGGAAGCACCATGTCGAGCGCCTGGCTGACGACATCGCCGAGGAGCGGCTATGCCTCGTGCACATGCTGAAGCACTATGCTCATACTGGTGATAAATAACTGAGGGAATACCCCACGGTCACTGTAAGCAACCTCGTGGAGCCTAGCTCAGCCTGGGCCACCAATTTCAGCAACGCCCCTGAAAGCCGCAGATAATGGCTGGGGCACGGGGCTGCGCACGGTCACGCCAAGCACACGCCACCCAACTAGTTCCTCGACTCAAGTATCATACGCCTCCCGAGGCCTCCTTGGGCGAGGAAGGCACGGGATTGTTTGTATGTCAAGTGGACTCCTGAGCATCGCGACTCAGAGCCTAACTGGTCACATAGCTCCTCATTCCTTGGTCCGCCCTGTCTCCGCGTCGGTCCAATGGAAGTTGAGGTATGCGCGTGCATGTTCACGGACGAGAACAATAATCTATCTCAAATAATCTCTCCTTATATGTTGTTTGCGCACAAGGGGGACTCTGAGCATCGCGACTCAGAGCCTAATCGGTCACGTAGCCCTCACTTTGGTCCGGCCCTGGTCTCCGGCCGCCTAATGGCGGTTGAGGTATGCAAGGTCGGTCGCCGACGCAGAACGCAAAGCAAATAGGAAGGAAATCGCAAAATCTCGGCAAATATTACAAGCATATTGTCTTAACAATACCAAAGAAAGTTTGAACGCCTTCCACGAGGCTGGCTAACATGTCGAGGAACTAAACAGAGAAATGGCCGCTGTCACCTCCAAAGCGACGCCAACGCCCGCGGAAGGCGCCACTGTCATCAGCTTTATCTTCACCACCAGCCGCAATGTCGACGACGCCGGACAGGGGAGCAGAGACAAAGCCACGGAACCTTCTCAGCAAGGCCCCCACTTGATCCCACACGGCCGCGGCAGCTGCCTCGAATTGATCTTCAGCCACAGGCTCTAGCAGCTCGTCAAGGCGAGTGTTGGGGTCGTGTAGGTGCAGATGGCTGAAGACCCGAGTCAGTGCAGCTGAGGACAGGACGCGAGCTTCTGCCTCTACCACAGGATGAACTCCTCAAGCGCCTTCACCACGGCAGGAAGCAGCTGGGCGGCGCCGTCCTCGCCGGGTGTCAGTGGCTTTCTCCACGCCAGCGCCAGAAGCGCCTCCAATTACCGACCTCCTCTTGAGATCGGCGGTTGCCACGTGATCTTCCGCCAGACCCGCGCTTTGGCGCCAAGATCGGCCTCCTCGCCTCATCTTCTGCTCCAGTTTCCAACCGCCGCGCCGGCAGTTCGCTTCTTCCCCCGCCTCCTCAACAAAGATCTCAGCTTCTGACGGCTTCCTCCCGGCCTTCATCTCTCCCCTCTCCTTATGCAGCAAGCAGCTCTCTAGTTGCTTGTTGCGCAGGCCTCTGCAACCTCGCCCTCCAGCTCTGGAAGCGTCACGGGCGCCTCAGGCGCCTCCCCAAATACACCACGATCAGCTTAGCATGCGCGCCTCGCTTGTCGCTCGGCTGTCAAGAGCTGGCTCAGAGCACCATTTAATTGCCGTGTGTCGAGTGGAGCCAACCAGAGCTAGCCCTGCACGCCTGCCACCAAGCTGGTCCGCGCCAGGAGATCCGCCTCAGCCTGGGTCATCTCCGAAATGGCACACTCCAAGGCAACATCAGGAGCAGAAGGACCAGGCGCAGTAGTAGGAGGAGGCGACGTCGTCACCAGGGCTTGGGAGACTCCGGTTCCGGAGCAGCTGGGACCTCCCCAGCCGCGCCAAGCACCGGCGTCTCTGGATCCAAGGGGGCCATGGGGGCTGACTCCACGCGGCGAGACTCCTCTTGGCCTCACGAGGACGACCGAGCTAGGGAGACACGGGCGCTGCTGCCTCCTTTTCCTGCAGAGGGAGGCACAGCCGCCGAACCCTCCTTCCTCTTCTTCGCCGAAGGGGTTGGCCTGATCAACCAGGAGCGAACATCAGGAAACAACAAGCACAAACAACGACAAGGCGAAGCTTGAGACACTCACCGGTCCAATGCAACATATTCCACTGACCGCTTGAGAAGTTTGAGGCCTGACAGCTGCGGGACCTGAGGGGCAGGCGTTCTGACACCGGCGGCACCGGGCGGAGAGGAAGCTGAGCCGGATCCAGCCCCAGGAGGTGTCGGGGTGGAAGCAGCGCCTCGGGCCACCAACGATGACATGCTCTTCATCGGGATGGGAGGCTGCTCCCTACCCCCTCGGTGGGCATCGGCATCATCAGGAAGGGCGCGAAGAATCTCGGCCTTGCTCAGAGAGGAAGTCTCCCCACCTCTTCCGTGGTCTTCCCAGTCCTCCTCTTCTCCCTCCGATGGACTCACCTGTAAGACACCTCCACCGGTTCTGCACCATAGGCTTCGTCTGCGCCGGCGGCACCAGCCGCTGCCCGAAAGTCGGCCTAGAGGCGACGACCTCCTGGCCCCGCGCTTGAACATGGGAAGGAAGGCGCTAGCTGGTACTCCTGGTTGTCCCCGACTATGAGGCGCAAGACAACGCCCACCCACATCAGTAAGTCCTCTGCCGCAGCGGTCTTGGCTCTTCTCGCCAAGCTCCCAGAGGCGCCGCGGCGCCACCGGAGTGGGGGGCAAACTGCAGCATCAAGAACTCCCTCTCAGAGCATCACCCCCACACCTGGCTGCCCTCGCCGTCGGCCTCAGTCGGTCATCATCCACGCCCAGCACTAGCGACGCCTGTCGACAAGCTCGTCCTTGGGCCACCCTCCTGCTGGGAGGAGGCGCCACCAGGCAACTCCAGACGCTGGTCACGCCATGAGCATCCATCATGACCCATTTGGACCGGATGTTGTCGGCCCTCTTCCGGTACTCGAGATCGAGTTGGCCTTGCCAAGCATGCACGGGTTGGCCATCCAAGGATATGCTCACGCAGTGACACAGAGGAAGAAGAAATGGCGCAAGAGGCCACAGCACGGCATGACGCCTGACACGCCTGCAGAGTAGGAGAAGATGGACAGGAGGAGGACAGAGTTGATGGAGATGCAGCGCACAGCCCATAGTGGTCGAGGACTTCATAAAAGAAATCAGAGAAATGAGGGACCAACCCGACGGCGACGCTGCTCGAAAAGAAGGGGTAGGTGTTTCACGCCCGCCTCGCCGGAGGCGTAGCCAAGTCTGGCTCTCCCCCACTTGTTACCTTCGCCACATTGTCAAGAGGGCGACGGAGGCGGTTTTCTCCGTGACGGTGATATGCCGAGGGCCGGCCTGCACTCAAGCCGGGCGTTGAGGAAGATTTGACTTGCGCCGCCATGGGCGGCAGAAGCAGAGCAAGGGTGGAGCAGATCTGGATGAAGCAGGCGGTGAAGGGCGAGAAAGGGGATTTGGAGCAAGACAAGGGAGACGCAATGAAGGAAAGAACTACCCACGCCAGCCTTTGTCAGGGCGGGCAGTTGCCGAGGCAGCGTGGGGAAGCGGAGACACCCACGTCCAATCAACCGCCATGCGTCGATCGAGGCAGCAGACTTTTGGGTTCATGGCGCCCGATCCTGACCCTTGGCTTCGCTGCTGGTTAAGCCCGAAGCGCCGCTTTGGGCCTGGGGCTACTGGTCGGGCGCTTCCGGGAACGGGGTCCTTGACGGTTTCGCGCCCCACAACGGATTAGGCAGCGGGCCGACGGCCCATCTTCATCGACAAGGCATCCAAGACCTTCGCGAGGGTCCAAGCTCGGCGAGGCGGACGGAGCAAGACTTCTCCTGAGCGGGTCAGCCAGCGCCCTCACGAGAAGCGGAGATATCAAGGCGGGCGAACCTCACGAGGGACCTCGTGGACGTGAGCTATGATTTAACGGCGCCAAAGGCGGTGCAAAAGGGCGCCAGCGCGCATGCAGTCCGGGTTTCTCTTGGTGCTAAGGAGGCATGCGCATTTAAGAGTACCGAGGCATCAAGCAAAGGTTGCCATGTTGGTGTGACAAGACCAAGACCAGGAGGACGACAAGGCGAAGGTCATCATGGAGCCCAAGATGGCGCTACACCAGGGCTTTTGCAGGCGAAGACCGCTTTTGTCAAGATAGCTTTGTACTAGCCGCCCCCTTCAAATTTGCTCTGCCTGTTGTTGGCTCCCTTCCCGCCAACATTTGGGAAGAGGACCAGGCCTATATAAGTAGAGCTAGCCACCACCAGAGAGGCAGGCTGATCTAGACTCGAACAGCAGCAAGAAGCCAACACACGCGACAAGAACACCTCAACCTCAGAGGCTGTTCTTCTTTGTACTGCTCATCATCAGCCCAAGAGGCAATCCATCCGCCACCACACCGAGTTGGTTACACCACAACGTGGCCCAACCAAGATAAACCTCGTGGTCTCTTTCGTGTTGTGAGTTCGTCGAGTTCTTCCGCAAGATCTTAGCGAGCTTGAGCGTAGATCGATAGGAGGGAAAGACTTCGCGTGCACCGCAGTGTTCGAACCTTAAGGGTTTGCCGGAACCCCACATCCGACACCTGCCGCTGAAGCCCCGGGAGGGAAGAAGAAGACCGGAAAGACCTCTCACACCCACTCCGGCAAGCGCACCTCTTCGGAGTATTGTGCTACCGTCGAGGACGTGCTAGAGAGCTCCACCGGCACGAGCAAGAAATCCAGAGCCGCACCACCAGAGACCAAGAAGGTGTCCATCAAGGAGGATGGCACGAGAGGGGCTTTCACCATAAGCTCCACCTCGAGCAACAATAGGAAAGCGCGTCATTACTTTCCTCGCGGCGGTCGTCGGCGTGTTTGCATGGCAAGCATCCTACATCCTCGGCGCTCCTGTGGAAGTGATTGAGCACCATCTTGCTGTCTGCCCCATGCGCGAACCGGCTGCGGTGAAGGTCGAAGCAAGCTTTGAACGGCAGGAGTTCATCATGATGAGATCGAAGTTGAAGCAGAGGGCTTGGTGAGAGGAGTATCCATCCGACGTGGTTGGCCAATCCGTGGTGGTGAGCAAGGCAAATGGGAAGTGGAGGCTGTGTATTGACTACATAGATATCAATAAGGCTTGTCCTAAGGACCCTTTCCTGCTGCTGACATCGACTGTGATTGTTGACTCCACTTGGCTGGGTGTGATTTGTTATCATTCCCCACGCCCTCGTGGTACCACCAGATCTTCATGACAAGGAAGATTTAAGAAAAGACAGCATTCATCACCCCATGTGGTACGTATTGCTTTTTACGGATGCCCTTTGGGTTGAAGAGTGCTGGCTCAATGTTTGCAAGAGCAGTCCAAATTGGTTTTGAGACCTAGCTACATAGAAATATGGAAGCATATATGGATGACATAGTGGTCAAGACCAAGGACAGGGCAACAATTGTACAAGATCTGGAGGAGACGTTTGCAAATTTGCACAAGATCAACCTCAAATTGAACCCTTAGAAGTGTGTCTTCGGAGTTCTGTCCGGCAAACTTCTTGGGTTCTTTGTGTCACAGTGTGGGATCAAGGCGAACCCAGACAAGATCAAGGCTATCGAGCAGATTGAGGCACCCAAGCGGATCAAGGATGTGCATCGGCTCACCGGCTGTGTTGCCGCCATGAGCCGATTCATCTCCAAGTCTGCTGAGCGTGCCCTCCCCTTTTTCAAAATCTTGAAAAAGGAGGGCCCAATGGAGTGGACCCTCAAGGTCAAGCAGCATCAGACCTAAAGAAATACCTCTCCTACACCAAGATCAAGTTGCGCTTAAACCACAAGAGCCATTGTTGCGTATCCGCGCGGCTAAATCAAGTGGTCAGCGCCGGCTTAGTGGCGAGGGAGGTCGACGAAGAGGCAGTGGCAACGGCAGGATCGCGGACGGGCAGCCGTGAGATTCTTCGCAGGCTCGGGCGCGCTGCAAGGCATGGCCCTCGGCAGTAGTTCAAGCCATCGGGACAGGCCCGCAAAGCCAAATGAAGTGGTGCAAGAAGAAGATGATGCAGCACCCGATTTATTTTGTCACCCCTCTTGTGGGGCTAGGTCAAGGTACTGTGTGCGTGAATTGCTCTTCGCCTCCTTATGGCCTTGAGGAAGCACATGCCACATTTCCAAGCACACAAAATCACCGTTGCTACTCGCCTCCCATTGCAACGGATATCGCATAACCTGCATTTAAATCGGGAGGATCGTGGTGGGCCTTGAACTGCCGAGTTTTGGTTTGAAGTTTGAAAGTACTTCAACAATCCAGAGCAGTCCGGGCGGAGTTCATTGCGGAATGGACCTCAACGCCTGGCGAAGAGATCCAGAGACCACTCTCCCGGCAAGGAATCAAGTCGCAACTCGATCATGTACTTTGACGGGCTTTCGCTGGGTAAGGCGCGGGTGCTGTGTGCTAGTCGCACCCACCAGAGAGCACCTCAAGTATGTAATCCAGATGCACTTTCCCAGGGAGATGTCCACATATAACACCGCTGAATACGAGGGGTTGCTTGCCGGTCTCAGGATCGTGGCAGACCTCGGGATTAAGAAGCTCATCGTCAGGGGTGATTCACAGCTTGTCGTCAGGCAAGTCAACAAAGATTATCAGAGCCCGTTGATGGAGGCCTATGTAGATGAGGTGAGGAAGCTAGAGGAGCGCTTTTACGGTATACAAGCGGAGCACGTTTCCTGAGCGGAGAACGACATCGCTGACTACCAGTCAAAGCGAGCTGCATTCAAGGTACCTGTGGAACCAGGTACTTTTTTGCTTCGGTTAACTCAACCATCCGTCAAACCATCAATGGAGCAGAACAAACGGAGGAAATCAGGCCCCGACAAGTACTTTCCCGCTGAGCCCCCGGGGGCCGCCGGCAAGGGTCTTGCCGCAGATTCTGAGCCTGCCGAGGAGCGATCGACCGCAGGCCGTCAAGCCTCCGGTCTGTAGAGACGACCGCCCCATGGCGTAAGAAATGCCTTTAGTCCTTGTCGCCGAGCCCTGTGCTCCAAGATGGGCACAAAGATACCATCCGATTCCTCCAACAGGGAGCTTCCCGAGGAGCAGGAAGAAGCGAGAAAGTAGCCCGCCGGTTCATTATGTATCATTGTCGATGACGCCCTGCATGTGAAAAGGCCAAACGGTGTGAATTGAAGTGCATCCTCGGATGAAGGATCGGAGCTGTTGGCGGAGATACACAGAGGCATATGTGGCTCCCACATAGGGTCGAGGGCCCTTGCCGGTAAGGTGTTCCTGGAAGGTTTCTTCGCCCATCGCCTCCAGATGCAAACGACACTAGTAACCAAGTGTGAAGCATGTCGGCCCATTTGAAGAAGCTTCATCAACCAGCTCAAGCCCTTCAAACAATTCTCTCTCCTGGCCATTTTCGGGTCTGGGACTCGACGATATCGGGCCCTTTCTCTCGCTGGGCTCGGGGCTTTGAGTACTTGTACATTGCGATCGACAAGTTCACAAAGTGGCCGGAGGTGGAGGCAGTGAGAAAGGTTACAACATAGTCAGCCGTCAAGTTATTCAAGGGGCTAGTCTGCCATTTTGGTGTGCCAAACAGGGTCATCACCGACAACGGCACATAGTTGACAAGCCACACCTCCATGCAATACATCCGTGACTCCTCGCAAGAAGGTCTGCTTTCTGGCCTGCTTCACACCCACGGAGCAACTGCCAGCAGAGAGGGCAAATGTCAAGTACCGCAAGGCCTGAGAACAAAGACTTTGACAAGCTGCACAAGAGTGAAGGCGCTTTGATTGATGAGTTGTCGGGCGGTTCTTTGGTCGATCGAACGATGCCAAATCGCGCCACCGCCGTACACCCTTTCCTCGCATACGGGCGTAGCAGTTCTCCCCACGAAACTCACATACGGTTACTCTCGAAAGTGCTCGCTATGACGAGCTTGAGCAAGAGCAATTGCGGCAAGATGACGAACACTCCTTGAGGAAGATTGTCTTAGGGCGGCCAGAGAGCAGCGTTACCATAGCAAGCCTTGCGCCGCTACCATAGCCGCAAGGTTCATGCCCGGCTTTGAGGAAGGCGACCTTATTCTTCGCCGCTCAATCGCCAAGAATTCCAACAAGTTGACGCTAAAGTGGAAGGCCCTTATCAGTAATACGAGTCACCGTGTCCGGCGCAGTCGCTGCCTGGAGACTGAAGATGCTATTCTAGTGAGCAACTCCTGGAATATTGAACATCTTCGCAAGTTTTACCCATAAGGCGCGGTTGTCGGGCCCTTCGGTAAACCACCTTTTGTACAAGCCTTGCCGGCAAGGCATGTAACCTTCTCGCACAAAGCCGACGCACTTTACCCTGGCATAAATAAATGAAGCTTACGCCTAAGTTTTAGCATGCATGTTAGGTTAAGTCTCTCCTCTGTTAGGGTTGATAGTGCTTAGCGCGCTACTAACCCTTAGTATAGAGGTCGAGTGTGCGCTTTCTCTTTTTCATCCTCTTTGGTTTGCAGTGGTACATGGATGTTTCACGAGCTGTTTGGAAGAAAGAGAACGAGCCAAGGCACTCGCCCTCGCAAGCCAAGGTTGCCGGGGGCTGTAGATACAAGAATCCAACCACGGCAAGCCAAAGCTGCCGGGGGCTGCAGATTCAGATAAGTGTTTCATCCTCTGTTGTGCATTTCCGTATGAAGTTGGGGCGTATGAAACCTCGTTTTGCTCCTGGACCATCATGCTCCCCCTTTTCCTATACCCAAGTCCCTGGTTCGGAAGCGGGTCGTAGTCGTGGTGGCGAGGAAATAAACGAGGGGCCTAACTCTACTTTGCCCCTGCCTCCGCCAAGAGCGTGAGAATGGTCGGCTGAAGAAAGGGGACAACAAGGCCTATTGCCGGGCGTCAATGCTTATCTTAAAAATAACAAGGATTCACTCCTTGGCATGGGCCTCGCTCATGCACAAAGAACCCGACAAGCACCCTTTTTCATTAAAGATGTCCCATACATGTACAGTTCATACGGGACGAAAAACATGAGCAAGGGGATTACAAATTTTAAATCTAACAAGTGCCCACAGGCTTACAAACTAAAAAGAGATAAGGTGACCGTAATCCCTTTCTTGTCCCTCTCCCCAGAATGTGGAGCAAGATAGCGGGAGGGCAAAAAGAGCGCCTAGGCGAGGTACGAGGGGCAGAAGGCACCAAGCGAACATCCCGGTGCCGGGAGGGGAGCTGGAAGATGAGGCAGCGGGCCGACAATACATGACGAAGGCATTGGTGCCCGCGTACTCCGACTTGACGGCCGCTACCCGCCTTCTTCGCCTTCTCAAACCCTCCTCGGCCAGCTGCCCAAGGAGGCGACGGGGAACGCGCTGATGGAAAGCTTGACGAGGAAGGCCCTCGGCAGGGCGCGTGGCCCAGGGAGGGGCGACATGGTAAGTCGGAGTCGAGGTCAAGGCCCCGCCGACACCTCGCTGTCTTGTCGCTGTCCTCCCTGGGCTACTCCCGCTTGAGGAGGAATCCTCATCGGAGGAGCTTTCCACGTGAAATCCGATCCAGCTCCACTCAATGAATCTTGTCCTCCAAGCATCAAAATTTTATCAAAGGTTTTGTGTTGTGACTCAAGGACCAAACCCATTCACAACAAATTCCGAAGACCCTTCTTGGAAATTGATGTCAAAGGGGGAGAGAGATCACATCAAAGCTTATCACTTCCAAAAGGGAGAGTATTAAGGGGAGAAAGAGATCTGTGGGGAGAGAATACCAAGTAGAAAGTATTTCAAGGATCCCAGATGCTTGGTGTTCAAGAGGAGAGATGCCACATGTCTTTTTGGGGAAAGACATGTTCATATGTGCTTATTTGCATTAAGCTCTGTTCATTTATATCTTTCAGCCCTATTTTATGTTCCCTATCTTCTCCCAAGATCCCATGCTAGATTCAGGGGAGCAAGACATCTAAGGGAAAGAATCATTTAAATTCATTGCATATCTTTACTCTTGGGGACATGTCTAATCCAATGTGGTACTTAGTACTCACTTCTACATGTCATCCCAGTTTGGTATTCTTGTGGTTTTTTTGGCTAGTAGATGTACCTTGTTATCTAACCTTGTTTTGTTCATTCATTCCATCCTAAGCCAACTCCTACAAGGTAAGTATATGCATCACAATCATGTGTATGAGGAATTCTTGTGATGTACATACTGTTTGCAAGAAGGACTCATGAGCATGAAGGTATTTTCTTTAATATTCTTTGCTCGATGCATATGGCCAAGATACATTAACACATTGCCTACTCTATCATGGTTATGCTCTCACATGCTTTAATTCCATACACATGATTGCATACATGTAGGGGAGCCTATGTTGTTACATGTCTTTCCAAAGCTTTACTTGCTATCTTTTATTTTATCTAAAGTTTGATTGTTGTTCATCAATTACCAAAAAGGGGAGATTGAAAACAAGTGCCCTAGGTGGTTTTGTAATTAATGTCAACATATCTCTTGTTGGACTAACACTTTTATCTAGTATGTTTCAGATAAGTTCAACAATGGAGTGGCATGGACTAAAGGATGGGGAACTTCAAGATGCTAAGGACAAAGGATTGGCTCAAGCTTCAAGCTCAAGACTCTTCATTTTACATTTTAGTGATCCAAGATCACATTGAGTCTAAGGAAAAGCCAATACTATCAAGGAGGGATGAGGTGTTCTTAAGAGTGGTTCTTCCTAGATTGGCTAGGTGTCACTTAAACCCTCCAAATTGTGATTAAACCAAGGAGTTTTAAAAGTAAGATCCTTACTTGGATGAGATCTACCACCAGGAGGCAAGTCCTTGGACACGGCCATGGTGGGATAGACAAGGTTTTTTGTGGACCTTTCGGGGTGGAGCCCTTGGACTCTCCAAGTTACCCTTTCGGGTTGAAGTCTCCATCAACGGATTACGGAAACCACCCATTAACCAATTACAAAAAAATCCGTTCCAACCGTTGAATCCTCCCCAAAACCCTTCCCTTTACATTCTTGAAGCTTTTACTTTCCCACCCATACTTTTGCATGCTTGCTTCTTATGTATTGAGAAAAAACCCGGCCTAAACTCCACCTAAACCTAAAAGAAGTTAAAAAACTTAACTTAAACCTTAGTGTCTAATCACCCCCTCAGACAACTCTTCTCAAGATCCTACAATCATCCCCAAGCCGCTCGGGCTGCACTAAAGGGCTGTATATTTCCCTAATTACCCGTCAATCTGCCTTTTTATGCCCAACTCCAAACACCATCCCCCTGATTTCCAGCCACCGCGGGCCCTGTTTCACCCTTTATGCAATCCCGCTTTTAACTTAAGTTGGGGGGGCCTAGCATTCTCAGAGCTCCACTGGTTCTTCTAGGTTCACCCCTGGCCTTGACTCAGGCATCGCGACCGGCTACCAAGCGGCTTGAGCCCCGAGGGTTGACTGAGGAGAGAGGTTTGTAAGGAATCGCTTTGCAGGAACATACAACCACTAAGACCAAGACCAAAGGGAACTGGCTTTGGAGGTAGGGGCCTCCCGGAGTCCGGCTAGCTCACAGTGCCCGAACACCTTCGCAGCCCCTGCCTGCAAGCCACGGCCGTAAGGGCCGGGACATGTTTGCCTCCCTTAGGGGCCCCATATCCCACGCCCAAGTGGAAGCACCATGTTGAGCCCTTGACGACATTGCCAGGAGCGCTATGCCGTGGCCATGGAAGCACTATGCCCTTATGGTGATAAATAACTGAGGGACCCCACGGTCAGTAACAACCTCGGGAGCCCAGTCAGCCCCAAATTTCACTGCAACGGCCCCGAAAGCCCGATTTGGGGCACGGGGACGGTCACCCACACACGCCACCCAACCGTTCCTCGATCCGGAGCCTCCGCCCTTCCCGAGGCCTCACAGGAAGGACGGGATTGTTTGTGGTCAAGTGGGACTTTAGCACGCGACCGGGAGCCTAACTGGTCACATAGCCCTCATTCCTTGGTCCGCCCTGGTTCTCCGCCGGGAAGTTTGGGTTGGGCCGGTTTCGACGAGAAAATAATTATCTCAAATAACTCTCCCCTTATATGTTGTTTCCCAAAGGGGGACTTCCTGACATCGCGACTCAGAGCCTAATCGGGTCACGTAGCCCCTTTCACCCGGTCCGCCCTCTCCGCCGGCCTAATGGCGGTTGAGGTATCAAGGCCTTTCCGACGCAGAACGCAAAGCAAATAGGAAGGAAATCGCAAAAATTCGGCAAATATTACAAGCATATTGTCTTAACCCAAAGAAAGTTTGAACGCCTTCCACAGGCTGGTCGTAGGAAAAACAGAGAAATGGCCGTCACCTCCAGGCGACGCCAACGCCGGAAGGCGCCACTGTCATCGGCTTTATCTTCACCACCCCAATGTCGACGACGCCGGAAGGGGAGCAGAGACAAAGCCCGGAACCTTCTCAGAAGGCCCCCACTTGATCCCACACGCCGCGGGCAAATGGCCCAATTGATTTCAGCCACAGGCTCAGCAGCTCGCCAAGGGAAGTGTTGGGGTTTAGGTGCGGTATGGCTGAAGACCGAAGGTCAAGGCAGCTGAACAGGACGCCAGCTTCGCCTTCTACCACAGGATGAACCTCCGCGCCTTTCACCACGGGCAGGAAGCAGCTGGGCGGCCTCCTCGCCGGGCCGTGGCTTTCCACGCCAAGGCCAGAAGCGCCTCCTTCCCGACCTCCCTTCTTGAGATCCGGGGGCCACGGATCTTCCGCCAGACCCGCGCTTCGCCAAGATCGGCCTCCTCCCTCATCTTCGCCTCCAGTTTCCCAACCGGCCCGGTTTTCTTTCCCCCCTCCTCCACCAAAGATCTCGGTTCTGACGGCTTCCTCCCGGCCTTCATCTCTCCCCTTCTTCCAAAACAGCCTCAAGTTGGTTTGTTGGGCAAGGCCTCTAACTGCCCTCCCCTTTAAGGCACGGCCCGGCCCTTCCCCCACCAGATCAGGCCCAATTGCCCTCGCTTGTCGCTTTGTCAAAGAGCTGGGCCCAAGCGCATTTAATTGCCGTGTTCAGTGGAGCCAACGGGTTAGGCCTGACGCCTCCCCAACTGCTGGTCCGCCCAGGAGATCCGCCTCAGCCTTATCTCCAAATGGCACACCCAAGGCAACATCAGGAGTGGGACCAGCGCAGAGTAGGAGGAGGCACGTTCCACGGGCTTGGGAGATCCGTTCCGGGAGCAACTGGGACCTCCCGCCCAAGCACCCGGCCTTGGATCCAAGGGGGCCATGGGGCTGACTCCAAGCCGAGACCCTCTGGCCTCACGAGGACGACCGAGCTAAGGGACAGGCGCCGCCTTTTTCCCTGCAGAGGGAGGCACAGCCACAACCTCCTTCCTTTCTTCCCTTAATCGAAACCAGAGCGAACATCAGGAAACAAACAAACAACGGAAAGGGTTGAGACACTCACCGTCCAATGCAACATATTCCATCGACCGCTTGAGAAGTTTGAGGCCCGACAGCCAAGGGACCCGAGGGCGGCGCTCGACACCCGGGGCACCGGGCGGAGAGGAAGGGCCGGGATCCAGCCCCGGGAGGTGTCGGGTGGAAGCACGGGCCACCAACGGCGTCTTCATCGATGGGAGGCTGCCTCACCCCCGGGCATCGGCATCATCAGAAGGGCGCCAAGAATCTCGGCCTTGCTCAGAGGAAGTCTCCCCACCTCTTCCGTGGTCTTCCCAGTCCTCTTCTCCCTCCGATGGACCCCTGTAAGACACTCCACCGGTTCCGCACCAAGGCTTCAACCGGGCGGCACCAGCCCCGAAATGGCCTAGAGGCGACGACCTCCTGGCCCCGCTTTTGAACATGGGAAGGAAGGCGCGGCTGGTACCCTGGTTGTCCCCGACTATGAGGCAAGACAACGCCCACCCACACAAAGTCCCCCTGGGTCTTCCTCTTCGCCAAGCCCCAGAGGGCCGGCGCCACCGGAGGGGGGCAAACCCAGATCAAGAACTCCCCTCAGAGCATCACCCCCACCTTCATTCCCTCTGGCGGGCCTCAGTCGGCCACCGCCCGCACTACCGGCCTGCAAAGTTCCGCCTTTGGGCCACCCTCCGCTGGGAGGAGGCGCCGGCAACTCCAAGCGGGTCACGCCATTGAGCATCCATCATGACCCATTTGGACCATGTTGTCGGCCCTCTTCCCGGTACTGAGATCGAAGTTGGCCTTGCCGCATGCAAAGTTGGGCCATCCAAAGGATATGCTCACGGACACAGAGGAAGAAGAAATGGCGCAAGAACAGACGGCATGACGTGACACGCCTTGCAGAGTAGGAGAAGATGGAGGAGGAGGAACAGAGTTGATGGAGATGCAGCCCAGCCCAAGTGGTCGAGGACTTCATAAAAGAAATCAGGAAATGAGGGACCAACCGACGGCGACGCCCCGAAAAGAAGGGGTAGGTGTTTCCCACGCCCGCCTGGCCGGAGGCGAGCCAAGTCTGGCCTTCCCCCACTTGTTACCTTCGCCACAAGGGGCGACGGAGGGGTTTTCTCCGTGACGGTATTCCGAGGGCCGGCCTGACCAAGCCGGGCGTTGAGGAAGATTTGACTTTGCGCCGCCCATGGGCGGCGTACAAGAGCAAGGGTGGAGCAGATCTGATGAAGCAAAGGGTGAAGGGCAGAAAGGGATTTGGAGCAAGACAAGGAGACGAATGAAGGAAAGAACTACCCACGCCAGCCTTTGTCGTATGGCAAATTGCCGAGGCAGCGGGGAAGCGGAACACCCACGCCCAATCAACCGCCATGCGCCGATCGAGGCAGCAGATTTTTGGGCCCATGCCCGATTGACCCTTGGCTTCGCTGCTGGGCCCAAGCCCGTTTGGGCCGGGGCTACCTGGCGCTTCCGGGAACGGGGTCCTTGGGACGGTTTCCGCCCACAACGGGATTAGGCAGCGGGCCGACGGCCCATCTTCATCGACAAGGCATCCAAGACCTTCGCGAGGGTCCAAGCCTCCGGAGGCGGACGGCAAGACTTCTCCGAGGGCCCAGCCAGCGCCCTACCGAGAAGCGGAGATATCAAGGGGGAACCTCACGAGGGACCGGGACGGAGCTATGATTTAACGGCGCCAAAGGGGCAAAGGGGCGCCAGGCCAAGTCCCGGGTTTCTTTGGTGCTAAGGAGGCATGCCAATTTAAGAGTACCGAGGCATCAAGCAAAGGTTGCCATGTTGGTGGACAAGACCAAGACCAGGAGGACGACAAGGCTTAAGGTCATCATGGAGCCCAAGATGGCCCACCGGGCTTTTGCAAAAGACCGCTTTGGTCGGATAGTTTTACTAGCCGCCCCCTTTCAAATTTGCCCCGGTTGGCTCCCTTTCCCGCCAACATTTGGGAAGAGGACCAGGCCTATATAAGAGGCTAGCCACCACCGAGAGGCAGGCTGATCTAGACTCAACAGCAAGAAGCCAACAAAGACAAGAACACCTCAACCTCAGGAGGCTGTTCTTCCTTTGTACCTGTTCATCAGCCCAAGAGGCAATCCATCCGCCACCACACCGAGTTGGGTTTACACCACAACGTGGCCCAACCAAAGATAAACCTCGTGGTTCTTTTTGTTGTGAGTTCCCAAGTTCTTCCGCAAGATCTTAGCGGAGCTTGAGCGAGATCGATGGAGGGAAAGACTTGCGGCACCGCAGGCAACCTTAAGGGTTTGCCGGAACCCCACATCCGGGACCCGTACCGGGTTCCCGGAGGGAAGAAGAAGACCGGAAAGACCTCTCACACCCACCCGCAAGCGCACTCTTCGAGTATTGTGCCACCGCCGGGACGTGGTTGAGAGCTCCACCCGCACGAGCAAGAAACCAAGCCGCACCACCAGAGACCAAGAAGGTGTCCATCAAGGAGGATGGCACGAGAGGGCTTTCACCATAAGCTCCACCCGGAAAAATAGGAAAGGCGTCATTACTTTCCCCGGGCTTGTCGGGTGTTTGCATGGCAAGCATCCTACATCCTCGGCGCTCCTGTGGAAGTGATTGAGCACCATCTTGCTGTCTTTCCCCATGCGCGAACCGGCTGGGCGAAGGTCGAAGCAAGCTTTGAACGGCAAGGAGTTCATCAGGAATGGAAGGAAGCAAGAGGGCTTGGTGGAGGAGTACCATCCGACGTGGTTGGCCAATCCGGGTGGTGGCAAGGGGAAGTGGAGGCTTGTATTGACTACATAGATATCAATAAGGCTTGTCCTAAGGACCTTTCCCGCTGCGAACATCGACGGATTGTTGACTTCCACCGGGTGAGGTTATCATTCCCCACGCCCTCGTGGTACCACCAGATCTTCATGACAAGGAAGATTTAAGAAAGACAGCATTCATCACCCCATGTGGTACGATTGCTTTTTACGGATGCCCTTTGGGTTGAAGAGTGCCTTCAATGTTTGCAAGAGCAGTCCAAATTGGTTTTGGACCTAGCTACAAGAAATATGGGTATATGGATGACATAGTGGTCAAGACCAAGGACAGGCAACAAACAAGATCCGGAGGAGACGCTTGTTTGCACAAGATCAACCTCAAATTGAACCCTTAGAAGTGTGTCTTGGAGTTCGTCCGCAAACTTTTGGGTTCTTTTAAAAGCAAAGGGATCAAGGGCCCAAAGATCAAGGCTATTCGAGCGATTGAGGCACCCGCGGATTCAAGGATGTGCATCGGGCTCACCGGCTGTGTTGCCGCCATGAGCCGATTCATTCCAAGTTCTGCCAGTGCCCTCCCTTTTTCAAAATCTTGAAAAAGGAGGGCCCAATGGAGTGGACCTCAAGGTCAAGCAGCATCCAGACCTTAAAGAAATACCTCTCCCCACACCAAATCGGGTTGCGCTTAAACCACAAGAGCCATTTTCGTATTCGCGGGCTAAATCAAGTGGTCGGGCCGGCTTAGGGCGAGGGAGGGGTCAAGAGGCAGGGAACGGCAGGATCAAGGGACCTGAGTTCCTGTGGCTCGGGCCCGGGAAGGCATGGCCTCGGGAGTTCGGATCGGGACAGGCCCGCAAGCCAAAATGAAGGGTGCAAGAAGAAGATGATGCAGCACCCGACATTTTGTTACCCTCTTGTGGGGCTAGGCCAAGGTACTGTGCAGAATTGCCTTCGCCTCCTTATGGCCTTGAGGAAGCACCGATTTCCAAGCACACAAAATCACCAACCGCCTCCCATTGCAACGGATAATCGCATAACCCGACGCAATCGGGAGGATCGTGGTGGGTTTGAACTGCCGAATTGGTTTGAAGTTTAAAGTACTTCAACAATCCAAGAAGTCCGGCGGAGTTCATTGCGGAATGGACCTCAACGCCGGGAAGAGATCCAGAGACCACTTCCCCGGAAGGAATCAAGTCGCAACCGGACTGGGTACTTTGACGGGCTTTCCAAGGCCCGGGTGCCGGTGCTTGTCGCACCCACCGTAGAGCACCTCAAGATGTAATCCGATGCACTTTCCTGTGGAGATGTCCAATAAACCGCTTGAATACGAGGGGTTGCTTGTCCGTCTGTGGATGGCAGACTGGGATTAAGAAGCTCATCGTCAGGGTGATTCACACTTTGTCGCCGGCAAGTCAACAAAGATTATCGGCCCGCTGATGGAGGCCTATGTAGATGAGGTGAGGAAGTTAGAGGAGCGCTTTTACGGGATACAAGCGGAGCACGCTTCGAGCGGAGAACGACATCGCTTGACACCCAAAGCGAAGTTGCATTCAAGGTACCTTGGAACCGGTACTTTTTTGCTTCGTTAACCCAACCATCCGCCAAACCATCAATGGAGGAAACAAACGGAGGAAATCAGGCCCCGATAAGTACTTTCCCCGAGCCCTTTCGGGGGCCAAAAGGGTCTTTGCCGAGATTCTGAGCCTCGCCGAGGAGCGACACCGCAGGCCACAAGCCCCCTGTAGAGACACCCCCCATGGCGTAAGAAATGCCTTTAGTCCTTGTCGCCGAGCCCTGTGCTCCAAAGATGGGCACAAAGATACCATCCGATTCCCTCCAACAGGGGAGCTTCCCCGGGAGCGGAAGAAGGAGAAAGTAGCCCGCCGGGTTCATTATGTATCATTGCCGATGACGCCCTGCAGTGAAAAGGCCAAACGGGTGTGAAATTGAAGTGCATCCTCGGGATGAAGGGATCGGAGTTGGGCGGGATACACAGAGGATAAGGGTTCCACATAGGGTCGAGGGCCCTGGCTTAAGGTGTTCCCGAAGGTTTCTTCCGCCCATCGCCTCCAGATGCAAACGACACTAGTAACCGGTGAAGCATGTCACCCATTTGAAGAAGCTTCATCAACCAGCTCAAGCCCTTCAAACAATTCTCTCTCCGGCCATTTTCGGGGACTCGAATCGGGCCCTTTCCTCGCTGGGCTGGGGGCTTTGAGTACTTGTACATTGCGATCGACAAGTTCACAAAGTGGCCGGGGGAGGCGTGAGAAAGGTTACAACATAGTCAGCCGTTTTATTCAAGGGGCTAGTTCCCATTTTGGTGTGCCAACAGGGTCATCACCATTAACGGCACATAGTTGACAACCCACCCCATGCAATAATCCGTGACCTCCAAGAAGGTCTGCTTTGCCTGCTTACACCCACGGAGCAACTGCCAGCGAGAGGGCAAATGTCAAGTACCGCAAGGCCTGAGAACAAAGACTTTGACAAGCTGAAAGGAAGGGCGCTTTGATTGATGAGTTGTCGGGCTTCTTGGTCGATTAACATGCCAAATCGCCCACCGCCGTAAACCCTTTCCTCGATACGGGCGGGCCAGCTCCCCACAAACTCACATACGGTTAATTTTAAAGTGCTCGCTATGACGAGCTTGAAAGAGCAATTGCGGCAAGATGACGAACACCCTTGAGGAAGATTGTCTTAAGGGGGAGAGCAGCGGTTACCGAAGCCTTTGCGCCGCTACCATAGCCGCAAGGTTCATGCCCGGGCTTTGAGGAAGGCACCTTATTCTTCGCCGCTCAATCGCCAAGAATTCCAACAAGTTGACGCCAAAGGGAAGGCCCTTATCAGTAATTACGGTCACCGGTCCGGCGCAGTCGCCTGGAGACCAAGATGCTATTCTAGTGAGCAACCTCGAATATTGAACATCTTCGCAAGTTTTACCCATAAGCGCGGTTGTCGGGCCCTTCGGTAAACCACCTTTTTGTACAAGCCTTGCCGGGCAAGGCATGTAACCCTTCCGAAAAGCCGACGCACTTTTAAGCATAAATAAATGAAGGTTACGCCTAAGTTTTAGCATGCATGTTAGGTTAAGTCTCTCCCTGTTAGGGTTGATAGTGCTTGCGGCGCTACTAACCCCTTAGTATAGAGGTCGAGTGTGCGCTTTCTCTTTTTCCATCCTCTTTGGTTTGAGGGTACATGGATGTTTCCGAGTTGTTTGGAAGAAAGAGAACGAAAGGGCATCTTTCCCCGAACCAAGGTTGCCGGGTCAGAATAAGAATCCAACCACTAAGCCAAAGTTGCCGGGGCCGAGACGATAAGTGTTTCATCCCTGCCGGCATTTCCGTATGAAGTTGGGGCGATGAAACCTCGCTTTGCTCCCCGACCATCATGCCCCCCTTTTCCTATACCCAAGTCCCCGGTTCGGAAGCGGTCGAGTCGTGGTGGCGAGGAAATAAACGAGGGGCCTAACTCATTTTGCCTCGCCCCGCCAAGAGCGGAGAATGGTCGGTCAAGAAAAGGGACAAAAGGCCTATTGCCGGGCCGCCAATGCTTATCTTAAAAATAAAGGATTCACCCTTGGCATGGGCCTCCCATGCCAAAGAACCCGATAAGCACCCTTTTTCATTAAAGATGTCCCATACATGTACAGTTCCATTGGACAAAAACATGAGCAAGGGGATTACAAATTTTAAATTCTAACAAGTGCCCACAAATTACAAACCAAAAAGAGATAATTGGAATCCCCTTTTTGTCCCTCTCCCGAATGTGGAGCAAGATAGCGGAGGGCAAAAGAGCGCCTAGGCGAGGAATGAGGGGGAAGGCACTGTTTAACATTCCCGGGCCGGAGGGGAGTCGAAGATGAGGCAGGGGCCGAAATACATGACGAAGGCATTGGTGCCCCATTCGACTTGACGGCCGCCACCCGCCTTTCTTCGCTTTTTCAAACCCTCCCGGCCAGCTGCCCAAGGAGGCGACGGGGAACGCGCTTGATGGAAAGCTTGACGAGGGCCCCTCGGGGCGCGTGGCCCGGGAGGGGCGACAAAGGGTCGGAGTCGAGGTCGGGCCCCGCCGACACCCTCGCTGTTGCCGCTGTCCCCCCTGGGCCACTCCCGCTTGAGGAGGAATTCCTCATCCCGGAGGAGCTTTCCAATGAAAGCACTTAGGCAAGTTCCAAGATCTCCAAAGACCTTTGACGGAGAGCAGGCCACCCTCCATTAACTTGAAGTAGAGGACGAGCCCCGGCCGGGTGGGACCTGAGCAAACGTCTTCCATCCACGACGGAGGTACATGACGTGAGGAGCGGGGAAGTCGACGGCCACCACAGACGTTGGTTCCCCGGCCCTCATGTGTAGCCTGAGGGTCTGTGGCGGATCGAGCTCCATCTCCCAAGCAAATGGGATGGGGAGACAGAGACGATGGCGCGGTGGCTGGTGCAGCCTAATGAAGAACTCACGGGGATAGTCCCCGATGTGGCCCTCCATCGCGGGAGGCATCGCTGGCGGGGACAAGGCCGGTGCGCCGCCTCGTCCCCCTCTTCCCCGAGCACCATGGCGACCTTCCCTTCTCCCTCCCCTTCTTCCGGGCCGGACCTCCCGCAGGCTCTTGGGAAGGATGGACGACCCGGAACGACCGGCCCACCGCTGAAGGGCTCCGCGCCTTTCCTCGCGATGGCGATGGAAGGAAAGGGAAGTGGAAGGAGATGGATGCGGAGAATGTGGGATGACACCTTCTTATAAAGGAGCGGGTGTGGGCGTTCTAGGAATGGGGGTCCCGGGACGGCCGCCCGGCCCGCAGCTGGCTCAATGGGGCCCCGGGCCCACTTCATCACCTGTTAAGACCCCGCGAAAGGGGGTTTGGGGCGGGACGACATGAACCTTCCTCAGAGCGGCCTGCCAGGGGGCTCACGAGGAGGCGGAGAGATCAAGGCAGGGTACCCCTAGGGTGCCCCATGATGCAAGACATGACAACGAGACCAAAGGGGCGACAGCCCCGAAAGAGTTCTCGCTTCCCTTTTGCAAAAGGAGGCAAACACAAAGCCGAGGCATCGTGCAAAGGTTACCGCCTTGGTGCAACGAGACCAAGACCAGCAGAGCGGGCAGGATTTGAGGTCATCATGGAGCCCAGGAAGGCGCCATCGCCGAGCCTTTGCAGCCAAAGACCAACTTTAGTCAGATAAGTGTACTAGATGTTCTCTTCAAATGGCCAATTATTGGCGCCCTTCCTCCATTATTTGGGAAGAGGCCGGCCCCTCTATAAATAGGACTAGCCACCACCGAGGTAGGGGAGATCGATCAACGATCAAACACAGTCAACTCCAATGAGGGAGAGAGAGGAAGCGGCTGACTCACCCAAGCCCATCCAAGAATAAGAACAGCCCTCATGAGGTGTTCTTCCTTTGTTATTGTTATTCATCCGCCCCAAGGCAATCCACCACACCACAAACTAGAGTAGGGTATTACACCACAATGGTGGCCCAACTAGTATAAACCTCGTGGTCCCTTTGTGTTTCTTCATAGTTTAGATCCTCACAAAACCATGGACGCGGAGCTGGTAGGGGAAAGACCCCGCCGCAGCCAAAGTTGTTTGAACCTCAAGGGTCTGCCGAACCCGAACCCAATTTGGCGCCCGTAGGTGACCAGAATCCTTCCCCGCCGCTTGCCCCGCCTTGCTCGGTCGCTGCACCCGCAGCCGACATGACCGGGGCGGCGGTTTCGCCCACGCCAGGGCGCCACCGTACCTCAACCTTGCACCCAGGCAGCTCGCCCCGGCAAATGAGGGCGGGCGACACGGCCGACGCCGCCAAATTTCATGCCGGAAAAAGCGGTCGGCGCCGAGCCTGTTATGCCGCGCCACCGGGCCCGACGGGAACAGCGAACCCGGGCCGTCTCACGGGCAGTGGGAGTTGTTTGGTGCCGGCATCCGTTATAATGAAGCTATGGCAATACACCTGAACTCCCACCCCAGTACTGGGTGGCGTCGAGGTTATCTCACCAACAACTGCATAAAAGAGATTTTCGATGTCAGTGAAACTCAGGTATTCTAGAACTGCAACGATAAAATTGTGATGACAACACCTTGAAGCTCAACTCCCCGGGACACTGCCACAACCCCTAAATGTAAGGAGGCACCAAGAACAATGTTCTCATCACAAGAATGTCGGAACAATCCCAAGATACCCGCGTGATCCTAAAAAAAATTCATGAAATTTTAGACCAGGAAAGTCAAAACATCTACGTCAGGAGACCTCACCAGCGCGACGAAGGGGGCTGAGGAGTAAAAAGAATCCTACTCTCCGTTATATATAATCCTAAGACTCAAAACAGTTTTGTTCTAGACTCAACAACTTCAGCGATTCGATCAAGAAGGGGGACTCCTAAGTCGGGGATGGCTCTAATTACCAACTTGCCAATTAATTATTAGGTTCAAGTATTATTATGGCAAATGTTAAAACCAATGTTGGGCCTTGCTTGAAGAGTTTTATTCAAAGCGAACTATTAAGAGGCCCCATACCCCTCACCATGTTAGGGACGCAAAATCAAGGAACATAACATCGGTATGATGGAAACTAGGGCGGCAAGAGTGGAACAAAACACCAGGCATAAGGCCGAGCCTTCCACCCTTTACCAAGTATATATGTGCATTAATTAAATAAGAGATATTGTGATATTCCATGATATCCATGTCCCAACATGGAACAACTTGCAACTAGCAACGCTATAAGAGGGGCTGAGCAAAGCGGTAACGTAGCCAAACAACGGTTTGCTAGGAAGGGTAAAAGGTTAGAGACTATCATGGCAATTTGGGAGACTTGATAAACAAGTGTTAGGTAGCGCGACATAGCGATAGCATCGAGACAACTAGCATAGCAAAGATAGTAGTGAGATCTAAGGTGACGGTCATCTTGCCTGAAATCCTGCTAGGAAGAAGAACGATTCCAAGAAGTAGACGAACCAATGTAGTTGAACGGGTCCTCACAATCGCAACGAAACAGGAACTATCGAGAAGGAGCACAACCGAAAAGAAGAAAACAACACGGTAAACCAACAAGAATAAACATGGTACGATGCACAATCAAATATGATGCATGTCCGGTTTAAATGAGGCATGGCAAAGTGCAACAAACAATACTACAAATTAAGTGGAGCTCAATATGCAACGAGTTGCATATTGACAAAACACCACATTTATTTATTTAGTTCTCTCCCGTTTATGTGCCAAACAAAATTAAATATTGTTAAACATGGCAAGAGGTGAAGCATAATTAAACTAACTATTTAGGCAAGTTTATATGAGGCCGGAAACATCAAACAACAATTCTGGTAAATCCTCATGTGCATACAACAATTTAATGCAAACAACAATTTTAAACATTTTAAATGTTCTTATCATGATGCGGATGACATATACAAGTTTTATGCAATTTTATGAAAATGTTGGTATAATAAGATATGAGGCATGTTATGAAGCATTTGGTCACCATGGCGGAACGAAAAGGGTGCCATGGCAATGACAATGCAAATGATGCCACAGTAACAATCCAATCGAGATATCGGTGCAAAAGAAGCAAATGTGCGGATGTGCGGAACATACTTGATATGGTGGGGTGATCCTGTTTACCGGGTTCCCACATGTCGGTGGAAAGGCTAACGAGGAACATGCAAGGATCAATTCGGACATGGTGCAAGCAAGTGGTGCATCTCATACAACACACATGCATTTGTTCACGGGCGTCGTCTCGGGGTTATACAACACACATGCATTCGTTCACGGCTGGGCAGGTGTGCGTGTGCACTGGGCCAGCCCACGCCGCGGACACACCTTGCCAAAGCCCTGTCACGCCAGAGCTTCGGCTTCCTTGATCTTCGTGAGGCGCCCTCGAATGAGCCCAAGATTTGCGCACCTGCTTAGGTCCGTGCCCCCCGAGTACCGCGACACGATGCATTAAGCCACGATTGCATACCTGAGGGCTCGCGCGAGGAAGAACAAGGTGCCCGACGGATTTTTCTAACAAAACTCGCAGCTTTTTGACATCTCACGAGGCCAGTGGCCCCAGGGTCGGCGGCAAGGAGGCCTCACCAGATTCCAAATGGGGCGTGCCCTCACGAGACGAGAGGCTACCCCAAGCGTATCGAGCTAGGTTACTCCTCTGTATCTATGCGGAGCACGAACACTGTGGCATAACATGAGAACGATAAACGTAGCATAATGGCATAAAGTACCATGGTTCATTACACGCCCTTGCGGGCCCCCCCTACTTTTTTCATGTGCAGGAAGAAAGGAAAGGTTAAACAAAAGCGGCCCGCGCGGCCGCAGCAGCACGAGTCCTGGCTTAAAGGGCCTCCCGGACTCAGCCAGAGCCCTCTTCGTGCTTCACCGGAGCATGGCGACGGGATGACCCACCATCGTCCTCGAAGTGAGCCCGGCGACGTGGTGGCTGCTCATAGCCGCTGCTGCTGGTGCTCTCGCTGGAGGAGGAGCCGCCGCCGCTGGACGAGCCACGACCGTGGCTGAGAGCAAGCTCGCCCTCAGCATCGTCGCGACCGTCATCAAGGCCAAGCTCGTCGTCGCCGCCACTGTCCTCGAGGCAGCACCCCACGCGGAGACCGTCTTCCCCGAACACCCTCACGTAGAGGGGCGCGACGCCGTCATACTTGAAGTGGAGGGTGAACCTCCGCCAGCCACGCTACGCGAGCCGAACGCTCGCTAGCGGGCGGACAGACTGCTGCGTTCGCTGGGCGGAAACTCTCCACCGTGGGCTTCACGAGGCCTTGTTGCAGCAAATTGCCGGCTTGCAACCGTGGTCGCCGAGACCCGTGGCCAGCAGCTCACCGACAAAGGAGCGCGGGAGCTGGAGCCAGGTGTCGGTCGGCCTCTACGACCACACTACGAACTCCAGGAGCACCTCCGTCGAATGGAAGCACGGTTGAGGAGGCTGGGCGACCACAACGTGTATCCCCTCGGCACAAGGGCTGCCCAGCCTCGAGTGGCCCCCACCGCGGGAGGAAGCACCGCTGCGGCCGCCGAGGACAATGTCGGTCCCCGAAGGAGTACGCCCGCGCCCCTGAGGAGCCGAAAGAGTACAACCGCGATGTGCTTGCGGGGGCGGCCCTGCCCCCTCTTGAGCGGCGGCGAGCAGGGCCCCTCCTGGCGAGCCTTCCCTTTCTCCGCGGCAAAGAACCTCTTCGTTGGCGTCATGGGAGCTGTGGCAAGACGATGAGGTGAGGAGGAAGGAGAAGGAGCAGGCGGCGAGAAGAAGGAGATGAGCAGAGGGGGCTCCACCCTCCCCTCATTTATAGCCAGAAGGAGGCCAACCGCCGACCTCCACGATCGCACGTAATGATGGTTTTCTTCTTCATGCAGCAGAGTCTCGTCAAGTCGAACGGTTATCGAGGCAGCATGAGGAAGTGGAGGCGCCCACGTCCCATCAATTGCCATGCGTCTACCAAGGCCGCAGCGGTTGGGGCCCGCGGCGCTCCGCACTTGCCCTTCGGTTTCGCCTCGAAGCCAAGTTCGAGCACGCCTTGGGCCCGGGGGCTACTGTCGGTGTCCTGGGAATGGGGGTGCCTATACTTGCTTGCCTACGGCCCGTGGCGTGGCTCCATCAATGACCCGGTACGACCCAGCTTCAGCAGCAACAACTCAAGACCCTCGCGAGGTGGACAACACCAAGACCTCCCAGGGGCAGCCTCACCAGGCTGGCTCCCGAGGAGCGGAGATATCTATGCCGGAGCACCTCGCGAGGTTCACATGACATGAGCCATGACGACCAAGGCCAGCCGGATGCCAGCGGGCGTAGTGTACCAGTTTCCTCTTTGGTGCTAAGGAGGCAAGCGCAGGCACGGAGTCCCGAGGCATCAAGTAAAGGTTACCATTTCGGTGCAACAAGACCAAGACCGCCAGGACAGTAGAACGGAGGTCATCACGGAGCCCACTACAGCATCAACACCAGAGCCCTTGGCAGGCAAAGACTACTTTTGTCAAGATAGCTTGCACTAGTTGTCTCCCTTCAAAATTGGCCGTTGTGGAATCCCTTCCCGCCTACATTTGGGAAGAGGACCAAGGCCACTATAAAGAGGATCTAGTCACCACCGTAGCAAGGGACGGATCATTCAGATCATCCTCACACCCACCACCTCATCGAGCCCAAGAACACCTCACCTCCTTAGGCTATTCAAGCACTGTACTAGTTCATCCTTAGCCCCTCTAGGAAATCCACCACAAAGCTGGAGTAGGGTATTACACCTCAAGGTGGCCCGAACCAGGATAAATCCCCGTGTCTCTTGTTCTTTGGGTTCGTCGAGCTAGGCCTTGGGATCGTTTAGCGGGAAGACTGGGGAGAGAGTGTTCTTCGTGCGCACCCGCAGAGTTCGAACCTCTCAAGGGTCTGCGGAACCTGAATCCGATAGTATGTAACATACCACAAACCGATGTATATATGCCCTCACCACCGATGTCCATCTCGTGGTTTTCCTCCTCCCTCCATACCACCACCTTCGCCCGGTGCCATCTAGCAGCCAATCTGGTACAAATGCTTCAACTCCCACTGCTAAAAGAACTTGCGCTTGTGGTGGTTGATCTGTCGGAGGCCGTACTGCACAACATCATCCACTCTAGCTGCCCTACCCTGGAGTGCTTGGTGCTTGTTTTTGGAATGAAAATTTCTATCTGTTGTCTCAAAATAAATTCACCCCACCTTGTAAGCATGGGAATTTGTTTTTTTTGACATGATCTCATCATCGAAGATGCCCCTTCACTTCAAAGGTTGCTCCCTGGAGTAATTCTGCTATCATCTGTCTACAGGACACTAAGTGCGAGCATCTTGATCTGAGAGCGATCCGCGCCTTTTGTCCCCGTAGGTTTGATAATTTTGCTTTTTCTCCATCTGTGGGAGCATTAGGTGGTATTCTGGTTATTTGGAATTTGGCAGTTTTCAGTGGCACCCTGGTGAATGTGTAGCGTTTTGGCATGGTTATCTCTTTTAAATCGGGGCATAACTCAAAATTGTGGACTTTGGTGTCTGTTTATGGTCCTTGTCAAGGGCCTCTACGAGATGAGTTTGTTCATTGGTTGTATAATCTTTCTATTCCAGATGACCAAAACTGGCTCCTTCTTGGTGATTTTAATTTTATTAGATCAATGGATAATAGGAACAGACCAGGGGGAGACTCAATGACATCTTCTTGTTTAATGAGATCAGTGGCCACCTAGGTTTGCTTGAGTTGCCTTTGAAAGGCAGAGCCTACACATGGTCTAATATGCAAGAGCAGCCCCTCATGGAACAATTAGACTGGTTTTTTACAACTGCAGACTGGATAACTGCATATCCTAATACAGTGGTGCTGCCTTTGGCAAAAACCTCCTCTGATCATGTGCCTTGTGTTGTGTCAATTGATACCACCATTCCAAAATCCAAAATCTTTCGTTTTGAAAATTTTTGGGTTGAAATGCCAGGTTTTTGGAAAGTGTGCGGAATTCGTGGGAGGCACCTATTGTTGCTGGTTTGTCTGCACCTGCCACCCTCTCTGTCAAATTCAAGAGATTGAGATTTTCCCTTAAGCGGTGGAGCACTAATCTTTCCTCTTTAAAGAGGCTTGCTTCCAAATGCTCTGATGTGGTTTTGTACTTTGATTCTTTGGAAGCTACAGTATGAGACCTCTAACCAGACCTGAGTTTAATTTCAGGAAAATTGTCAAGCTATAGTATGACAGACTTCTGAAGCTACACCACATATACTGGAAGCAGAGGTGCACTATTCGATATATCTTGGTGGGGGATGAGAATTCCAAGTTCTTCCATGCTATGGCCTCTGAGAGACTCAGACATAATTCGATCTCTTGTTTGCAGAGAGAGGATGGCTCTTCAGTTAGTGAGCATGATCAAATGGCAGGTATCTTATGGAATTCCTTCAAGTCTAGAATGGGCCAAGCACAGGGTATATCCATGGGATTTGACCTCCCTTCTCTTATTCAACCTGTCCAACGGCTTGAGGATTTGGTTTCCCCGTTTTCTGATGAGGAAATCTCTGCTGTGCTCAAGGATCTGCCCACTGATCGGGCACCTGGTCTGGACGGTTTCAATGGTATGTTTGTCAAAAGATGTTGGACAATTATTGAGAAGGATTTTAGACAGTTAGTTAAGGAGTTTTATGAAGGGAAGTTCAGCCTGCAGAACATCAATTCTTCCTTCATCACACTCATTCCCAAAATGTTGGCGCCTCTGTGCCCCAACGATTTTCGGCCAATCTCATAAACCAACACCTGTCTCAAATTTCTAACAAAATTGCTGGCTAATAGATTGTAGAAGGTCATCCTCAAGTGCATTCACAAGAACCAGTTAGCAAGTGTGACGCGGGCACGGCGGTTCAGTTAATCAAAAAGGTGATTTTCCGGTTTGGCTTTCCACACAGTATCATCACAGATAATGGTACCAATTTGTCCAAAGGTGCCATGAAAGAGTTCTGCGAACGTGAACACATCCGGCTTGACGTTTCTTCAGTAGCCCACCCATAGTCCAATGGTCAAGCGGAAAGGTCTAATCAAGAGATCTTGAGAGGCATCAAGCCCCGGCTTATGGTCCCTTTGCAGAGGACACCGGGTTGTTGGGTAGAAGAGCTACCATCTGTGTTATGGAGTATCAACACTACGCCCAACAGACCCACAGGATACACACCGTTTTTATGGTTTATGGAGCAGAGGCGGTTCTCCCCAGTGACATCCGTCATGACTCACCTTGTGTGGCAGCTTATGTTGAAGCGGACAACGAGACGACACGGCAAGACGCTTTGGACCGGTTGGATGAGGAGCGTGATGTAGCAGCTGCCCGCTCGGCGATTTACCAACAGGATCTTCGTCGTTACCATAGTCGCCGGGTCAGAACCAGAACTTTTCAAGAAGGAGATTTGGTGCTTTGGCTCATCCAAGACCAGACTGATATGCACAAGTTATCCCCACCTTGGGAGGGACCTTTCGTGGTCAGCAAGAATCTGCACAATGGGTCGTACTATCTGATCGATATTCGAGAGCATAAAGACTCACGCACGTCAGAGGAGGAGACCAACAGGCCGTGGAACATAGCTCATCTTCGGCCTTATTATACCTGAGCCATCGGCTCTACTTATGTACATATTATGACAGTGTATATATTATGAATAAAGTAATAAACCGGAGCCTCAGCTAAAGCGGGTATCTGTTACTGTTACATCATGCGTGGTTACATGGAGTTGTTCTGCCTTAAAGCGCCTCCGGTTTACCCCTGAGTTTGCTTTTCAAAAGCTTTATGATATCACTTGGGGGCTTGGTCGTGTCCGAAACAATGCAACACCTTTTGATAGGCGAAAGCCACCAGATCACTTGGGGACATGGTCAAGTCTCGAACCATCCGCCTTTGATCGCCTAAGGCCATAGAGTCACTTGGGGCCTGGTCGAACCCAACCATTGCCACGCCACTTGATCGGCATAATGCCACGGTTTCGCTTGGGGACCTGGCTGACTTGAACCATGGCTACACCTTATAGGGAGCTTGATCGTGTCCGACCATGGTAACACCATCCGATCGGCTCAGTAAAGCCTCTTTTTGCAAACGGTTTATCATTGCCTTTGCTTCCATGTTTTTTCATAACTGTTATTTGATTTTTGTTGCGTTTTTTAAACCGATAACATTTTTAAACCAGTTCAAACTATCAATTGACGGAATTCGGTCCATTTTTTAATCCGGAGATAATTTTTCCGGTTTGACTTTTTCTATTAACATCCCATTATGGAGTAACAGGGGGCTTGTCATGACCCGGCACGGTTTACATGGTAAACCGGCATTATAAACACAGGAGCTGTTTTCTCCTTTGACGGTAATGGATTATACAACCTCCGCTTCAAGATTGGCTAAGCCAACTTCATGCCCAGCGATGGCAGGTATTTTGTATCATAAATTTCGATCATATACCTCAATATTTCATATGCATATATATATATATATATATATATATATATATATATATATATATATATATATATATATATATATATATATATATATATATATATGAACGCCACAAGCCAAGCGGCACAAACCGCCGTGGCGGTTTAAGATTTTATGACTGCAGGTAATATAGATTGAAGGTTTCGATCATTCTATCAAAAAGTATCAGCACCCGTGCACGAAGGCATATTAAAAGCAAAAGTGTTGTGTCGGTGTACTAGAGTAGGGGTACCCTAGTATCCCGAACTTGTGCACGGGCAGTTGCAGCATCCCGCGGCAAGGCTTGCCGGGTGACCGCCAAGGTCCTCCGTGTTTCCTTTGGAGCCATTCAAGAACAAAGTATTCAAGCCAAGGAGACAAAGCCCCTGCAAGAGGAGCTTGCCGGGAAGGCCAACCAAGGCATCTCGAGGAACTTGCCGCTGACGCCACGCTGCGTCCGGCGAGGCCCGTGAACGACAAGCTTCCGGACGCGACAAGACAACCATCAAGGCAAGGCGCTACACGCAAACTACCACCAGACGCCAGAGGCTGTGCGGCCAGCGGTGCACGGTGGCAAGCGACGCTGACAAGATTGCCATCGTGGCAAGCGGTGGCGTCCCTGACGGTCCCTTTTTTTGCACTATTTGGGCGACGTAGACGGGCACTTAATGCCTTTGTCCCCTGCTGTCAGGGTTAGGTATGATACACTGTGCAGGAAGTTGTACCAACCACAATTCCTTTTCCATTTTTACCCTTGTCTACGTTACCACCTGTCGGAGACCCCTTTAGCATATAAAAGGAGGCCCATGCGCAACGTAGAGGGGGTTCAGAGGCAGAAAAACAGTCACGCTCGGTCTCGTTAGCAGCTAGTGTGTACTTTAGCACTCAACGCTCCCGAGCATGAACTCAATACACTCAGACATGCAGCAGTAGGAGTGTTATCAATCCGGAGAGCTCCGAAGCTGGGTAAACTGCTCGTGTGCTTCGCCTCGATCCGCTCTTCATGCGATCTCCGCCCCCCTGCCGAACCGAAAGGGGCTCGGTCCACCAGTCCCATAGGTGTTCGTGGATCAGTTTCCCCGACATCTTTGGCGCGCCAGGTAGGGGGCGTCGAGGTTGTGTGAACCTGATCCGACATTCACACGAGCTAGATCTTCATCTTCTTCATCGACATGCCACCGAAGAAGAAGGCTTCGGCGGTAGTTGTTCCGTCCACGTCGATCCCACCACCACCGGAGCAAACGGGTGGTGGGGTAGATGCCGGCGGACGAACGGGCATCGACGAGGGAGCCCACGGTGCTGCCAGGTCCAAGGACAAGGCTGCGCAGACCTCGGCGTCCGTACATGCACCGCGCCCATCTCAGGAGGCGCAGGACCGACAACGTCATGGTATTCGCAGTGCCATACGTTCGTTGGGCCAAGATCGAGCTGGTGGATCTCGGGGTGCTCAAGACCAGCATGCACGCCAACATGCTTTGCACGAAGCGAGACACGGTCGCTGGACGGATACTGCTCCTTCTAACATAGTTAGAAGTCCGAGCATATCCGCTCTCGCGCCGCTCGCCATCGCCGCCCACCACTCCAGCAAGCTTTGGCGCGAGCTCAACTGCTCCCCGGATTACCCTCCAACGGCAGACAAGATCGATGAATGGAGGCCACCATTCGAGTCTCACCGGCTTCGCCAACGGCGACCTCCGCGGCAGCCGAGTACATCGCTGCCGCGGCAGGACTGCCAAGCACGAGCCGATGGCGACGAAACCGGTGGGGGTGCAACCACCATGCACTCTCCACCCCGAAGGCCAAGATCGCCGACTCGCCGGATCCACCTCGACAGCGACTCCACCGCATCATCAGATCCACGAGCTCGTCGCGATCAGCGCCAAGTTCTTCACGAACGACAGCAAGAAGACGCTCGAACTCGCATCGAGCGCCGAAGAGAAGCGCGGCGTCAATCGGACCAGCGCGCTGGGCCCTCTGTCGACATGCATGCACCAGGGGAACCAGGCGACTTGCCGTACGTGGTAGGTTGCCCTGCGTTCACTCGTGAGCTGCGGCAAGTCCAAAGGCCCAAAGACGAAGAATTTCAAGCCAGACGTACCAGAGAAGTACGACGGCAAGTCGCATCCGTCGGAGTTCCTCAGCATCTACACCATCACGGTGCAAGCTGCCGGGGGGCGGGACGACAAGATCCTGGCCAACTACTTCCCGCTGGTGCTCAAGCCCAATGTCAGATCCTGGCTCATGCACTTGCCGGACAACTCCATATCCTCCTGGGCAGACCTATGCCATCAGTTTGTCGGCGCCTTTACAGGCGGCCACAAGCCTCATGGCCAAGAGAGCGACCTTCATCTGCTCGCCTAGAAGGAAGGAGAGCCCCTGCGCAAGTACATTCAGAGATTCAGCCGCGTACAGCACAACATCCCAGATGTCCACCCTGCCGCGGTAATCAGCGCGTTCCATCAGAACGTGCGAAACCGCAGGATGCGGGAGGAGATGGCGATGTGCAAGATCAGAGACGTCAGTGAGCTATATGCCCTGGCCGACAAGTGTGCACGTCTTTGAGGAAGGAGGAAACTCCCCGGAGAGAATACAGAAGCAGGAGGATCTGATAGTGAGGAGGCTGCCCCGGCAAAGAAAAACCGGCGGCGGAACAACAGGAAGAAGAAAGGCAAAGATGTGCTAGTCGTTGAGCAGTCCGGCAACGGAGGTGGCGCCAAGAAAGCCAAAGCTGGTAGCTCCGGCGAGGAGATTGCCGCGGGCACCAACTACCGTGTCTGTGGCGATCGCCGACAAGCGGACGGCACCAACAAGCGATCTTGCAAGATCCACCGCACCAAGGGCCATGACCTCCAGAGCTGCAAGAAGGTCGAGCAGCTTGTCGAGCAACAAAGGCTGAATCGACGACGCGACAAGGAGAAGGCCCAGGAAGGTCTTGGAGGAGCCGGCAAAAACGCCCGGCCGAGGAGGGCCAGCGGCAAGGCCAAGCAGCGGCAAGGAGACAGACCTCCCAGCGGCGCGACAAGGATGAAGATGACGACGACGATGAAGATATGGATGATGACGAGACCGATGAGCAGGAGTTCCGAAAGCCACAGAGGTCTTGTGCGTTGTGGCGGTGCTTCTCGCATACTTCACACCGCCAGCTCAAGCGGTGGATGCGGGAAGTCAATGCGGCAGAACCACCCGTCGAGTCACGCAAGCCTCGAAATGGTCCAGCCGCCTATCATCTTTGATATTGAGGACCACCCTGATCGCATAACTGCGGTCGGGTGCTTGCCGATGTTGGTTTCACCAACTATCCGCAACCTCAAGGTCACTAAGATGCTAGTTGACGGCGGGGCCGGCTTGAACCTGATCTCCTCCGCGGTACTCCAGAAACTCCAGATCCCTGATGGCGAGCTCGAAGAGACCGGCACATTCCAAGGAATCAATCCGGGAAGGAGCAAGCCGAAGGGAAAGATCACGTTGCCGGTGACATTTGGCAGCGAGTTGAACTTCAGGACTGAGAGGGTCACTTTTGACGTTGCTGACTTTCCATTGCCTTACAATGGGATACTCGGCCGTCCAACACTCGCCAAATTCATGGCAGCCTCTCACTATGCATACAACATGCTGAAGATGCCAGGCCCGATAAGTGTCATCTCTGTCCCTGGCGACAAGAAGGATGCTCTTATCTGCGCCGACAAGATCTACCGGGAAGCAGCAGCCGCAACAGATCGCAAGTCACTTGCCGCTGAAGCTCCCGGGGCGAAGAAGAAGACCAAGTCCGGCAAGAGTTCTGATGCCCACTCCGGCAAGCGCACCTCTTCGGAGTGCTGCGCTACCGTCGAGGACGCACCATCGAGCTCCACCGGCAAGTGTAAGAAGACAATGGCAGCTCCACCAGAGACCAAGAAGGTGTCCGCCAAGGAGGATGGCACTGGTGGTACCTTCACCATCAGTGCCACTCTCGACCCTAAATAGGAAAGCGCGCTCGTTGCTTTCCTGCGGGCGAACGTCGACGTATTTGCGTGGCAACCGTCTGACATCCCCGGTGTTCCCAGGAAAGTAATCGAGCACCATCTTGCCGTCTGTCCTCATGCGCGGCCCGTCAAGCAGAAAGTCAGGAAGCAGGCAGTGGAGCGCCAAGAATTCATCGCAGAAGAAATCAAGAAATTGGAAGCAGCAGGCCTTGTCAGAGGAGTGCTCCATCCTACGTGGTTGGCCAACCCAGTAGTTGTTGCGCAAGGCAAACCGGAAATGGAGGCTTTGTATCGACTTTACCGATGTCAATAAAGCTTGTCCCAAAGACCCATTTCCTTGCCGCATCGACCAGATTGTTGACTCCACGGCGGATGTGACTTGCTTTCATTTCTTGATGCATACTCAGATACCATCAGATCTTCATGGCGAAGAGGATGAGGAGAAGACCGCATTCATCACCCCATGTGGCACATACTGTTTCGTACGGATGCCTTTCGGTTTAAAGAATGCTGGTTCAACATTTGCAAGGGTAGTCCATGACGCTTTTGAGCCGCAAATACACAGAAATGTGGAAGCCTACATGGATGACATAGTGGTCAAGAGCAAGGACAAGGCGACTCTGATTCAAGATTTAGACGAAACCTTTGCAAATCTGCGCAAGATCAACCTCAAGCTCAACCCCGAGAAGTGTGTGTTTGGAGTCCCCTCCGCAAGCTTCTCGGTTCTTCGTCTCAGCGGGAATTGAAGCCAATCCCGACAAGATCAAGGCCATTGAGCAGATTTAAGCGCCAAAGCGCGTCAAGGATGTACGAAGACTTGCCGGTTGCGTAGCTGCTCTCAGCAGGTTTATCTCTAGGTCTGCTGAGCGCGCCCTGCCATTTTTCAAAATATTGAAAAAGGCAGGTCCAATGAAATGGACTCCGGAAGCGGAGGCTGCACTGCAGGACTTAAAGAGATACCTGTCCTCCACTCCAACACTTGTCGCACCTAAGCCACAAGAGAAGTTGCTGCTATATATAGCGGCAACCAATCAAGTGGTTAGTGCTGCGTTAGTAGCGGAGAGGGAGGCGGATGATGAGCCAAAGAACCATGGCAGATGCATCCAGCGACAAGCAGGGGACTTCACCGGCAAGCTCTGGTCCCGACAAAGATGGATCTGCGCGCGGCGTGAGAAGATGCAGAAAAAAGAATGGTGCAGCGCCCAGTTTACTTTGTCAGTTCCCTTCTGCGGGGGGCTAGGTCAAGGTACTCTGGTGTGCAGAAATTGCTTTTCGGCCTTCTCATGGCCTCGAGAAAGCTGCGCCATTACTTCCAAGCACATGAGATCACAGTCGTCACTCGTTTTCCGCTGAAGAGGATACTGCAAAATCCAGAAGCAACAGGCAGGATTGTCGAGTGGGCACTGGAACTGTCAAGCTTTGGCCTCAAGTTTGAGAGCACTTCAACTATCCAAAGCAGAGCATTGGCGGAGTTCATAGCAGAATGGACGCCAACACAAGATGAAGAAATTCCAGAAACGAGCATCCCCGTCAAGGAAGCAAGCAAAGAGTGGCTGATGTACTTTGATGGTGCCTTCTCGCTGCAAGGCGCCGGTGCGGGCGTGCTACTTGTTGCACCCACCGGAGAGCACCTCAAGTACGTAGTCCAGATGCACTTTCCCAAGGAGCAAGCAACGAACAATACCGCAGAGTATGAAGGTTTGCTTGCCGGTCTCAGGATCGCAGCAGACCTTGGGATCAAGAAGCTCATTGTCAGGGGTGACTCACAGCTTGTCGTCCGCCAAGTGAACAAGAATTATCAGAGTCCGTTGATGGAAGCTTACGTTGATGAAGTGAGAAAGCTAGAAGAGCACTTTGACGGCCTACAGATGGAACATGTTCCAAGAGCTCAGAATGACATTGCCGATGGCCTGTCGAAGTGCGCCGCACTTAAGTTACCTGTGGAACCAGGGATCTTTGTGCTCAAACTGACTCAACCGTCTGTAACGCCATCAACTGGACAGAGCAAGAAGAGGAAGTTGATTTCTGGTGACTATTTTCCGGCAGAGCTCCCCGAAGCCGCCGCCAAGAAGGTCCTCAAGATCAACACCAAGGCTGCTGAGGAGCAGTCTGCTCCGGCAAGCCCTAGGGTTTGTTCCGTTGAAGCAGACGCTCCCGACAAGTTTTGCTCCGGCAAGCTTGCCGGGGAACGTCAAGCTCCGGCTGAGCCGCAGGTTCTCGCCGTAGAAGCGGATGTTCCCACAGCAGCGGATGTGCCTTTAGTCCTTGTTGTCGAGCCGCAAGCTCCAGCATGGGCACAGCAGATTGTCCGTTTCCTTCAGACAGGAGAACTTCCCAAAGAGCAAGAAGAAGCGGAAAGAGTAGCCCGGCAGTCAAGTATGTACCAGTTTGTCGACAACACACTGTACAGAAGAAGACTCAACGGTGTGAAATTGAAGTGTATTCACCGGGAAGACGGACAAAAGCTGTTGGCAGAGATACATGGAGGCATATGTGGTCACCACATTGGCGCAAGAGCACTTGCCGGCAAAGCGTTCCGCAAGGTTTCTTTTGGCCGACAGCCCTCCGTGATGCAAGCGCACAAGTAACCAAGTGTGAAGCGTGCGGTTCCATTCCAAGCAGATACACCAGCCAGCTCAAGCTCTCCGCACGATCCCTTTATCCCGGCCATTTTCGTCCGGGGCTCGACATCCTCGGCCCCTTTCCCGAGTTGTCGGGGCTTTGAGTACTTGTACGTTGCAATCGACAAGTTCACAAAGTGGCCAGAAGTGGAAGCAATGAGGAAGGTGACAGCACAGTCAGCAGTCAAGTTCTTCAGGTCGATTGTTTGCCGCTTCGGGATCCCTAACAGGATCATCACCGACAACGACACGCAATTCACGAGCCGCACCTTCATGCAGTACGTCCAAGATCTTGGCGCCAAGGTCTGCTTCGCTTCTGTTGCTCATCCGAGAAGTAACGGTCAAGCGGAGAGGGCGAATGCTGAAGTGCTGCGCTGGCTCAAGACCAGGACTTTCGACAGGCTGCGCAAGTGCGGAAAGAACTGGATTGAGGAGCTGCCGGTGGTTCTTTGGTCGATCAGGACGACGCCAAATCGAGCCACTGGCCAAACACCTTTCGCTCTAGTCTATGGAGCAGAGGCAGTTCTCCCCATGGAACTCGTATACGGGTCACCTTGAGTGCTCGCTATGATGAGCTTGAGCAAGAGCAGCTTGCGATAAGATGACGCTGCTGCCTTGAGGAGGACCGTCTTCAGCCATTGTCACGAGCTGCTCGATACCAGCAAGCTGTGCGCCGCTACCATAGCCGCAGTTAATGCCGAAGTCTCGAGGAAGGCGACCTTGTTCTTCGCGCGCTCAGTCCGCCAAGAATTCCAACAAGTTGACGCCAAGTGGAAGGCCCTTACCGGGTGAAAAGAGTCACTAGGCTCGGCGCTGCTCGCTTTGAGACCGAAGATGGCATTCCGTGAGCAACTCCTGGAACATTGAGCATCTTCGTAAGTTTTACCCATAGGGCGCGTTGTTGGAACCTGTTCCGCAACCACCTTTTGTACAAGTCTTGCCGATGTTGCATGTAATCCTTTGTACGGCCGGGCGCAGACCCGTGCATAAGTAAAGCTCATGTGCTCCGCACATCTTGTCAATTTCATGCTTTCTACTTTTTTTTGCATGCTTATCCGACACTTTGTGCAGCACCTACCCCGTAAGCAATAACGAGCCGTAAGGCTCCATATCTTTATTTTCTTCTTTCTCTTTCTCAAAGAAAGGAAGGTTCCTCGCCCACAAGTTTGTCGGGGAAAAGGAGAAGATAATGGTGTGGACCAAGCGCCGCTCGAGGAAGTTTCGCCTTACCGGAAGCAAACGATGAAAAGCTAAGTTGCTAAAGTTTGAGCAATCAGTTTTAAAATTTTAAGTTATCTTCCTCGAACGACCGTGCTTTGTATGGAAAACCTGTGCGCGGAGGAACCAACTCATAGCTAGTTGCGCCCTTACTTTGTTTCGAGTCCGCTCAACAACTTAAGTGAGCTGCGACTAGTTGCAACAAGGTTTCTTGTCGGTAGCGGCACCGCCAAAGAAGTTGCCGACATCCCAAGACTCAAGCCATGGCTAAGGTGCTCATACGACAAGTTCCCTAAAAGCGTGGGGCAAAAACATACAAAGGAAGGAATCAAGTAAAGGAAATAACATAGCAATCGCTACCCGAAATAGAGTCATATTACAATATAGCTTGTCGCAGCTCTAACAGATTGTTCTCATAACATGACCAGCAGCGACAAGAAAAAGAGAAAACGGGTGGCCTAATCCACGCGATCGCCTCAACCCTCTTGATCCCGCCACCTTGTCCACAATGGGTGCGACAAGGGTCTTGAGCGCTTCGAGATCAGCATCCGCGGCAAGGTCTTGAGGACGCGGTGAGGTTGAGGCCCGGGTTGCGGAAGGCCACCTTCACCAAACCTTTGAAGAGCTCCAGCAGATCTTGCGCGACTCGTCGGCCAGCTGCTTTGGGATCTTCTCCCGGAGTCGCTGGAGGGCCGTCGCCACGCCTTTGAAGAACAAGCTGAGCTTGGCGCTGGGTTGGAGGTGCTCATTGGAGGAATACCCGAGATCCTCCATCCCCAGCTGCGCCAGCTCCCTGTCGATGGCTGCGGCAACATCCATGAGACCCTCGGTCCAGTGCTCCACATTCTCCCTAAAAGTGTTCTGGGCGGCAGCAGCACTCGCCAGCAGCGCCTCGTCGGCCTTGATCTTCTCCTTCAAGGCCACCTCCTGCTCCCTAGCGCCATCCAGCGTCTCGGTCAAAGTAGTCAGCTTCAACTCAAGATCTGCGTTGGAGTCCTTGGCGGTGCTAAGCTCCTTGCTCCTCTCGGCGAGACGACCCTGCAGCTCGCCAAGGGTGTAGGCATCCTTCTCGCGCTCACGCTTGAGCGCAGCAAGCTCCTCGCCGCTCACCTTGAGATCGGCCTCCAGATGCGCCACCTTCATCTCCAGCTCCTTCTTGGCGGCCTTGGCAGCTGCAGCAGCATCCTCTGCTTCCTTGAGAGCCCTGCTGAATGTTTGCTCGCGCGTGGCAAGCTCCTCCTTGTGGCTGTCAAGGTTAACCTTCCGCTGCGCCAACTCGCCTTCCTGCGCAGGCAGCTTCTCGGCAGCAAGCCGCTATTGCTCTTCAACTTCAGCCTTCTCGAGGAGGAAGGCTTTACGCTCCTCGGCGAGTTGCTCCCGCTCCTCTGCCAGGACCGGAGAGCTTCCTGGTTGAGGCCCCGAGCTCCTCCGCGCGCTTCGATGTCCACTCCGCCTTCGCGATAAGCGCTTCTCGGGATACCAGCTTGGCCTGTTGGGCGCGGTAGAGCGACAACAGCTTCCGCAGCAGCTGCTCCTCCTCAGGCTCGCCGCTGCTGCTGCTCGGCGCGTCGACCAGCGTCAGCCCAGCAGAGGCGAGCAACTCTTCATCAAAGATTTCTCCTTCGATCGGCGCCCTGGAGCTCGACGCCCAGGGGAGCTTGATGAAGACACCATCGCCGACCTTCAAATAGGCGCCGGGCTGGGGCTCTTCGGAGCCTGACGCTGCAGCAGCGGCGGAGGGATCGGCGGTCGGTGTAGCGCCGACGCTCCTGCGCCTCGGGGCGTCGGTAATCGCCGGACCCTCGCCACTTCTGCGGCGGCAGCTTTGGCGGCCTCTCCGCCGGCGGGATCATCAAGACCGGCTTCTTCTTCGTGACAACAAGGCGTCGTGGTATTGCTGCTGCGTTCTCCTCGCCGGCGACCTCGGTTTCCATCGGCTCCGCGCGATGGACCTGACGACCGAAAAGGAAGAAAAGTCAAGCAAATATTCAAAAAGAAAATCAGAAGAAGAAGAACCCAAGGGAAGTTTTCAAGCAAGAGGATTACCTGTACTAGGATCTACAATCGTGGTCTCCGCCACCGGGGTTGCTTGGTACTGCCCTTGCCGGAGAATCGTCCTTGCCGAGACTTCTCCCTTACCGGAAAATTCTCCTTGCCAAGAACGCTCCTTGCCGGGAATCCTCCCTTGGCGGTGTAGTCGGCAGATGGCATGTCGGGAGCGGCTTCCGCACTCTGGTGAGACTGCTCTGCTCAGATGCAAACCAATAGTCGATGTCAAGAAAGAAAGAGCACCCATGCGCGCCTAACAGCAGGAAGTAAACCATACACTTACGCTGGGGCTGCGCTGGGGCTGCTTTGGGGAATAGTTGCCGGTCCGGCAAGGTGGTCTCGAACACACCCCTGCATGTCAGCGGTGGGTTCGCCCTCGATGACAATCACCGGACCTTGGCTCTCTTCGCCGCTCTCCGGGCGAGTCCTGAAAAGGAATGGGTTCGAGTAAAGCAAATCAGATACAGACAAAACAACAAGAATTGAAGAACTACAAGTACAAGAAAGAATCTTACTCTTCCTCTTCCTCGTCGGAGCTGAGCGGAGAGCTCAAGTCCGACTCACCTTCGGGCGCGACAAGGCGGAGGAGTAGGTTCCTTAGTCGCTTGGCGGGAGCGAGCGGTGGTCCGGAGGCCCCGCTCCCAAATGCCGCAGCGGCGTGAGGTGCTCCTGCAGCAACAAGCTTGCCACGGTGGAGCTGCCGCGTCAAGGCGGCGGTTGTTGACCTGTCTGCCACCCCGCCACGCCCCCGGACTTGCGGAGACGCCTTCTGGTGGAGCTGGGGGCTCCGCCAGGTGAGCTGTCCGAAGGTGAGAAAGAGGAGGAGTCGATTTCAACGAGTCGCTCGCGCCCTCGCGGGCTCGCCGACTCAGCTTCAGGCCCAACAAGCTCTCCCTCGCCCGCAAGCTCCTCTCGCTCGGCAAGGCTTGCCGCCTCTGCTGCCTCTGCCTCCTCCGCGGTGAATCCAAACTCGCCCGCGGCAGCGGCTGCCGCCGCCTCTTCTAGCCTAGTGGCGATGAGCTGCATCTCTGCATCGGTGGTGTCGTGAGTAAGGCTCTTCTGTTCATCGGAGCAGACCGGCATTTCTACCAAGCCGTCAAAGAACTCCTGCACGACGTCGTCTGCAGGCTCTTGCCAAGTTGGGACAATTCCATGTGAATCACACAGCGGCATCATTGCACGGATGCGGTCGAGCGAGGAGTTGTTGCAATGCGAACGACACCCTCGGCAACCTGAACACCGGGATGTTGAGGATCGTGCTTGAACAGTTCCAGAAGCATCGCGTCGGTTCCTGTGACAGTGAAGTTGAAGTTGAGGCCCGGGCGCAGCCTCATGATATCCGCCGCATTCTGGAACTCCCAGGCGGGTCTCCTCCTCTCCTGCAGGGGGGCGATGCGGCGGCGAAGAAAATCTGCACCAACGGCGCCTCGGTGAGCCCCGCAAGCCCGAGGCGAGGATCCGGTGACGGCAATCTTCACCTATCGCCTTCGGGGCCATGTTGCTCCAATTGTTGCCGTGGCGCCATCGGGGCTTGGCGCTGGGCGGTAAATGGCTGCGGGTTCTCCTCGACAATCCAGCACCAGTTCGCTCTCCATTCATCCCACTTGCTGCGGAGCTCTCCTCCGGATAAGCTTCCTTCTTGCCGTTCTCGAGATCCAGCGATTCCGCCAGATAAAGGCTCCCTCTCTCAACTCGGGGCATAAAGAAGTGGCGAAAAAGGGCTACATTTGGATAGACTCCACAAAGTTTTCGCAGAGATGTGCGAAAACTGCCATGGTCGAAACGGCATTGGGGGTGAAGTCAAGGATGCGGAACCCGTAGGTGTTCATAATGTCACGAAAAACTTCAGAGAAAGGCGGGCGAGCCCGCAGAGAAGAACAACGCCAAGAAGGGATATCCATTTGGAGCCAGTTCAGCGGCAGCCGAGAGTACCTTCGTCTTGCGGATGCGCTTCAGCGTCTCCGTCGACCGAAGAGGTAGTAATACTCCCTCATCTCCTTGGCGAGCTGAGGGGAAGGTTGCCGCTCCTTTCAGCAGCCATGAGCCGCTGCGCCTCGGCCGACTTCACAACCTTCCCGGCTTTCGGAGCCATGGCGGAGGTGGTGAGAGAGATCGACGGCGTTGGTGGTGCCGGTGGCGATGGGGGTTGGAGCGCTGCTCTCTTTTAGCTTTGGAAAGAAGGGGGGAGCGGCGGAGGTTTTTGAGATTGGAATAGCAACCGGCGAGATGGGCGAACTGCCCCTGTTTCCCCTGCTTATAAAGAGGCAGGGGGCAGACGTTCCGTCTTTCTGAATAAAGATACCACCCACGATCTCTCCCACGACGTCGCATTCTACGCGTGCCGTTCGAGGAGGGCGCGGTGGATACAGAGTGAGATACGGCGTAACCCAGGCCAAGCGCGTCCGCAGCCTGTTTTGGGCCTGGCCCAACAGCGCTTCGGCACCGCAGGTGGCCCAGTCGGGGCTCCTGTCGGTGTACTAGAGTAGGGTACCTAGTATCCCGAACTTGTGCACGGGCAGTTGCAGCATCCCGCGGCAAGGCTTGCCGGTGACCGCCAAGGTCCTCCATGTTTCCTTTGGAGCCATTCAAGAACAAAGTATTCAAGCCAAGGAGACAAGGCCCCGGCAAGAGGAGCTTGCCGGGAAGGCCAACCAAGGCATCTCGAGGAACTTGCCGCGACGCGCCACGCGTCCCGGCGAGGCCCGGTGAACGACAAGCTTCCGGACGCGACAAGACAACGATCAAGGCAAAGGCGCTTCCGCTGCAAACTACTCACTGTACCGCGCTTCCAAAGACATCCACCAACGTGTCGCCTCAGACCTTTCGGTAGCGCTGCGGCGGCAAGAGGTCAGGCGCCAGCGGTCTTGTGATGGCAAGCGGCGACAAGATTGCCATCGTGGCAGCGGTGGCGCCCCGACGGTCCCTTTTTGCACTATTTGGGCGACGAGACGGGCATTTAATGCCTTTGTCCCCGCCGCCGGTTAGGTATGATACATCGTGCGGTAGTTGTACCAACCGCAATTCCTTTTCCATTTTACCCTTGTCTACGTTGCCACCTGCCGGAGACCCTTTAGCATATAAAAGGAGGCCCATGCGCAACGTAGAGGGGGGTTCAGAGGCAGAAAAACACTCACGCTCGGTCTCGTTAGCAGCTAGTGTGTAATGTAGCACTCAACGCTCCCGAGCAAGAACTCAATACACTCAGACATGTAGCAGTAGGAGTGTTATCTCTCCGGAGAGCTCCGAAGCTGGGTAAACTGCTCGTGTGCTTCGCCTCGATCCGCTCTTTGTGCGATCTCCGCCCCCCTGCCGAACCGAAAGGGGCTCGGTCCGCCGGTCCCATAGGTGTTCGTGGATCAGTTTCCCCGACATGTTGGCTATTCTATTACAAGGCATTCAGAGGCCCAAAATTTTGTAACTGTTTCATAACGGGCAGTTTCTGGCGTATCAACCGACTTGACGGATTAAGCTTCATTGCCGGGTTGACTTGAAGTAGATGGGTCATCTGGCGTCGGTTCAACTTCTTCCTCCTCATCATCCAATGGCCGGAAGTCATTGGTGGTCCAGTCAATCCGGGTTAAAGCCTGAAAGACAGCCTCTTCACTTATAAGCTCAGCCGGATCAACGTTAGGGGCATAAGTGTGCTTACGGGTTGGTGGAACAAGATTCTGCACTTCCGAAATAACAGCTTCAACCCGTCTGTTGTTCGCGTCGTAGAAGGAGCGGTGAACCGTCAGGTTGGCCTCTTCTGCCAGTTGACTCGCCAGAGGACGCATCTCCCTGGTTACCCGTTTGAGAGCATCATTATCAAATGCTTCGCCATTTTCTTGAGCACTTGGGAAGCCTTTGGCTATGTCAGCCGGATCAAGGTCAACTATCCATGCTTTGGCGCGAGTTAGGGCCAATAAGGTGCCAGCCCAGGCAGCGGATCGTTTCAATTCTTCTATCTGTGCTGGTATCATAGATAGCCGGTCCAGTGTGTCCTTGATCAATGTCGGAGCTGCATTATCATAAGAAGTGGCGCAAATAACTTCGTTGGGTACCAAGATATAGCTGTTCAATTAGCGATCTGGCGGCCTTGAGTTTCTTCCGCATGTCGAGCCGGATGAGCAATGTGCCTACCTATACGGTTTAAGAAAGTTCAGGTTAAACCGGAGGAAATTTCAAAGCGGAATATTTATCACAACCTTGGTGAAACGTTGCTTACCAAATATTGCAGAGGTCATGGCATTGATTTGGCGCTTTAATCCAGTGAGCTCTTCCGTCACCGGTTTAAGAGCTGCTTCAGCATCTTCCGCCCGTTTTAGTAAGCCCGCCTTTTCAGTATCCCAGCCAGCCCGCTCAGACTTGAACCACTCCTTGAGCTGCTCCATGGTAGTCAAGGCGGTTTTCAGCTAATCCTTGGCCTTGGAGGTTTCTGCTTGTTGAGATTTCAGATTTTCTTGAAGATCATTGATTTGTGAGGCTTGTTGGCGTATCTCACTCTGCAACAAAAAAGGAGCATGGTAATATCTTCATTACAAGTCCCAAGTGCATAGCCAGTCATACACTTGGCACTTGGGGGCTAATGCATATTTGATCTTCATCTGCCAATAAAATCACAAAGTCCCAAGCTCAATACAGGTATTCAACTTGGCACTTGGGGGCTAATGGCTATTTGCTCGAACATGTTCTGATGCGGCGATATAAATTAAAGTCCCGGTTTAACTATACTAAGTTGAACCAGCCCTTGGGGGCTACATCAGTGGATTCTGAAAGTATTAAGTTCTATATCAAGTCCCGGTTTGAAAGAAGATTACAAACAGGCCCTTGGGGGCTACTATGCAATGAAGGTACAAGAGAAAGGCACAACTGTTTACCTCATAGCGTTCCTTCATAAGGTTTACTAAACCAGCTTCAAAATCACGGCTTGTGTAGAGCCGGTTCAGGAAGCCAGAGTGAAGGTCTTGGGCAGAGAAATTGTTATAAGCTGACAGATCAGTTTTCTCCTTCCCTTTGCTCATGGCAGTAAATTCTTCCTTGGCACTGTGCTTTGATAGAGCAACCGGATTACCAGGGGCGGTATATGCGGTGCCCGTAACTACGACATCATCATCTTTGGTCGGGCTGGCCGGATTAGCATTTTCAACTGGGCTTGGCGCTTTCATACCCGGGCTTGGCGGATCAGCAGTTGAGTCTGTTGTTCTGCTGCAGGACTCGGAGGAGCAGGAGGATGTGAAGTCTCAACTTGGACATCCGGTTCAACCTCTGGCGGATTAGCATTGGCATCTTGATTTTCCCCAGCAGAGTTGTCTTTAGCAACTTCGGGATTTTCACCAAGATGCTCTGGAGTCTTCTCCGGATCAACATCCACAGTAGGGTCGAGGGTCTTGGTCTTTTTACTAAGTCGAGCCTTGGTGCTACAATATCAAGGGTTAGAATATGATAAACCGACAAATACAAGGAACAAATTAAGGAGTAATATACTTACCCAGCAGCAACTTTGAGAGGAGGCAGCTGAGTGGTTGATGAACCGCCAGATGAGTTGGAAGAAGCCTGGTAATTCAGGTCAGACGGATTGAGAGGGCATCGGAAGAAACCTTTCAAAGGATAACGTTTTTCAGGAGAACAAGTCACCTCTGGACGACGTTTCCGGGTTGGTGTGTCAGCTAAATCGGACGACGTAATTTGTTGACTGCTATGCCGGGTCGTACGGCGTTCTTCAGTTTGTTGTGTCTTCAAAGAAAGTTTTGGATTCAAATGAGAATAAGAGTGAGATTGTTTCACTTTCCGGACTGTGCGGCGAATTCTTTTAACCGGTACAAGATCGTAATCGGAAGAAAGAAGGATTACCTCAACAGTTCTCGCATGACCGGCCTCGGCGTCATCCAGGAATTGTAATCACAATAAGATGAATGAAAAAGGAACCAAGTGAGTCAAGCTCTACCTCAACATCTGATTCTTCATCTTCTGGCGGTTCAGAAGACTCGGCGGTTTTCTTCTTGCCGGTTTTCTTGGTGGTCTTGGTCTTTGCACGAGGAACCCGGGCCGGTTTAGTTCGTTTCCAAAAGGAGCTGTTGGCCTGAAAATTAATACAGAGGGATTAATACGATCAATATGGAATCAAAGTCAGTAGAGTAAGGAGAGGAACCTTACCTCGGGCGGTTTGTTGGAGAGGCAGAATGGAACCAGCCCGGTTTGGCTGCATGCGGAGATCGGTTCATCAAGCATTTTCTTCATTGTTTCGGTAACTTCAAGCTCAGTTATTGATAGTTCGTGATGACGTTGAGGATCTTTGACATCACCAGTATATTCGTGCATCATCCGGGGTGGCGGATTAATGGCAAGATGCCCCAAGAAACCCACCAGCGGACAAGGTCAATACCAGTTAAGCCGTTGGCCATCAAAGCCCGGAGTTTGGTAATTTGGGGTGCAAAGTTTTTTCGTCCTACGGCGGTCAAGCGCGAAGGCAATGGGTGGCTGTTGCTAAGCCGGTGAGGGCGATAACCCAGCAAGGGATTTTCTCCATTAGGAGCAGTGTTCCGGCAGTAGAACCAGGTTTGATTCCAATCTTTAGGATGGCTATGATGTTTGGCGTGAGGGAAGTCCACTTCCTTCCTTTTCTGGATTGAAACGCCACCAAGTTCTGTGTTAGGACCGTCTGAGAATTCTGTACGGCGGTTCAAATGAAAGAAATCTCGAAATAACTCCACGGTTGGTTCTTCTTGAAGATAGACTTCGCAGAATACTTGAAAGTTGCATATATTGGACACGGAGTTCGGACCAATATCTTGTGGATGGAGTTGGAAGCTTGCGAGGACATCCCGGAAATTTTTTGATCCGGGCGGGCTGAATCCCCGGTCTAGGTGATGCATAAAAACAATCACTTCGCCTTCTTGAGGTTCCGGTGGACATTCCGATTCCGGAACTCGCCAGTGGAGAACATTTTTGAGGCTAAAACGCCAGTGGTGACGTAGCCGTTGAGTTGTGTTTCCGTGATCCGGGACGGAACCCAATTGCAAGCAGTAAATTGTTTCGCCATTCCGGAAGGAGGGAGCTGAAAGAAGATCAAACAGGTGCCGGTTTACTGTCTACAGTTTGTAAGTGAAAAATTCGGTGTTAAACCGGTGAAACTACAATGCAAGGTACAGTTGGCGGTTTAAGAGAGGGCTAATGACATATGGCGGATTGGCTATCAAGGATTAAACCGCCCATAGGCAGAAAGGCCCAGATTCAAAACTTCTGCTAAGTGTTGACAGAAACAGGTTTCAAACAATGTTCAAATCTATTTGGATCTACCGCACATCTATAAAGCAGTTTTTTCTGCGTTCTTTAAAAGGCGTTCAAGTAAAACAGAGAAGGATGCATACTCTACCAGAAGAAAAGGAAGGGCTGCTAGTATTAAAAACAGATCTTGGAATGACTACCCCAGAGATCTATACCGCTTTTGGATTAAAACTACCACGGAGAAGGTAGGAAGAAGAGGAAAATGGAGGACTGTGCGGATGAGCTTGCAAAATTTAATGCACATCTAAGGACAAAGAATGAAGAAGTTTACCGCTGCAGATTACGGCGGAGGGGGCGATGAGCCTCGATCTAACTCAGGTTGATGCAGCGGCCTTGGTTGGTGCAGTTCTCGAAGGTCACGGACGGCGGCGGAGCTTCAGAGCTGAGGGCGTCGCGAGGAAGAAGAAGATGCAGAAGAGGAAGAGAAAAGGGGCCCTCGGGCTTTATTTATAAGGGAAAGAGTAAAAAGGCGGTAGCGAGAATCAAAGGCGTCCAAGCGGCTGAGTGGACGCTTTGTCACCTCGATTTTTGGGATAATCATTAATGAGAAGGGAATCTTTTTAATCCTTTTTATGCAGAGATGATGTCATGACGGACTGTTGCGGTGCTCCGAAGATGACGTCACGGCGGTTTACAAAAACTCACAGGAGAAGTCAATACGGCGGTTTACAACAACCAGAGAAGGTGACATCACGGCGGTTCAACAATTAAAAGAAGATGTTGAAGTTGAAGGTTTTTTATCAAGGATTGACATGAACCTGTTCAAATCAATCTGGGGCCTAATGTTGGGGATATTACTACTGGGTGTAAACCGGCCTGTCTGGGCCGGGTTAACTTCATCAGTAGTTCAACAGTGTAAAAGCCCAAGCATGAAAGTAAGGGCCCAAGGCACATGTAGTCGGTTTAGAACACATGAGCCGTAAACCGCCTGGTATGTAAACTTGTATTGTAAGTTAGGAATAGAGAGACCAACCCGGATACAGTATGAACCGGAGATTGGGACTCTCTGAACCGACAGGCGCCACCTGTATATAGGGGGCGACCGAAGCGTTCAAGGACGAACAACAACAACTCGAGGCCTAGGCGAAGTTTATTTGCTCCCTAGTCATCGAAACCACATCAATCCCATCACAACTAGACGTAGGCTTTTACCTTCATCGAAGGGGCCGAACTAGTATAAACCCTTGTGTCTTCGCGTTCGCTTTAACCCCTTCAAGTTAACCCGTAGCGATGGCTCCATGACTAAGTCCTTTCATGAGGACATCTGCCGTGACAAAACCACGGCAGTTTTCTTAAGCACCGCTCAATTCAGGATTGTCGGGCCAGGGCTTTTCAGTATATCCATCAATGCAAGCAATCCAAGAAGCCTATTATTATCTTAAAGTTGGATTTTGCTAAGGCCTTTGATACGGTGGAGCATGAGGCCATTTTAGCTCTTCTTACTGCTAAAGGATTTCCTCCCAAATGGATTGGCTGGGCCAAGGAAATTCTGTCTTCTGGTGACTCTGAGGTGCTCGTCAATGGTCTTCCTGGCAATTATTTCAAATGCAGGCGTGGGGTTTGGCTTTCTCCCCACTTTTTTTTGTTTTGGCAACAGATCTTTTACAGTCTGTTGTCAATAAGATGTTGCTGGATGGCCATGTCACTCTTCCTATTGAGTGTCATGACCCTAATTTTCCCATCATTCAATACGCCGATGACACAATCTTGATTTTACCTGCGGATGAGCCTCAGTTAGTTGCTCTGAGAGATATGTTACATGTTTTTGCTACCTCCACTGGACTGAGAGTTAATTTTGCAAAATCCATGATGGTCCCTATAAATGTCCCAGAGGCTGAAGCTATCAGGCTTTCTCAAGTTTTCCAATGTGTCCTTGGAACCCTGCCGTTCACCTATCTTTATCTTCCTTTGGGCACTAAAACCCACGATCCACAATTTGATGCCCCTGGTGGATTCAGTTGAGAGGCGTCTAACAGCTAGTTCTGGAATGTTGAATCAAGGTTGTCGGCTTCAGTTGCTGAGATCTGTTCTTTCTTCCATGCCCATATATTTTCTATGCTCTTTGTCCATCCCACCTGGCATCATCAAGCAGTTGGTATGAATCATGAGACAATGTCTTTGGAGAGGGAACTCTGATACTCCTAGGCAATCACTTGCAGCGTGTGATTTGGTTTGTAGACCTAAGGAGAAAGGTGGCTTGGGTGTTATTAATCTGCATCTTCAGAATCAAGGGCTTCTCATTAAGCACTTACATAAATTTTACAATAAGGAGGATATACCATGGGTATCCTTGTTGTGGAATTCATACTACAATGGAGTAGTCCCCCAAGCCACTGTCCTCTATGGCTCATTTTGGTGGAAAGATATCTTCAAATTAGCTAGTAACTATAGAGTCATAGCCTCTGCTTTGGTTAATAAGGGAGATTCGGTTTTGTTCTGGTCTGATGCTTGGAAATTGGATGGTTCTACTATGCCTTTGAGACAACGACTCCCACGGTTGTTTTCTTATGTTCTAGATGATAGGATCTCTGTGTCTGATTTTATTGACAGTCAGAACAGAGCCTCTTTTTTCCAGCTTCCTATCTCCCAACAAGCTGCAACCGAATTGGATTCCCTCATTTCCTGGGTTGATAATTTGCAAAGGGACCCCTATGCTAATGATGTTTGGTCTTGGGTTGGACATTCTGGAGCTTACACGTCAAAGAGCTACTATACCATTATGCATTCTCACATACCCACTATTGAGCCTTGCAAATGGTTATGGAGCAGTCTATGCACACTGAAAATTAAGGTTTCGCTTGGTTGTTGTTCTTCGACAGACTCAACACCAAAGATCTGCTCATGAGGAGGCATTGGCGTGCTGCTGAGGAAGATAATCTTTGTGTATTGAGCCATCAACATACATATGAGGATCGCCAACACTTGTTCTTTTCTTGTAACTTCAGTACCCGAATTTGGAATTATCTTCAGATTGACTGGTTTGGTGGCTCCAATGTTCATCAAAGCATTTCTTTGGCCAGGAAGAGATTTGCTAAAAGCTTCTTCTTTGAGGTGGTCATCACGGCGGCTTTGAATATTTGGATTCTTAGAAATGGCAGGACCTTCACAGGGGAAAGAGCTACTTTTAGTGCTTGGCGTTGTAAATTTGTACATAATTTAATTTTGCTCTCTCATAGAGTCAAGGCTCATGTTAAACCCCACCTTTTACAATGGTTGGAGGGGCTTCATTGAGCAATGTTCTGTATAGGTGGTATAGGTAAGCTTGGCCACCCTAGCCTTACTCTTTGTAGCTTTAGTTTTGTACAACTTACTTGTTTTGGACTCTTTTCTATTTTGGAACAAATGACCGTGGGGCTGTGCCCTGCAGTAGTTAGTCAAAAAAAGGCTGCTCCTTGATTCTGGTATAGTACCTTCGCAAATAACTGTAGTCTCTGGGCCTAAACTAGAGACCTTGGGTGCAATTCGTGATCCTTTTAGATGGTTCAAGATCGTGTTTGGCCCCACCCCTATTGAGGTACTGTATATTATTCACGTAAACTTTTGTAATCTGCTTTTTTCATTTGTGCGCATAAGTTAAGTATCATCTTGGAGTACACTTTTGGTACTAATATTATGTTCTATGCTCAATGAAGAGCTTGTGCATCATATCAGTGGTGGTGGATTCGGTCAAGACCTTACAGATCAGTATGTGGTGTTTTGATCTGAACATGATTATTGGCTTGCTGCAATGATTTCCATGTCTGGAGAATTTGTATATAAAGGTGATGATTTCACACACATTGAAAGCCCATATATAATGTACTATAATTAATCATTCGGCTATCACTCTTTCAAGATAATCTTTTTTAGACATTAACTATTTTTAATCTTCATCTCTATTTAGGCACTAACACATGAACAAGAAGGTATAACCAATCGATGGTTCAAGAAGCACCAGGATTTTCTCAGATCTCATGACATTCGTTTGAAGACAGTAATGCTGGAAGGATATGCATCCAACAATGCAAACACTAGCTTTATCACATTCTTCATGTTGAATGCGAGGGCACTATTGTCCGTGAGGATTAAGTTTTTCGACAAGAAATTTCTTACAGCTGCAAGTGTTGAGCAGCATAAAAAGAAGTTTCAGTTGGACCTAAGGGCTTCTAATCGTGCTCGGTTTCTATTTACAAGAGATTGTCATCATGGACCAGTAGAATTTCTGGGCCGGGATCTCGATTTTATGGATAAGACCGATCCATTTGATTGTGACTGCCGAAAACTTTGGTTGAGTTAGATGTCATTGTCTTGTTCAATTTGGATTTTGTCTAAACCTGATGAGCAATTAATCCTTGTGCTTTTGTACTGTTTGTTAGCTGGAGTTAGATATTGTTGCCCTTTTCAACTCGGCTTTGACCCATATTTTCTTTCGTACTGGGCCAATGGCTTGCCATTTCTTTAATTAAGACATAAATATTATAAGCATTCACAACATAGGGAAAGAACATCACTCTCACGGGATCCTTGATATCTTTGTTCATTACAGAACCTTAAGTTCTTAGCGCCGACCAGCACCCACAAACTTATTTTTAGCTTGCACACCAAATGGGCTGTAATTCTTAATAAGAAAAGCTGCATGGTAGTGACAGATTTGGATTTATCATTTGGGACCCACGAGGAAAAAGCCTATCCATGGCGGTGCCGACTCGACAATAAACTCGCCTCAAAATCGTGAAACTTGGCATGGTGTTATGTCATAGTACCAACATGCTGTGGTAAAAAACTAGTCCAATTTGGGACAAGTTTTGGTACAAGCTTCTTACAAACCGGAGCTTCTCTCAAAAAGGCTCATGGTTCCGAGAGGGACCTTGTCACCTATGTGTGCGAAACGACATACGCCGTCAGCGGCTGTCTCTTCCCGCCTTGATTTATTTTACAGAGGCGACATGCATCTATAGTAGCGTCGTCCTAAAAATATGAAATTATTCACGGTTCTTTTTGCCTTTCTATACATTATTTGAGTTTCCTAGGCATTTTGGAACGTACTTTGGTGTGTGCCAAGGTCATGTGTGTACTAGCCACATATGTAATTGGATGTTCAATCTGTTTATGGAATCAAGTCCTTATAAGTTATAAGTACGTATGTTGTTGTTCTGTGAGGAATGACATCGCATACAGACCATGTCAGCATCCCGGGAACGGGGGTACCCAGACTTGACTGCCTGCGGCCCAGGGCGTGGCTCCACCAACGGCCCGGTACAGCCCATCTTCATCAGCGACTACTCAAGACCCTCGCGAGACGGACAACACAAGACCTCCTCAGGGGCGGCCTCACTAGGCTGGCTCCCGAGGAGCGGAGATATCAATGCAAGGGGCACCTCACGAGGTGCGCGTGACGTGAGACATAACGACCAAAGCAAGGCGGGCGCCAGCGGGTGCAGAGTACCAGTTGCCTCTTTGGTGTTAAAGGGGCAAGCGCAGGCGAGGAGTCCCGAGGCATCAGGCAAAGGTTTCCATATCGGTGCAACGACCAAGACCAGTAGGATGGCAGGACGGAGGTCACCGCAGAGCCCACGACAGCGTCACCACCAGAACCTTTGGCAGGTGAAGACCACCTTTTGTCAGGATAGCTGGTACTAGTTGTCTCCCTTCTAAATTGGCCATTGTGGGATCCCTTCCCGCCTAACATTTGGGAAGAGGACCAGGGCCTCTATAAATAGGACTAGCCACCACCCTAGCAGGGCGACGAATCATCGAGATCATCCTCACACACACAAGCTCATCGAGCTCAAGAACACCTCACCTCAGGAGGCTATTCGTCCCTTGTACTTGTTCATCCTCAGCCTACAAGGCAATCCACCAACACCACACTGGAGTAGGGTATTACACCACAACGGTGGCCCAAACCAGTATAAACTCTCGTGTCTCTTGTTCTTTGGGTTCGTCGGGCTAGGCCTTGAGATTGTTGCTAGAGCGTGCTAGGGAGAGAGAGATCTTCGTGCGCACCCCAGTGTTTGAACCTCAAGGGTTTGCCGGAACCCGTAATCCGACATTTGGCGCGCCGGTAGGGGGTGCGCTGAAGCCTTTCTTCCGTCGATCCATGCTCTGCCACTCCACCGCATCCATGGCTGACGCCCGCAAAGACCAAGCAGAGCGCCGTGCCGCTCTGGCTGCCCGCGTTGCTCAGACGGCACCCGTTGTCGGACCTCCCCACCGTTCTCCATCACCTGCTGCCAATGCTGCCACCGGCTTGGACGGGAACGAGCAGCCAACTTCGTCGTTGCATGCTTCTGTGCGGCTGGATGAATGCACCGCCACCCTGTCGCTGACTCCGGCTGGCTCGTCGTCCCATGCTCGTCGCACGCCCATGGACGCGCAGGCCATGCTGCTCATGGCACGCGAACTCCTGCACTACCGCCTAGTCGATGACCTCTACAACGACTGGCTGGACTGCATCGCCGAGCTCGTCAGCGCCACTGGGGGCTCTCCTGCACCGTCCCTCTTGCTACCTCAACCACCTCCAGCAGCGGGAGACGTACCCATGGAGCGCCTCCACCACCTCCGCATCAAGACGTCGCCCTCGCACCAAGACACGCAGCCCCGCGGCACGACCCGCCACGCCGGGTGCCTGCGCACGAAGAAGGAAGCTGCCAAGAAGTCCCCCGGCCGCAAGAAAATGCTCCTGCACTCCGAGCACCACTGCATCATGTTGGGGAACGTTGTAGAAAATAAAAATTTTGTACGGTTTCACCAAGATCAATCTATGAGTTCATCTAGCAACGAGAGAGAGGAGTGCATCTACATACCCTTGTAGATCGCGAGCGGAAGTGTTCAAGAGAACGGGGTTGAGGGAGTCGTACTCGTCGTGATCCAAATCACCGATGATCCTAGTGATGAACGGACAGCACCTCCGTGTTCAACACATGTACGATTGGGAAGACGTCTCCTCCTTCTTGATCCAGCAAGGGGGGAGGAGAGGTTGATGAAGATCCAGCAGCACGACGGCGTGGTGGTGGATGCAGCAGCGATCTCGGCAGGGCTTCACCAAGCGTCTGCGAGAGGGAGAGGTGTAGCAAGGGAAGAGGGAGGCGCCAAGAGCATGGGTGCGGCTGCCCTCCCTCCCCCCTCTTTATATAGGCCCCCTAGGGGGGGCGGGGCGCCGGCCCTTGAGATGGGATCTCCAAGGGGGGCGGCGGCCAGCGGGGTGGTTTCCCCCCAAGCCAGGTGGAGGCGCCCCCACCCCTAGGGTTTGCCAACCCTAGGTGCAGGGGGGGCCCAAGGGGGGTGCACCAGCCCACCAGGGGCTGGTTCCCCTCCCACTTCAGCCCATGGGGCCCTCCGGGATAGGTGGCCCAATCCGGTGGACCCCCGGGACCCTTCCGGTGGTCCCGGTACAATACCGGTGACCCCCGAAACTTTCCCGGTGACCGAAACCTGACTTCCTATATATAATTCTTTACCTTCTGAACATTCTGGAACTCCTCGTGACATCTGGGATCTCATCCGGGACTCCGAACAACTTTCGGGTTACTGCATACTCATATCTCTACAACCCTAGCGTCACCGAACCTTAAGTGTGTAGACCCTACGGGTTTGGGAGACATGCAGACATGACCGAGACGCCTCTCCGGTCAATAACCAACAGCGGGATCTGGATACCCATGTTGGCTCCCACATGCTCCTCGATGATCTCATCGGATGAACCACGATGTCGAGGATTCAAGCAACCCCGTATACAATTCCCTTTGTCAATCGGGACGTTACTTGCCTGAGATTCGATCGTCGGTATCCCAATACCTCGTTTAATCTCGTTTCCGGCAAGTCACTTTACTCGTACCGTAATGCATGATCCCGTTACCATACACATGGTCACATTGAGCTCATTATGATGATGCATTACCGAGCGGGGCCAGAGATACCTCTTCGTCATACGGAGTGACAAATCCCAGTCTCGATTTGAGCCAACCCAATAGACACTTTCGGAGATACCCGTAGTGTACCTTTATAGTCACCCAGCTCGCCAGTGACGCTTTGGCACACCCAAAGCACTCCTACGGTATCCGGGAGTTGCACAATCTCATGGTGTAAGGAAATGATACTTGACATTTGGAAAAGCTCTAGCTAAACGAACTACACGACCTTTGAGCTATGCTTAGGATTGGGTCTTGTCCATCACATCATTCTCCCAATGATGTGATCCCGTTATTAATGACATCCAATGTCCATAGGCAAGAAACCATGACTATCTGTTGATCAACGAGCCAGTCAACTAGAGGCTTACTAGGGACACGTTGTGGTCTATGTATTCACACGTGTATTACGATTTCCGGATAACACAATTATAGCATGAATAATAGACTATTATCATGAACAAAGAAATATAATAATAAACATTTTATTATTGCCTCTAGGGCATATTTACAACAGTCTCCCACTTGCACTAGAGTCAATCATCTAGTTACATTGTGATGAATCGAACACCCATAGAGTTCTGGTGTTGTTCATGTTTTGCCCTAGGGAGAGGTTTAGTCAACGGATCTGCTACATTCAGGTCTGTATGTACTTTACAAATATCTATGTCTCCATCTTGAACATTTTCATGAATGGAGTTGAAGCGACGCTTGATGTGCCTGGTCTTCTTGTGAAACCTGGGCTCCTTGGCAAGTGCAATAGCTCCAGTGTTGTCACAGAAGAGTGCGATCGGCCCCGACGCATTGGGTATGACTCCTAGGTCGGTGATGAACTCCTTCACCCAGATTGCTTCATGCGCTGCCTCCGAAGCTGCCATGTACTCCGCTTCACATGTAGATCCCGCCATGATGCTTTGCTTGCAACCGCACCAGCTTACTGCCCCACCATTTAAAATATACACATATCCGGTTTGTGACTTAGAGTCATCCAGATCTGTGTCGAAGCTAGCGTCGACGTAACCCTTTACGACGAGCTCTTCGTCACCTCCATTGAGGAGAAACATGTCCTTAGTCCTTTTCAGGTACTTCAGGATATTCTTGACCGCTGTCCATTGTTCCTTGCCGGGATTACTTTGGTACCTTCCTACCAAACTTACGGCAAGGTTTACATCAGCTCTGGTACACAACATGGTATACGTAATAGATCCTATGGTTGAGGCATAGGGGATGACACTCATCTCTTCTTTATCTTCTGCCGTGGTCGGGCATTGAGCCGAGCTCAATCTCACACCTTGCAATACAGGCAAGAACCCTTTCTTGGACTGATCCATATTGAACTTCTTCAATATCTTATCAAGGTATGTGCTTTGTGAAAGACCTATGAGGCGTCTTGATCTATCCCTATAGATCTTGATGCCTAATATGTAAGCTTCTTCTCCAAGGTCCTTCATTGAAAAACACTTATTCAAGTAGGCCTTAATGTTGTCCAAAATTTCTATATCATTTCCCATCAAAAGTATGTCATCTACATATAATATGAGAAATGCTACAGAGCTCCCACTCACTTTCTTGTAAACGCAGGCTTCTCCATAAGTCTGCATAAACCACAAACGCTTTGATCATCTCATCAAAGCGAATGTTCCAACTCCGAGATGCTTGCACCAGCCCATAAATGGCTCGCTGGAGCTTGCATACCTTGTTAGCATTCTCAGGGTCGACAAAACCTTCCGACTGCATCATATACAGTTCTTCCTTAAGATGGTCATTAAGGAATGCCGTTTTGACGTCCATTTGCCATATCTCATAATCATAGTATGCGGCAATTGCTAACATGATTCAGATGGACTTTAGCTTTGCTACGGGAGAGAATGTCTCATCGTAGTCAACCCATTGAACTTGTCGATAACCCTTAGCGACAAGTCGAGCTTTATAGATGGTAACATTACCATCTGCGTCCATCTTCTTCTTAAAGATCCAATTGTTTTCTATCGCTCGCCGATCATCGGGCAAGTCTGTCAAAGTCCATACTTCGTTTTCATACATGGATCCTATCTCGGATTGCATGGCTTCAAGCCATTTGTTGGAATCTAGGCCCGCCATCGCTTCTTCATAGTTCGAAGGTTCACCGTTGTCTAGCAACATGATTTCCAGGAAAGGGTTGCCATACCACTCTGGTGTGGAACGTGTCCGCATGGATCTACGAAGTTCAATAGTAACTTGATCCGAAGTACCTTGATCATCATCATTAACTTCCTCTTCAGTTGGTGTTGGCACCACAGGAACATCTTCCTGAGCTGCGCTACTCATCGGTTCAAGAGGTAGTACTTCATCAAGTTCCACTTTCCTCCCAGTTACTTCTCTCAAGAGAAACTCTTTCTCCAGAAAGGACCCGTTCTTGGCAACAAAGATCTTGCCTTCGGATCTGAGGTAGAAGGTATACCCAATGGTTTCCTTAGGGTATCCTATGAACACGCATTTTTCCGACTTGGGTTCGAGCTTTTCACGTTGAAGTTTCTTGACATAAGCATCGCATCCCCAAACTTTTAGAAACGACAGCTTAGGTTTCTTCCCAAACCATAATTCATACGGTGTCGTCTCAACGGATTTAGACGGTGCCCTATTTAAAGTGAATGTAGCTGTCTCTAGAGCGTATCCCCAAAATGATAGCGGTAAATCGGTAAGAGACATCATAGATCGCACCATATCCAATAAAGTGCGATTACGACGTCCGGACACACCATTACGCTGAGGTGTTCCAGGCGGCGTGAGTTGTGAAACTATTCCACATTTCCTTAAGTGCGTACCAAATTCGTGACTTAAATATTCTCCGCCACGATCTGATCGTAGGAACTTTATCTTTCGGTCACGTTGATTCTCTACCTTATTCTGAAATTCCTTGAACTTTTGAAAGGTCTCAGACTTGTGTTTCATCAAGTAGACATACCCATATCTACTCTAGTCGTCAGTGAGAGTGAGAACATAATGATATCCTCCGCGAGCCTCAACACTCATTGGACCGCACACATCAGTATGTATGATTTCCAATAAGTTGGTTGCTCGCTCCATTGTTCCGGAGAACGGAGTCTTGGTCATTTTGCCCATGAGGCATGGTTCGCATGTGTCAATGATTCATAATCGAGAGACTCTAAAAGTCCATCAGCATGGAGCTTCTTCATGTGCTTGACACCAATGTGACCAAGGCGGCAGTGCCACAAGTATGTGGGACTATCGTTATCAACTTTACATCTTTTGGTGTTCACACTATGAATATGTGTAACATCATGTTCGAGATTCATTAAGAATAAACCATTGACCATCAGGGCATGACCACAAAACATATCTCTCATATAAATAGAACAACCATTATTCTTGGATTTAAATGAGTAGCCATCTCGTATTAAACGAGATATAGATACAATGTTCATGCTCAAACCTGGCACTAAATAACAATTATTGAGGTTTAAAACTAATCACGTAGGTAAATGTAGAGGTAGCGTGCCGACGGCGATCACATCGACCTTGGAACCATTCCCGACGCGCATCGTCACCTCGTCCTTCGCCAGTCTCCGCTTATTCCGCAGCTCCTGCTTTGAGTTACAAATATGGGTAACGGCACCGGTATCAAATACCCAGGATCTACTACGAGTATTGGTAAGGTACACATCAGTTACATGTATATCACATATACCTTTAGTGTTGCCGGCCTTCTTGTCCGCTAAGTATTTGGGGCAGTTCCGCTTCTAGTGTCCGCTTCCCTTGCAAAAAAAGCAGTCAGTTTCAGGCTTGGGTCCATTCTTTGACTTCTTCCCGGCAACTGGCTTACCAGGCGCGGAAACTCCCTTGCCGTCCTTCTTGAAGCTCTTCTTACCCTTGCCTTTCTTGAACTTAGTGGTTTAATTCACCATCAACACTTGATGTTCCTTCTTGATCTCTACCTCCACTGATTTCAGCATTGAATATACCTCAGGAATGGTCTTTTCCATCCCCTGCATATTGAAGTTCATCACAAAGCTCTTGTAGCTCGGTGGAAGCGACTGAAGGATTCGGTCAATAACCGCGTCATCCGGGAGATTAACTCCCAGTTGAGTCAAGCGGTTGTGCAACCCATACATTTTGAGTATGTGCTCACTGACAGAACTATTTTCCTCCATCTTACAACTGAAGAACTTGTCGGAGACTTCATATCTCTCGACCCGGGCATGAGCTTGGAAAACCATTTTCAGGTCTTCGAACATCACATATGGTCCGTGTTGCTCAAAACGCTTTTGGAGCCCCGGTTCTAAGTTGTAAAGCATGCCGCACTGAATGATGGAGTAATTATCAGCACGAGACTGCCAAGCGTTCATAACGTCTTGGTTCTCTGGGATGGGAGCTTCACCTAGCGGTGCTTCTAAGACATAATATTTCTTTGCAGCTATGAGGATGATCCTCAGGTTCCGGACCCAGTCCGTATAGTTGCTGCCATCATCTTTCAGCTTGGTTTTCTCTAGGAATGCATTGAAGTTGAATTGGACATGAGCGTTGGCCATTTGATCTACAAGACATATTTGCAAAGGTTTTAGACTAAGTTCATGATAATTAAGTTCATCTAATCAAATTATTTAATGAACTCCCACTCAGATTAGACATCTCTCTAGTCATCTAAGTGATACATGATCCGAGTCGACTAGGCCGTGTTCGATGATCACGTGAGACAGACTAGTCATCGTCGGTGAACATCTCCATGTTGGTCGCATCTTCCATACGACTCATGTTCGACCTTTCGGTCTCTTGTGTTCCGAGGCCATGTCTGTACATGCTAGGCTCGTCAAGTTAACCTAAGTGTTTATGCATGTGTAAATCTGGCTTACACCCGTTGTATGTGAACGTTAGAATCTATCACACCCGATCATCACGTGGTGCTTCGAAACAACGAACTTTCGCAACGGCGCACAGTTAGGGGGAACACTTTATTGAAATTATTATGAGGGTTCATCTTATTTACTACCGTCGTTCTAAGTAAATAAGATGCAAAAACATGATAAAAATCACATGCAATCAAATAGTAGTGACATGATATGGCCAATATCATATAGCTCCTTTGATCTCCATCTTCGGGGCTCCATGATCATCTTCGTCACCGGCATGACACCATGATCTCCATCATCATGATCTCCATCATCGTGTCTCCATGAAGTTGCTCGCCAACTATTACTTCTACTACTATGGCTAACGGTTTAGCAATAAAGTAAAGTAATTACATGGCGTTAAATCATTGAAACGCAGGTCATACAATAATTAAGACAACTCCTATGGCTCCTGTCGGTTGTCATACTCATCGACATGCAAGTCGTGATTCCTATTACAAGAACATGATCTCATACATCACATATATATCATTCATCATTCATCACAACTTTTGGCCATACCACATCACAAAGCAATTGCTGCAAAAACAAGTTAGACGTCCTCTAATTGTTGTTGCATCTTTTACGTGGCTGCAATAGGGTTCTAGCAAGAACGTTTTCTTACCTACGTAAAAGCCACAACGTGATTTGTCAACTTCTATTTACCCTTCATAAGGACCCTTTCATCGAATCCGCTCCAACTGAAGTGGGAGAGACAGACACCCGCTAGCCACCTTATGCAACTAGTGCATGAACCTGTCTCACGTAAGCGTACGTGTAAGGTCGGTCCGGGCCGCTTCATCCCACAATACCACTGAAGCAAAATAAGACTAGTAGTGGCAAGAAAGTTGACAACATCTATGCCCACAACAAGTTTGTGTTCTACTCGTGCAAAGAGAACTACGCATAAACCTGGCTCTGATACCACTGTTGGGGAACGTTGCAGAAAATAAAAAATTTCTACAGTTTCACCAAGATCAATCTATGAGTTCATCTATCAACGAGAGAGAGGAGTGCATCTACATACCCTTGTAGATCGTGAGCGGAAGTGTTCAAGAGAACGGGGTTGAGGGAGTCGTACTCGTCGTGATCCAAATCACCGATGATCCTAGTGCTGAACGGATAGCACCTCTGCGTTCAACACACGTACGGTTGGGAAGACGTCTCCTCCTTCTTGATCTAGCAAGGGGGGAGGAGAGGTTGATGAAGATCCAGCAGCACGACGGCGTGGTGGTGGATGCAGCAGCGATCTTGGCAGGGCTTCGCCAAGCGTCTGTGAGAGGGAGAGGTGTAGCAAGGGGAGAGGGAGGCGCCAAGAGCATGGGTGCGGCTGCCCTCCCTCCCCCCTCTTTATATAGGCCCCCTAGGGGGGGGGGCGCCGGCCCTGGAGATGGGATCTCCAAGGGGGGCGGCAGCCAGGGGGGTAGCTTCCCCCCCAAGCCAGGTGGAGGTGCCCCCACCCCTAGGGTTTCCCAACCCTAGGCGCAGGGGGGCCCAAGGGGGGGCGCACCAGCCCACCAGGGGCTGGTTACCCTCCCACTTCAGCCCATGGGGCCCTCCGGGATAGGTGGCCCCACCCGGTGGACCCCCGGGACCCTTCCGGTGGTCCCGTACAATACCGGTGACCCCCGAAACATTCCCGATGACCGAAACCTGACTTCCTATATATAATTCTTTACCTCCGGACCATTCCGGAACTCCTCGTGACGTCCGAGATCTCATCCGGGACTCCGAACAACTTTTGGGTTACTGCATACTCATATCTCTACAACCCTAGCGTCACCAAACCTTAAGTGTGTAGACCCTACGGGTTCGGGAGACATGACCGAGACGCCTCTCCGGTCAATAACCAACAGCGGGATCTGGATACCCATGTTGGCTCCCACATGCTCCTCGATGATCTCATCGGATGAACCACGATGTCGAGGATTCAAGCAACCCCGTATACAATTCCCTTTGTCAATCGGTACGTTACTTGCCTGAGATTCGATCGTCGGTATCCCAATACCTCGTTTAATCTCGTTATCGACAAGTCACTTTACTCGCATCAGTAATGCATGATCCGTGACCATACACTTGGTCACATTGAGCTCATTATGATGATGCATTACCGAAGCGGGCCCAGAGATACCTCTCCGTCATACGGAGTGACAAATCCCAGTCCCGATTCGTGCCAACCCAATGTACACTTTCGGAGATACCCGTAGTGTACCTTTATAGTCACCCGCCACGCCAGTGACGTTTGGCACACCCAAAGCACTCCTGCGGTATCCGGGAGTTGCACAATCTCATGGTCTAAGGAAATTATACTTGACATTTGGAAAAGCTCTAGCTAAACGAACTACACGACCTTTGAGCTATGCTTAGGATTGGGTCTTGTCCATCACATCATTCTCCCAATGATGTGATCCCGTTATCAATGACATCCAATGTCCATAGTCAGGAAACCATGACTATCTGTTGATCAACGAGCTAGTCAACTAGAGGCTTACTAGGGACACGTTGTGGTCTATGTATTCACACGTGCATTACGATTTCCGGATAACACAATTATAGCATGAATAATAGACTATTATCATGAACAAAGAAATGTAATAATAACCATTTTATTATTGCCTCTAGGGCATATTTCCAACACATCAGGACCGCGTGCCGCCTGCAGCGGCAGCGCGTGGATATCAAGATCAGGCTCCACCTCCACGACGGGCTCCGGTGACCACAGCATGCTGTCATGCCTTTACCCCCGAACTACGCAGCATCGTCTGGCCCGGCAAGTTCAAGCTAGACCTGCCTCCGCACTACGACGGCACCCCCGAACCCACGGAGTTCTTGCAGCTCTATGAGCTAAGAATCAAGGCGGCCAACGGTGACGAGAAGGTCATGGCGAATTGGTTTCCCATGGCCCTCTAGGATGGCGCGCGCTCGTGGCTCCTGATTCTGCCCGTGGGATCAATCTCCTCGTGGGGCGAGATGCGCGAGCGCTTCATCGCCAACTTCCAGGGCACTCGAGACCGCCCACTGGCCGCAGGCAACCTGCGGCTCATCAAGCAGCAACCAGGGTAAATCCTGCAGAAGTACATCCAGCGCTTCAATAGTGTTCGCCTTGAGATCCCCAAGGTGACGGACGAGGCCATCATCTCCGCATTCTCCGATGGCGCTCTTGACGTCAAGATGAAGGAGGATCTCGCCATCCACGAGGATCTATGACGGCCCTGGAGATGTTCAACATGGCGACCAAGTGCGCGAGGGCTGAGGAAGGGCGCCTTTCCCTCCTCGAGCTCCCAGCTGCCGACCAGGAGGACAAGAAGGACAATATCAAGGACGTGAAGCTCAAGGGGGCTGCCGTGCTCATGGCAGAGCCAGAGATGAAACGCGGCCGCGACCATCCCGAGTCATCCAAGGCCAACCGCCCATTCTGCGCCTTCCACAACGTTCACAGCCACAACACCAGCGACTGTCGAGAGCTCAAGGCCATCCGCGATGGGCGCTTCGGTCGATGCCCTGAGCGCAATGACCGAGGCTACGACCGAGGAGGAGGACGAAGTGGGGGATGCTGGAACGATCGCAGCCCATGCCAGGAGTGGCGCGACCGGCCTCGTGAGGACCGCTGGCAGGATCCGCCTCGCGAGGGCGCCTGGAGAGACCAGCCTCGTGAGGACCATCCTCAGGGCAACGCAGGGCTCCCTCCGCTGCCGCCACCACCAAGGAGGAACAACGACCATCATCAAGACGAAGGGGCTCGGGGCTTCCATGAGCCACGCGCCATCGCTTGTATCTCGGGTGGTGCCCAAGCCCCAGCCTCTCAACGTATCTTCAAGCAGTTTTCCCATGAGGTGAACGCGGCCCTTCCCAAGCTCGAGGCCATGCGCCCGCTCAGGTGGTCCAAGTGCACCATCACCTTCAGCTCGTTAGACTAGCTCAAGTGCGCGGCAACCGCCGACGCCCTCCCGATGCTCTGCTCACCCGTTATCAGCAACGTCCAAGTCACCAAGACCCTCATCAATGGTGGCGCAGGGCTCAACGTCCTGTTCATCGAGACATTCGACAGCCTCCAAGTGCCGTACGATCAGCTGCAGCCTACCAAGCCCTTCTCAGGAGTGACCGACGGCTCCAACACCCCGATAGGGCAGGTCCGCCTCCCTGTCACATTCGGCCAGCATGACAACTACCGCACCGAGCTCATCGACTTCGACGTCGCCCACATCCGCCTGCCGTACAACGCCATCCTTGGGTATCCAGCCTTGGCCAAGTTTATGGCAGTGACCCACCATGGTTACAACATCCTTAAGATGCCAGGGAGCGCGGCATCATCACGGTCCCCTGTGAAGAAAGAGATGCGGTGTGCTCCCTCGAGCGCGCTTACCTAGATGCAGCGGCCGAAGACCCCGACAATGAAGGCACATTGTACCCTCCTGAGGCCATCCCCAAGAATAAGAAGCAGCTACTCCACCCAGGGCCTCAGGAGAGCGGCGTTTCTAGCGGCACCGCTTCAGGACCTGCACCCGTAGCTGGCGCGCCTCCCTCCCTCGCATAGGAAGGCGCGCCCGGTGCTCTCCTCAGGCTGGGCTCAGGGGCTCTCTACTGGAGGGCCTCAGACCTAGCCAACGTCATGAGGGAGGCGCTCAAGCACCATGTGGAGGTGTGCTTTGCCGCACATTTCCCTCAAAAGGGCACAAGGCGTGGAGCGCCCAGTGCTCAGGAGTTCATCACCAGGGCGACCCAGGAGCTTCAAGAGGCAAGGACCATACGGAGATCGCTGCCCACGACCCGACGCGGCCCCCCATCCTGGCAAGGATGGCGGGCTGCGCGTCTGCGTCAACATTCCAGGGCTCAACTGGGCCGCATAACAGGGGCGTTTCTGGGCTTCTCGCATTGGATGGTGCGAGGGTCCACCTCACAGCTATGTTCGCATGCCATTCGGCTTGCCAAACGCGGCTTTCACCTTCTAGCGCTGCTTGAGGTGCATTCTGGCGGCTCAGGAGGCCAGGCATCTGTAAGTGCATCTAGTGCCACCCCTAGTTGGTTTTGGAGTATTGACGACAAACTTGGTTGAGGGACTAATGTGTTTGTGAGAATTGCAGGATAACACAGGTAGTAGTCCCACATTGATTCGGTTTACCTACCGGAGATGACCCCTAAAAATGTGTGAAGACATTGAAGACAATGGTGGTCTGTGAAGACATTCACAACAAAGATTATGACTCGAGAAGACATTCATGTGAAGACTATGGACTGCGAAGCATAGTTGTTTCGTAGTTTCCTTTCTTGTTTGTTGAGTCATAGGAATCACCACACTGTTAAGTGGGGTCCAAGTGAACAAAGTCAGAGTGGCTAAAGTGATGCTCAACCAAATCCTATGTCTTCGAGCGAAGACAATGCGAGCAAATCTTATCCAGAGCTGGATGAGTCAACTTTACTTGTAGCCCAAGTCAAGCTGCCGCATGTGTTTGAAATCTGACCGTTGGACACGTGTCAGTCCCTTAGTGACCCAGGGTCATTTCGGACAAATCAGGTCGGGTTGCCTCCTGACTATAAATAGCCCACTGTAACGCCCCGGACACACCCGCCGGTGGTCGTTACTCCTGGCGGGATCTAGACTGGCCCCATAGATCAATACTAGTCTTTTCTGCGCACTTTGTCCTCACTGCATGCACCCGGAGCAACTTCTTCGTCGGTCACCCATCCCGACACTACTCCAAGCTGAGCACGCTTAACTTTGGAGTTCTGTCCGAATGGGCTCCCGGAAAAGAAGGAATTCCTTATTGATATGAGTAGTCTATCATCCCTAATAAGCCAGGCTATCACACCCACCCCCTACACCATAAATTGGTGGTTGCTCAGAGTTAGTGCACGGCTTTTTTCGTTTGAGAGTAACCCACCTCCGAAGCATTTGAGAGAGAGATCCTTGCGAGGACAAAGTCCAAAACACCCAGAGCCAAAGAGTGTTAGGCATCAGTGAAGTCTTTCTGTCCGCGTGATCTGAAGACTTATTACACTTGAGGACTATGAATCCTCCAGTCGGTTAGGCGTCGCGTTCTGAGCATCCAAGAGTCATTGTGAATTGCCGGTGAACGAAGTCTGTGAAGGTTTGGAAGTCTACCTTGAAGACTTACCAGAGTGATTGGGCGAGGACTAGGTGTCCTTAGCTCAAGGGCAATAAGGTGAAGACGCGGTCTTCTGAGTTGAATGTCAGCCTCCCTAACCAGACGTACAGTTGTCACAGCAACTGGAACTAGTCCACCAAATCCTTGTCCTCACCAAGCAACTAGTTCTATCTCTTACCTCTCCATACTTACAGTTTGTCTTCGTGAAGTCATTGCCTGCTTGCATGATCTGATTGACTTCACTATGTGAAGACTGTTGTTGTTTGGCTTCATACTATCTTCCATCCTGATCCATACTACCTAGCTGCTAATAGTCTTCGTGCTTTCTCTTCAATGCTTACTTGACTATGGCTTGTCTAGTGTAGTCTACCTTCCGCTGCATATCAATAGGTTCATTTCTATTGTTTGTCTTCAAAGTCCCTGTATTTTGAAGACTGTCATAAAAATCGCCTATTCACCCCCCTCTAGTCAATAACTAGCACTTTCAATTGGTATCAGAGCAAGGTGCTCCCTTGTTCTGTGTGATTCGGTTTAACCACCTGGAGTTTTAGCTATGTCGACTGCAGGGATAATCAAAGTCTCCGCTGCATGCCCTATCTTCGATGGCACTGATTACCCCTACTGGAAGAATAAGATGCGCATGCATCTTGAAGCCATTGATGTTGACCTCTGGTATGTCGTCAAGAACGGTGTTCCCAAGGCCGGTGAAGGTGTCACCCCTGCTGAGGTCAAGAAGTTCATTCAACTGGATTCTACTGCCAAGAACATCATCTGTGGTCATCCGACCAAAGGACAGTATGGTCGTGTGAGTGCTCTGGAAACTTCGAAGCTAGTCTGGGACTGGCTCTCCAAGGTTAACGAAGGTGTCTCGATCCAGAGAGACTCAAGGATCAGTGTTCTTCGCAACCTCTTCAACCGCTTCAAGAGAAATGACAATGAGAATGTCCAGCTCACATTTGATCGCATCACTGATATCACAAATGAGCTTCACGCTCTCGGCGCCACTGAGATCACCAAGCATGAAATCGTAAAGACACTCCTGAGATCACTTGACAGCTCGTTTGACAACCTAGCCCTGATGATTCAAGAACGCCCTGACTTCAAGACTCCCGATCCATCTGACATACTTGAGAGGCTCAACACACATGAGTTCCAGCAATCTGAGAAAAGAGATATCTATGGTCCCAACTATGGCCGAACTTGCGCTTTGAAGGCAAAGGTTGTTTCCTCTTCTGAAGAAGAATCTGACAGCTGTTCTGAGGATCCTGAAGACATTGGAAAGGAGCTTGCTATGCTTGTGAAGAAGTTCCAAAAGTTCACCAAGAAGAAAGGCTTCAGAAAGTCTTCAAGATCCAGCTCAAGAAATGATGAAGCTTCCCCTCGTGATCACAAGAAGAGAACATGCCACAAGTGCAAGAAACCTGGTCACTACATCTCTGAGTGTCCACAGTGGGACAATGAGACCAAGAAGAAGAAGAAGAGAAAGGAATATAATTCTGATGACAAGAAGAAGAAGAAATCCTCAAAGTCTTCTTCCAAGTCTATGTCCATGTCTTCCTCATACAAGAAGAGCTCATCCGGCAAGGCTCGTGTGTTTGTTGGCAAGGAAATGGATTCAGAGGAGGAGTCTGCATCTGAGGAGGCAGAGGTGGAGTCTGAAGAGGAATCTCATTCAGGCGTGGCAAGCCTGGCTCTAGCTTCAGCGTATGTTGCCAAGTCCATCTTCAATACTGAATACAATGGCCTCGTCACAAACACTGATGCTAATGACAAGGACAACTCTGCTCCCACCTACTGCTTCATGGCACGCGGTGCCAAGGGTACGATACCAAAGGCTTCTGAGTGGATTATGGACAGTGGATGCACTAACCACATGACTGGTGATCGAAGTCTTCACATGGACTCAACCTTACGTCCATCTGACAAGAGTCACATCACATTTGCTGACATTGGCAAAAGCAAGGTATTGGGTCTAGGTAGAGTTGCAATCTCAAAGGATCAACACATGGATAAAGTTATGCTTGTTGAATCCCTTGGTTTCAACTTAATGTCTGTCTCAATGCTTTGTGACTTGAACATGATTGTGATATTTGGCAAATATCGTTGCCTTGTGCTTATGGAGTCCGACAAATCTCTAGTCTTTGAAGGATATCGAAAGGACGATTTGTACATGGTAGATTTCTCAGCAGGACCACAGTTGGCCGTATGTCTTCTAGCAAAAGCTTCAGAGTGCTGGCTCTGGCATCAGAGGCTAGGGCATCCTGCCATGAGGAACTTGTACACTCTCGCGAAGAAGAAACACGCCGTATGCATCGAAGGCGTCAAGTTCAACAAGGATCATCTGTGTGGTGCCTGTGAAGCTGGGAAGATGACTAGGGCCAAGCATCCCTCGAAGACAATCATGACAACATCTCAACCCTTCGAGCTGCTTCATATGGACTTATTTGGCCATACTCACTACTCTACTCTTACTAGCACTGCTTGCCTATATGGCTTCGTCATTGTTGATGATTATTCAAGATACACATGGGTGCATATAATCATTTACAAGAATGAAGTGCAGGATGTCTTCAGACGCTTCGCCAATCGTGCCATGACGAACTATGGCATCAAGATCAAGCACATCAAAAGTGACAATGGCACAGAGTTCAAGAACACAGGCCTCGACACCTATCTTGATACATTGGGCATCACTCATGAGTTCTCTGCTCCATACACACCCCAACATAATGGCATCGTGGAGCGCAAGAACAGAACACTCATTGAGATGGCTCGGACGATGCTTGATGAGTACAAGACTCCAAGGAAGTTCTGGCCTGAAGCCATTGATACTGCATGCCACATCATCAACCATTTTTATCTTCACAAGCTTCTAAAGAAGACATCCTATGAGCTTCTAACTGGTAAGAAGCCAAACGTAAGTTACTTCAGAGTATTTGGTGCTAGGTGCTGGATCAAGGATCCACATCACACTTAAAAATTTGCACCGAAAGCACATGAAGTTTTTATGCTTGGTTACGGAATGGATTTGCACTCCTACAGAGTATTCAACCTCTTTCACTATAAAGTGGTTGAAACTATGGATGTGCGGTTTGATGAGACTAACGGCTCGCAAAGAGAGCACCTGCCAAATGTGCTAGATGAAGCCCCTCCTAGAAAATTGATTAAGCTTTTGGGTACTGGAGAAATCATACCTTTAGAGGCACAAGCTGAAGTGGAACTTATCGTTTCTGTACCTAATCAACCTGAAGACACTGTTCAGCCTGAATCCAATGCTGAGAAGGAGACAATGGTCAGCAAGGGAAAAATCTTCGTCCAGTTCATCCTCGTGTTGCAAATGAAGTGCAGATTGAGAAGATAATTGATAGCACCAATGCACCTGGTCCACTCACTCGTTCAAGAGCAACACAACTAGAAAATTTCTATGGGCACTTTGCATTTGTCTCTATATCTGAACGCAAAAAAGTTGCTGAAGCCTTCATGGAACCTGAATGGATTCAAGCTATGCAAGAAGAGCTTCAACAGTTCGAGCTGAACAATGTGCGGGAATTAGTCAAGCCTCCTGACCCTCGCAAGCACAATATCATTGGCACCAAATGGATCTATCGCAACAAACAAGATGAGCATGGTCAAGTTATCAGAAACAAGGCTCGTCTCGTTGCTCAAGGATACACTCAAGTTGAAGGGATTGACTTCAATGAAACATTTTCTCAGGTGGCTAGGCTTGAAGCCATTCGCATACTGCTAGCCTATGCCAACCATCACAATATCCTACTGTTCAAAATGGATGTGAAGAGTTCCTTTCTCAATGGCAAGATTGAAGAAGAAGTGCATGTTGCACAACCACTTGGCTTTGAAGATCCAAAACATCTTGATATGGTATACAAGCTCAACAAGGCACTGTATGGCCTCAAACAAGCCCCTCGTGCTTGGTATGACACTCTCAAAGACTTCCCGAGGAGCAAAGGCTTCAAACATGGTTCCCTAGATCCCACTCTCTTCACGAAGACATACGATGGTGAACTGTTTGTGTGCCAGATCTATGTGGATGACATTATCTTCGGCTGCGCTGACAAAAGATATAGTGATGAGTTTGGGCACATGATGTAAGAGCAATATCAGATGTCCATGATGGGTGAGCTGAAGTTCTTCCTTGGTCTTCAAATCCGTCAGCAGAGCAACGACATCTTCATATCTCAAGAGAAATACCTCAAAGATTGCTTGAAGAAGTTTGGAATGCAAGACTGCAAAGGGTACAGGACGCCAATGCCAACCAAAGGTCAATTGGGTCCCGACGACAATGGTAAAGAGTTCGATCAAAAGGTATACCGCTCCATGATTGGTTCTTTACTCTATTTATGTGCATCTAGGTCAAATATCATGCTTAGCGTTTGCATGTGTGCCTGATTCCAAGCGTGAAAGCACAAATGCTCCCTAGGTGGTTTTGGTAATTAATGTCAACATATCTCTTGTTGGACTAACACTTTTATCTAGTATGTTTCAGATAAGTTCAACAATGGAGTGGCATGAACTAAAGGATGTGGGAACCCCTTCAAGATGCTAAGGACAAAGGATTGGCTCAAGCTCAAAAGCTCAAGACTCTACATTTTACATTTTAGTGGTCCAAGATCACATTGAGTATATAGGAAAAGCCAATACTATCAAGGAGGGATGAGGTGTTGCTTAATGAGCCTCTTGCTTCATGTGCTTAGTGATATGCTCCAAAACCCTCAACTACTTTCCCACTTCCACACATATGACCTAAACCTAAAGTCAAACTCGGCCCCATCGATTCTTTCTATCGGGCGCCACCGAGTTCAAATGTCATAGCCACTGCCACAAACCCTAGGCAAATCGGTTTCACCGATAGGGACCTCGGTCTCACCAAGATGGGATTGTAATCTCTCTGTGTATGTCCATTACCAAAATCGGTCTCACCGAGTTTGTGCAATTGGTACTACCGAGATTACAATGCAAACACTCTGGTTAACTTATTACCAAAATCGGTGCCACCGAGGTTGTGTAATCGGTCCCACCGAGTTTGCCTAACCAACTCTCTGGTTAGCTAATTACCAAAATCGGTCTCACCGAGTTTGTGTAATCGGTCTCACCGAGATTACGTTATGCCCTAAACCTAACCATATCAGTCCTACCGAGTTGCATATCAGTCCCACCGAAAACCCTAACGGTCACTAGGTTTACTAAATCGGTCCAACCGAGTTTGTTGATTCGGTCCCACCGAGTTTGGTAAATTGTGTGTAACGGTTAGATTTTGTGTGGAGGCTATATATACCCCTCCACCTCCTCTTCATTCGTGGAGAGAGCCATCAGAACAAGCCTACACTTCCAGCATCCTATTTCTGAGAGAGAACCACCTACTCATGTGTTGAGGCCAAGATATTCCATTCCAACCACATGAATCTTGATCTCTAGCCTTCCCCAAGCTGCTTTCCACTCAAATCTTCTTTCCACCAAATCCAAATCCTGTGAGAGAGAGTTGAGTGTTGGGGAGACTATCATTTGAAGCACAAGAGCAAGGATTTCATCATCAATACACCATTTGTTACTTCTTGGAGAGTGGTGTCTCCTAGATTGGCTAGGTGTCACTTGGGAACCTCCGACAAGATTGTGGACTTGAACCAAGGAGTTTGTAAGGGCAAGGATATAGCCTACTTCATGAAGATCTATCGCTTGTGAGGCAAGTCCTTCGTGGGCGATGGCCATGGTGGGATAGACAAGGTTGCTTCTTCGTGGACCCTTCGTGGGTGGAGCCCTCCGTGGACTCGCTCAACCGTTACCCTTCATGGGTTGAAGTCTCCATCAACGTGGATGTACGATAGCACCACCTATCGGAACCACGACAAAAACATACGTGTCTCCAATTGTGTTTGAATCCTCCAAAACCCTTCCCTTTACATTCTTGCAAGTTGCATGCTTTACTTTCCGCCGCTCATACACTCTTTGCATGCTTGCTTGTTATGTATTGTGAATGTTAAACTTGTGCCTAAACTCCACTTAAACCTAAAGAAGTTAAAAACTGCAACTTTGGTACTTAGTGTCTAATCACCCCCCCTTTAGACACCTCTTCTCAAGATCCTACAAGTTGTATCAGAGCATTGGTCTCCATTGCCTTGGTATAATCACCATTGGAGGAAGATGGATGAGTCTACTTTGGGGAGTCTTAGACATAGAGTGCTTATTCTTGATGGAGAGTTTTTTCATGAGTGAAAAAATGATATGCTTGTGAGTTTAAATCAGTATCATTTGAACAAGTACATTGCTAGCCCTTGTGCACCTCATGTTGATCCTATGCATCCTACCCTTGATGAATCAATTGACATGATTAGGAATCTTAGTACTATTAATCTTATCACTAGAGGCTTTCCTAGAAACTTAATTAGAAACTTGCCTACTCTTGAGTGTGCCTACACTATATGGAAATTTCTTGAGGAACACTTTTGAAATTATTCCTTGAAAAATCTAGATGAGATTCTCTATAAGTCTATTGCCTTGAGTAAGATGAATACTAGTGATCCTATGTTTGTTGATCGTCTATTTGAACTTACAAACCTTATGCGTACCAAAGGAGATGTTGGAATTATTGGTGATATTATTTCCGAAGCTATAAGAATTCATAAGCAAGATCATTGTCAAACTCACTCTAACGAATTATCCTCTCTAGGACTTGATCCACCACATGACGATGTTGAACATGGATACTATGATGAGGATGATGATAGTGACTTCGATCTTGATGATGCAATGAGACATTTTGGTCTTATGGCAAATCTTCGAGGATATATGGCAGGTGGAAAGGAATGGGTTCTTGATAGTGGATGTACAGATCACATGACCGGACATAAAGACATGTTTCGTGAGCTTGCTGAAAACGATGGTCCTCGAAAGTATGTCACTTTCGGTGACAACTCAAAGGGTAAGGTGGTTGGCCTCGGTAAGGTGGCCATATCACATGATAGCTCCATACAAAATTTCATGCTCGTTGAATCTCTTGGCTAAAACTTACTTTCAGTATCTAGACTTGCTGATTTCGGTTTCAATGTCCTATTTACTGAAGTAGATTGCCAAGTGTTTCGTAGAGATAATCATAAAATGGTCATTACCGGTGTGCGTAGAGGTGATCTATACATTGTTGATTTCACTAAAAAGGCTCAACCTAGAACTTGCTTTATTGCTAAATCCTCTAAAGGTTAGTTATGGCATAGATGACTAGGTCACGTTGGCATGCGAAATCTTGACAAGCTTATTAAATGAAATCATATTCTTGGAGTTAACAATGTCATATTTGATAAGGATAGACTTTGCAGCGCTTGTCAGGCAGGTAAACAGGTTGGAGGAAGGCATCCCGTGAAGAACATCATGACCACAAGGAGGCCACTCGAGCTTCTTCATATGGATCTCTTTGGTCCCAACGCTTACAAAAGTCTCGGTGGAAATTCTTTTGGTCTAGTTATAATTGATGATTTTTCAAGATTTACGTGGGTGTTCTTTCTCGATGATAAATCGCAGGTCCAAAAGATCTTCAAAAACTTCGCTAGGAAGGCCCAAAATCAATTTGAAGTGAAGATCAAGAAGGTTCGCAGCGACAACGGAACGGAGTTCAAGAACGCAAATATGGACACCTTTCTTGACGAAGAAGGGATTTCACACGAGTTCTCGGCTACGTACACACCTCAACAAAATGGAGTTGTTGAGAGGAAGAACCGGACGCTCATCGAAATGGCGAGAAAGATGCTTGATGAGTACAAGACGCCGAAGCACTTTTGGGAAGAAGCGGTTGAGACTGCTTGTCATGCAACAAATCGCTTGTATCTTCACAAGCTACTCGGCAAGACGGTATACGAGCTCCTCACCTGTAACAAACCCCAAGTTGGATACTTTCGAGTATTCGGCTCAAAGTGCTACATTCTTGATAAGCATCGTCGGTCAAATTTTGCTCCTAAGTCACATGAAGGTTCCCTACTAGGTTATGGCTCGAACTCTCACACTTAACGTGTCTACAACAATTTCACCCGAAAGGTTGAAGAGACGGTAGATGTGAAGTTTGATGAATCTAACGGCTCGCAAGTAGAGCAATTGCCAATTGATGTAGGAGACAAAGATCCTTTAGAAGCAATCCAAGACTTGTCTATTGGCAAGGTCCATCCAACGGAAGTGAAGGAGAGTACCTCGTCTGTCCAAGTGGAAGCTTCTACTTCACGACAAGGTGAACCAAGAGTTGATATGGAAGCATCCACAAGTGGAATACACCAAGATGAAGAAAACGAGGAAGAACATCACGAACATCAACAACATCCTTCTCCACCACGACAAGAAAACAACAACGCCAACAATGAAGAAGATCAAGAAGAAGAAGAAGAACAAGATGAAGAAGATGTTCAACCAAGACCCAAGCAAAAGCTTTCATGAGTTCGAGCAAGAATTGCCAAAGACCATCCCTTAGAGCAAATCTACAATGATATTCAAACCGGGAGAATCACTCGCTCTAAAACTCGTTTAGCTAACTTTTGTGAAAACTATTCTTTCATCTCTAGCATTGAACCTATGAAGGTCGAAGAAGCATTGGAAGATCCAGATTGGATAAATGATATGCATGAAGAGCTACACAACTTTGAGAGAAACCAAGTTTGGACATTGGTTGAGAAGCCCGACAACAACCACAACATCATCGGTACCAAATGGGTGTTTCGCAACAAGCATGATGAAGATGGACAAGTAGTTCGCAACAAAGCACGTCTCGTCGCCCAAGGCTACACACAAGTCGAAGGTATGTACTATGGTGAGACTTATGCTCCTGTTGCTAGACTTGAGTCCATTCGCATCTAAATTGCCTATGCTAATCACCATGATATCACCTTGTACCAAATGGACATTAAAAGTGCTTTTCTAAATGGTGAAATAGAGGAGGAAGTTTATGTTAAACAACCTCCCGGCTTTGTCAATCCTAAGAAACCAAATCATGTTTACAAACTTCACAAAGCCCTTTATGATCTTGAACTAGAGCATGGTATAAATGCTTGCCCAAGTTCCTTATTGAAAAAGGCTTAGAAATTGGGAAAATTGATTCCACACTTTTTACTAAAAGGGTTAATGGAGAACTATTTGTGTGCCAAATCTATGTAGATGATATTATATTTGGTTCAACTAACCCTCATTTTAGTGAAAAGTTTGTGAATCTAATATCGGAGAAGTTTGAGATGTCAATGATGAGTGAACCCAAATTCTTTCTTGGGTTGCAAATCAGGCAAACTAAGGAAGGTACTTCTGTTTCTCAAACAAAGTACACTAAGGACTTATTCAAGAAGTTCAATATGAAAGAGTGCAAAGGTATGTCTACACCCATGCCTACTAGTGGACATCTTGATTTGACCAAAGATGGTAAACCAGATGACCAAAAAGTTTATCGTTCTATGATTGGTTCATTGTTATACCTATGTGCTTCACGTCCCGATATTATGCTAAGTGTGTGCATGTGTGCAAGATATCAAGCTGCTCCTAAAGAATGTCATCTTAAGGCCATAAAAAGGATAGTGAGATACTTAATTCATACACCAAATTTGGGCATTTGGTATCCTAAGAGGGCCTCTTTCGATCTTGTTGGCTACTCCGACTCGGACTATGCCGGAGACAAGGTTGATAGAAAGTCCACTTCGGGTACTTGTCAATTTCTTGGTAGATCTCTTGTGTCTTGGTCTTCCAACAAACAAAACTCGGTATCCTTATCTACCGCCGAAGCGGAGTACATTGCCGCTAGTTCATGTTGTGCTCAATTACTTTGGATGACTCAAACTCTTAAAGATTATGGGATATATGTGAAACATGTTCCATTGCTTTGTGACAATGAAAGTGCTATCAAAATTGGCCATAATCCCGTACAACATTCTCGAAGAAAGCATATTGAAGTTCGTCATCATTTCATTCGAGATCATGTTGCTAAGGGTGACATTAATCTTAAGCATGTTCGCACCGAAAAGCAATTAGCGGATATATTCACTAAACCTCTTGATGAGAAAGTGTTTTGCAGGTTGAGAGGAGAATTGAACATCATTGATGCTTCAAACTTGGAGTAGAAACTCCATTGATGCATGCAAGACATGAGCTTATGACTAATCCATGATATCTCTCTTATGAGGAAAATCTTATGTCTTGGATATATTTGCATCTTGCATGTTATCTAACCCATGTAGGTACTTGTTTGAAACAAATTCCATGAGATTGTAATCTACTCACATCTTGAGCAATCTCTACACCACCAAGTCTCTTCACTATGGTGGTTGAAGACAAGGAAGCACATAGTCATTCAAACATATCCTTTGACAAACTCTATGTTGAGCTTCATGATTATCATTTTTGGATACACAAGTGCTACTCCTTGCAAGAACTAACCCATGTAGGTAGATGGACTCAAACTCCAAGTGGTGATCCCAACTCTTGATGAGCTACATCAACCTTGAGCAACCCACACAAGTTCAACTACAAGGTCAACACCACCAACCAAGGTATGTTATTCCATCTTAGAGAAGCTTTACTCCGAGTCATGAGCTAAAGCAACTCGACAAGATGTGAATACATCAAGATGCTTAAACGAAAAATGGTAACCCCATTTTGAGCTTAAACGATGAGTATGACCTATGATCAAGTGATCTCACTTGACTCCTAAGTCAATATACTCTAACATAGGTGACTTTGTCACCGACCATCTCTAGATGAAGTTCTCTCGTGTTCATTTCTGTGCTTTCGCATTTGTCTCATGCATATTTGTTTCCCTCTTCAAAAAAAAAGAAAACTTCATCTAGACTTCTTTCTTTTCTTTTCTGTTTGCTCTGCATTTCCTGCATCCAATTCATTGCATATCATTCAGTAAATTCCTTGCAAATCTTTGTGAGATCTTACTAGTCTAGTGAGCTGAGGTGACAAGTGTTTTCTCTGCGATGAACTCGGTTTCACCGATTTGTTCTTTTCGGTCTAACCGTATCATTTCGGTACAACCGAAGCATACCACTCGGTGCCACCAATTTCACAACAGAAAAAACAGTTTGCCACTTATTCTATATTTCTTCTGATCCAGCTCCACTCAATGAATCTTGTCCTCTACAAGCATCACATTTTTATCCAGTGCTTTATGTTGTGACTCAAGGACCAAATCCATTCACAACAAATTCCAGAAGACCCTTCTTGGAAATTGATGTCAAAGGGGGAGAGAGAGATCACATCAAAACTTATCACTTCCAAAGGGAGAGAGTATTACTTCCACAGAGGGAGAAAGAGATCTCCAGGGGGAGAGAATACTCAAGGATCCCAGATGCTTGATGTTCAAGAGGAGAGATGCCACATGTCTTCTTGGGGGAAAGACATGTTCATATGTGCTTATTTGCATTAGCTCTGTTCATTTATATCTTTCAGCTCTGATTTTCTGTTCCCTCTCTTCTCCCAATATCCCATGCTAGATTCAGGGGGAGCAAGACATCTAAGGGAAAGAAATCATTTAAATTCATTGCATATCTTTACTCTTGGGGACATGTCTAATCCAATGTGGTACTCTGTACTCACTCTCTACATGTCATCCCAGTCTTAGTATTCTTGTGGTTTCTTCTGTTTGCTCTAGCTAGTAGATGCACCTGTGTTATCTAACCTTGTTTGCGTAGGTTCATTCCATCCTAAGCCAAATCAAGACTACAAGGTAAGTATATGCATCACAATCATGTGTATGGGGAATTCTTGCTGGTGTACATACTGTTTGCAAGAAGGACTCATGAGCATGAAGGTATTTTCTTTAATATTCTTTGCTCTGATGCATATGGCCAAGATACATGTAACACATTGCCTACTCTATCATGGTTATGCTCTCACATCCTTCTATATACCATATTCACATGATTGCATACATATAGGGGGAGCCTATGCTTGTTACATGTCTTTCCGAAGCTTTACTTGCTACTCTTTATATCTTTATCTAAAGCTTTGATGTATGTTGCCATCAATTACCAAAAAGGGGGAGATTGAAAGCACAAGTGCTCCCTAGGTGGTTTTGGTAATTAATGTCAACATATCTCTTGTTGGACTAACACTTTTATCTAGTATGTTTCAGATAAGTTCAACAATGGAGTGGCATGGACTAAAGGATGTGGGAACCCTTCAAGATGCTAAGGACAAAGGATTGGCTCAAGCTCAAGCTCAAGACTCTACATTTTACATTTTAGTGATCCAAGATCACATTGAGTCTATAGGAAAAGCCAATACTATCAAGGAGGGATGAGGTGTTGCTTAATGAGCCTCTTGCTTCATGTGCTTAGTGATATGCTCCGAAACCCTCAACTACTTTCCCACTTCCACACATATGACCTAAACCTAAAGTCAAACTCAGCCCCACCGATTATTTCTATCCGGCGCCACCGAGTTCAAATGTCATAGCCACTGCCACAAACCCTAGGCAAATCGATTTCACCGATAGGGATCTCGGTCTCACCGAGATGGGATTGTAATCTCTCTGTGTATGTCCATTACCAAAATCGGTCTCACCGAGTTTGTGCAATCGGTACTACCGAGATTACAGTGCAAACACTCTGGTTAACTTATTACCAAAATTGGTCCCACCGAGGTTGTGTAATCGGTCCCACTGAGTTTGCCTGACCAACTCTCTGGTTAGCTAATTACCAAAATCGGTCTCACCGAGTTTGTGTAATCGGTCTCACCGAGATTACGTTATGCCCTAACCCTAACCATATCGGTCCTACCGAGTTGCATATCATTCCCACCGAAAACCCTAACGGTCACTAGGTTTACTAAATCGCTCCGACCGAGTTTGTTGATTCGGTCCTACCGAGGTTGGTAAATTGTGTGTAACGGTTAGATTTTGTGTGGAGGCTATATATACCCCTCCACCTCCTCTTCATTCATGGAGAGAGCCATCAGAAGAAGCCTACACTTCCAGCATCCTATTTCTGAGAGAGAACCACCTACTCATGTGTTGAGGCTGAGATATTCCATTCCAACCACATGAATCTTGATCTCTAGCCTTCCCCAAGTTGCTTTCCACTCAAATCTTCTTTCCACCAAATCCAAATCCGGTGAGAGAGAGTTGAGTGTTGGGTATACTATCATTTGAAGCACAAGAGCAAGGAGTTCATCATCAACACACCATTTGTTACTTCTTGGAGAGTGGTGTCTCCTAGATTGGCTAGGTGTCACTTGGGAGCCTCCGACAAGATTGTGGAGTTGAACCAAGGAGTTTGTAAGGGCAAGGAGATCGCCTACTTCGTGAAGATCTACCGCTAGTGAGGCAAGTCCTTCGTGGGTGACGGCCATGGTGGGATAGACAAGGTTGCTTCTTCGTGGGTGGAGCCCTCCATGGACTCGCGCAACCGTTACCCTTCGTGGGTTGAAGTCTCCATCAACGTGGATGTACGATAGCACCACCTATCGGAACCACGACAAAAACATCCGTGTCTCCAATTGCGTTTGAATCCTCCAAAACCCTTCCCTTTACATTCTTGCGAGTTGCATGCTTTACTTTCCGCTGCTCATACACTCTTTGCATGCTTGCTTGTTATGTATTATGAATGTTAAACTTGTGCCTAAACTCCACTTAAACATAAAGAAGTTAAAAACTGCAACTTTGGTACTTAGTGTCTAATCACCCCCCCCCCCTCTAGACACCTCTTCTCAAGATCCTACAAAGCGGCACCAGAGGAATCACATCACGTAGCTGTGAAGCGAATTCTTCGATATTTGGCTTACACCCCAACACTAGGATTATGGTATCCAAAGGGCTCAGAGTTTGATCTAGCTGGATTCTCAGATGCTGATTATGCTGGTGACAAGGTTGATCGCAAGTCCACATCAGGCAGATGTCACTTTCTTGGACGATCTCTTGTTTGTTGGTCTTCAAAGAAGCAGAACTATGTGTCTCTCTCCACTGCTGAATCTGAATACATTGCTGCTGGATCTTGCTGCGCTCAGCTTCTATGGATGAAGCAAACTCTCAAAGACTATGGCATCCATATGAAGCAAGTGCCACTCTACTGCGACAATGAAAGCGCCATCAAGATTGCCAACAACCCAATTCAGCATTCAAAGACAAAACACATTCAGATCCGTCATCACTTTCTCAGAGATCATGTCATGAAGGAAGATATTGATATCATTCACGTCAACACTGAAGAGCAATTGGCTGATATCTTAACAAAGCCCTTGGATGAGAAAAGGTCTTGCAAGTTGCGGTGTGAGCTAAATATCTTAGAATCCTCGAATGTCCTGTGATTGGACACACATCCTAACGCTTATGCATGTTGATGACTTGGATGTGCAACACACGAAGTAAAGTATATCTTCAATAAATTAAGACATACACTCTAAGTGTGAATACAATAACACAAAATTTGACTTCGGAGCGCCACGATAATTGTGCGCCGTGTCTGGGTCTAATATTTCCTATACGGTGGGTAACGCCACCACCAAATTCTTGCTTGAAGTGTTTCAATTGGCGTTACAATTGCAAAGACTTCGCATTTGATTGGTCTTCAACATTGATTTGACTTCATGTTTATCTTCACAATGTTGATTTGGTTTCATACTGATATATACATGTATTTGTGTTCTGTCCTCTACAGAATTCACTTATAGCTGTATCTTCATGTTTGAATCTTTTGATCTAAGTGAATGTGATCGGAACCTAACCCCCTCTATGCTTCTACCTCAGATTCTACTAAATCATATGCATTCTATTGAATCTATTGATTGTCTTCTCTGAGTCCTTGTCAGTAGAAGACATAGAGATAAAAGTTAAATCTGTTTTAATGCTATTTCCTTATTGCGTGAAAACCGGAGAAGCCGAAACGACCAGCCGACAGTCCAGGCTTGTGTGGGAACATGGAACAACTTCCAATGAGTTGCATGCATGCCACGTGTCCTTCAGATGTGAACTGCCAGGGGCACCTGCATAATTATGCTGTGTTGTCCCTTTCCTTATAAATACACAACTCACCGCGGTCACAGTCTCCTCTTCCACCTCGCTAGCTCGCACAAACCCTAGCGCCTCTGCTAGCTCGCGACGACGCCAGAGACGAAGCGCTTAGCTGTCGTGACTTCTTCGACGCCATCCTCACGCCGGCCACAGACCTCGTCCTCTCCGCCTCTGCCGTAGGTGTCTTCCGCCGCCAAGTTAGGGCGCGGGAGATTGAACTACTCGGCCTCCCTCTTCACCTTGTCGAGCAGTTCGTCAAGGGTAATTAAAACTTACTTTTTACTGCCTTTTTGATCGGTCAGATACATCCACTTCAACCAAAAGTGGTTTCTAAACTTCCAAATATGGATCTATCTTGTTCTGCATCTCATATCATGCCAAGTATATTCACTTATGCTTCACAACTAGTTAGATTCCTCACTTGTACTTATTCATGGATTTGTACAAATCTGGAACCAACTCTCATCAAATAAGTGAATGTCTTCGCGCTATGAGGTCAATGTCTTCAAACTGATTTATCTTCAAAATCTTCTGAGAATGCATATGACCTGTTCCCCTTCCCTCGCACCTCTAATGCTATCACAGGTACATGTCCGTGGGAGAATCCCTTGGTTCTCATAGTATGCATTCATTTGCAGAGTTCTTACAGCGACACATCAACTCTCCTAAAGCTAGTTCCTGTCTGACCAGCAGACTGAAGCCATTCACAGTCTTGAAGCCTTTCAGTTTGAATATAATGGCCACTAAAAATCAGCTAGAAAGGGCGGCAGGCAGCGCCGTGGGGATACAGCCAAGGACTTGCCACCAGATCTCTTTGAAATGTACAAGACAGATCCTGAAGAGAATTACAATCAGCGCAAGACTCGAATCCAATGGATTCGAAGATATTGGGCAGAGGAATGGTTCAAGTACAGATTTGTCACTGTTGAATATGCTGAAAATAATGCCATCAAGCGACCATGGGGAGATATTATATACAGAGGTGTGTAGCCCAAGTCCCAGTCTCAAGCCATTGCTCAAGGCTTCTACCCTTGCATGGTCCATGGACCGCAGCCAGAAAATGCCGACCCATCATCTCTGTTATGGTGTTGTGAAGACAATCTCTTCAAGCGCAATTTTCAATTTGCAAAGGAGTCTGCGGCTAAGAACAAGAAAGCATTTGGACTCGACTTCAACCCTGGTCCATCTGCTCCAAGGGCTGATGGCACCCGCGATGCCAATCCAAATGTCATCGGCCCCTTCTATAACCTCGATGGCCTTCTCACTCACATAGCTGTATAGGGGGCCTCCGTGGAGCACTCAGCTGATGACGCAGATTCTGATGAAGTGCCAGCTCCACGTGTCACAGCCCCAGCGTAGTTTGTAATTAGTTGCATTGCATCCATGCATCATGTCTAAATTTCTTTAAACTTGAAATGGGGATTGTTTAAACCCTAGCACTAAATCAATCCATCTAGGCTTGATTAAAATATTTTTCAACAAAACCCAAAATGTCCCTAAGAAAACCTCTCCCAAATTTTTTGAATATATTTTTAGGACCTCTTTGGATTTCTGAATTAACACAAAAGTATTTGAATTGGAGCCGTTTAAATGCTATATATATTTTAAATGGTCCAAATATTCTGAAGTTATTTGTGGGGCCCTGAAATAATTCAGTTAACCTCCAAAATAATTTTCAGAATTATATAAAATGATTTAGTTCCTAAACTAAATCAGAACAAAGAAAACAAAACAGAAAAAGAAAAACAGGAAAAGGAAAAGGCTTACCTGGCCTTACCTGCAGCCCAACTAGGCAAAGCTGGCCCGGCCTACTGGCCGTGCAAGTCACCACCAACCTCTCGCCAGAAGGACGAGAGGCGCGTCGCCGCCGCGCGCCGGCACACTCCCGAGCCACCTCCTGCTTCCGCCGCCTCCCCGACGTCGCTCTGGACGCCCTGGACGTCGACACGCACCCCCCGACCCCTCTCATTCATCCTCGAGGCCCTCCTCCCCTCTTCTTCCTCTCTCTCTCGCCGAACCCGAGCGCCACCGTCGCCACCGCTCGTTGCTGCCGCGACCACCGCCTCCCCCTTGCCCCTCTGACGTGCCCGAGAGCTCCGCCGCGACGAACTCTTACTCTTCACCAAGTCACACGGCGCCAGACGGCTAGGAATGTCGCCATCGAGCTCATCATCGTCCTCTGCCCCGACGATCGCCGCCCGTCGATTCGCCGCCTCTGATGCTTCCCCGCCACGCTGGGCTTCTCCGCGAGACCTCTGTGAGCTCCGCCGTCGTTTGCCCCTCCTCCCCGCGTCTAACTCGTCCTCTAACCACATTTTCCACCGGAGCTGAGAGCTGTTCGCCGCTGTTTCTGCCGCCGTCGTAGCTAGAGCTAGCAAAGCTCGCGCGTGAGCACGACTAGGTGCCCAGCGGCCTCGCAGCAAGCCAATGCCGCCGTCAGCTCGCCGCATGGTGCACCACATCGCCGTTCTCGAGCACGCCCGAACCACGGCCGCCGCAAACCTCGACGTCGGCGTCATCTTCGGCCACCCCCGCACACACTACTTGCTCCGCTCGATGCGCGAGCTCACCACCAACGCGTAGATGCCCTTCGCCACACTTTTGGTCGCCTGTGGGCGATTCCCGAAGCCTCCGCCGTCTCTGTCGTCGCCGGCGACGAGCCGTTGACCGGTCCGGCGGGTTTGACCCATTTGACCATGTGGGCCCCGCCCCTAGTCAACCTTAGATTAGGAGTTAATCTAATGTTAATTTAGTTAGTTAAACTAATGACACTAACACGCGGGACCCACGCGCTAGGTTTGACCTGGACCCGACCTGTTGACCTGTTGTGTCACACTGACGTCAGGCTGACGCAGTAATCATTTTCCTGGATTATTTCTAATTCTAAATGATTTGGAAATTCCAGAAAATGGTTAGAACTTCTAAAAATCATAGAAAATAATCTATAACTCCAATGGAAATAAGTTATATATGAAAAATGATCAGAAAAATATGAAGAATCTGTTTATGCCATCATCATGCATGTTTGAACAAGTTAACCTCACTGAATAGGACAAATGATGATTAGGGCAATTTATGAAATAACATTTGGAGTTGGAATTTCTTCTTGTTTGAGTTCCACTTCAATTAACTTGGCTAGATATTGTATTAGGTGAATTCAGTACCTTAACATGACATGTCATTCATGTGAATGTGCATTGCATTGATTGTGTTCTTTCTCAGTTGTCGGTGTTTGTCCCCTCTCAATAGACGACGTACCGACGATGAGTTCGATGACACCGATGAAGAACTATATTATCTTCAGAAGTGCCAGGCAAGCAAAACCCCCTTGTTCATTCCGATACAATCCCACTCTCTCACTCCTGCTCTCTTTTACTGCATTAGGACAACAACGATTCATCTGTTACTTGCTGCTGTAGCTGAACCCCTTTATCCTCTGCATCACCTGTCATTCCACAGTAAATAGATGAAACCCACTAGCATGAGTAGGAGTTGTTTGAGCCCTGTTGTGCCTACTCATACTAGCTTGTTTGTCATGCCTGCTACTGCTTAGAGTTGAGTCAGGTCTGATTCATCGGGAATGAATCGGAGTTGTGTGAACATGTCCTGCTATGTGTGAGCTAAGTGTGTGAACACGATTTGGTAAAGGTAGCGGACGTGTCAGTTCCTTAGTGACATAGGGTCATTTCGGACAAATCAGGACGGGTTGCCTCCTGGCTATAAATAGCCCACCCCCTACACCATAAATTGGTGGCTGCTCAGAGTTAGTGCACGGCTTTTGTCGTTTGAGAGCAACCCACGTCCGAAGCATTTGAGAGAGAGATCCTTGTGAGGACAAAGCCCAAAACACCCAGTGCCAAAGAGTGTTAGTCATCTCTGAAGTCTTTCTGTCCGCGTGATCTGAAGACTTATTACACTTGAGGACTGTGAATCTTCCAGCCAGTTAGGCGTCGCGTTCTGAGCATCCAAGAGTCATTGTGGATTGCCGGTGAACAAAGTCTGTGAAGGTTTGGAAGTCTACCTTGAAGACTTACCAGAGTGATTGGGTGAGGACTAAGTGTCCTTAGCTCAAGGGGAATAAGGTGAAGACGCGGTCTTCTGAGTTGAACCTCAGCCTCCCTAAGAAGACATACAGTTGTCACATCAACTGGAACTGGTCCAACAAATCCTTGTTGTCACCGAGCAACTGGTTCTATCTCTTACATCTCCTTACTTACAGTTTTTCTTCTTGAAGTCATTGCCTGCTTGCATGATCTGATTGACTTCACTGTGTGAAGACTGTTGTTGTTTGGCTTCATACTATCTTCCATCCTGATCCATACTACCTAGCTGCTAATAGTCTTCGTGCTTTCACTTCATTGCTTACTTGACTATGGCTTGTCTAGTGTAGTCTACCTTCCGCTGCATATCAATACGTTCATTTCTATTGTTTGTCTTCAAAGCCCCCGTGTTTTGAATACTTTCATAAAAATCGCCTATTCACCCCCTCTAGTGGATAACTAGCACTTTCAGCATCACGTCGTCATGGAGGAGACGACAGTTCTTCAGGAGCCACCTGGGCCTACGGAGCCTTCTGAGGCCCCGGACCCTGGCGACTCATGAGGAGCAGCTTCTCCAGCACGCATATTTAGCTACCCCAACATCACTCCCGCTACGGTACCAGGTGACTCTTTCCAGTTCATTCAGTTGGGGGCACCCCTCGGGCAGCATTATCCCCAAGTCGCATGGGCCTATCCCTGCAGCGTGTACCCTTTTGCATCTTTAGCGTACTTTGTTGGGGGCGCCCCTCGGGCTGCATCATCCCCAGGCCGCTCGGATCCGTCCCGGTGGCATGTATCGTTCTTGAATCTATCTGAACTAGCTTGCCTCCTCGCATGAATTACCTTGTGATTGTCACCTGCCTGTCCGGTACTTCAATACCCCACCCACGACTGCCCTCATTACCACGGGAGCCGCATGCCAGTTGTCTTTCTTTAGGATTCTTCGTATGAGTAGGCTAGGCACGACGTCTGTGCTCGGGTTCGTCCCTGCAGCGTCGATAAACCCAACGACCGAGCTCTGTCTGGCAGGCCGGCCCCGTTCATGTCATCTCCTGGGGTCGTTGGTGTCTGGCCTTCTCATGCGATCGCCTCAGGAGATTCGTCCGGCGCAGGTTGCCTAACTATCTCACAGGACCGCCGCAGCTATCAAGAATCAAGACCAGGCGCAACCCGCCTTGAAGTAGGGCCTCGTAAGTTCCGTGTTGGCTCACGAGTGCCCAGACACACCTCGTCTAGCCCTGTCGTGCAAGCCACGTGTGAGGGCAGGGCTGTACATGCCCCGGGGGCTCCACTCAGAGGGATCCCTCACCCACGCACCAGCAGAAGCACCATGCTCCGCGCTGGCAGTCGACACGGTCGAGGAGTGGCTATGCCCGTCCAAGTGCGGAAGCGCTACGCTCCGCGCTGGTGATAAACAACTTACGGCGGCCCCATGGCCGTACCAACCTCAGGGAGCCTCCGGGCTCAGTGTCCAGCCTCGTTGCAATGCCTCCCCTCGGGAGAGTCAAGCGAGGGGGCTGGGCATGGGGCTACGCTCAGGTCACGCCTAGCGTACGCCGCCCTGCCAGGTCCCTTGGACCTGGTCATCGCGCACCCCTCCCGAGCGGGACCTCGGCAAGGACAGGTATGAAGGTCTGTTTGAGCGTCAAGGGGGACTCGTGAGCATCGCGACTCAGGAGCTTAACTTGCCACGTAGCCCCTTACCCCTTGGTCCCGTCCTGGTGATCCGGACGGCCCAACGGCAGCTGAGGTATGCGCAGGGTCGGGCCCTGCCGACAAAGAACCCTAAGGCCTATTTCCACACCTCCTTCCCCCAGGCCGTTTACGCGTCAAGGGGGACTCCTGAGCATCGTGGCTCAGGAGCCTAACTAGCCACGTAGCCCCTCACCCCTTTGTCCCGTCCTGGTGATCCGGACGGCCCAACGGCGGCTGAGGCATGCGCGAGGTCGGGCCCTGCCGACTAGAACATCAGGCAAACTGAAAGGAGATCACGGAATCGAAATCAAATATTACATATCATAATGTTCCTTAACACCAAACATAAGTTTCAACGCCTCCACGAGGCACGTCGCATGTTGTAGGAAAGTAAAAGCAGGAAGGGGCACCATCATTCACCAGTGAGCCTCCCCTTCAGCCTCGAGCGCCATCGTCAGGAAGCGTCCGCTCGCCGGCAGCGTCGCCATCGTTGGCCTTGGTCGCGGGATCGGCGGCGCCATCAGTTGGAGGCGCGGGGTCGACAGCAAGGAACTTCTTCAGCAAGGTCTCCACCTGGCCCTTCATGGCTTCTGCGTTGGCTTCGCAGCGCCGCTTGTCCACATGCTCGAGCAGGACACCAAGGTTGGCGTTGGAGTCGCGAAGGTGAAGGTGAAGGTGACTGACGACGTGCGTCAGGGCCGATGAGGAAAGCGCGTGCACCTATCCTTCTACCATGGGGCCGATTCCATCGACAACGTCCTCGAGCACCTTGATGAGTTGAGCAAGCAGTTGGGCGGGGCCGTCGTCATCAGTCACCAAAGGCTTCTCCAAGCCCTTCTCGTAGAGTCCCCGCAGCGCCTCGCAGGACCTCTCCTCCAGAGACTTAAAGGCCTTGCGGTCCTCGGCAAGAACCTTCGGCTTGATTTCCAGCTGGACCCGCTCCGCCTCCACCTGCTTCTCCAGCTTCTTCAGGCGGTTGCGTTCCACCGCCTACGCCTGCGCCAGCTGCTCCAGCTCAGCATCACGACCAGCCACCGCTTCTTCTTTTGCTTTCACCTTCCCCTCCCGCACCTTGAGCTGGTGAGCCGCGGCAGCCTGTTCCTTCCGTAGGTTCTCCAGCTCGGCCTCCGCCGCCCTGCAACATTCCTTGGCGGACTCGGCATCCTTCAGCGCCACCTCGCGGGCGGCCGTGGCTGGTCAGTGGCCTGCTTGTCCTCCTTGGAAGCTGCCATGGCCTGGCCCAGCGCCACCCTTACAGACGCGTCGGAGTGCAGCCAACCTGAGATCAGCTCCAGGCGCCCCGCCACCAGGCGATGGTCAGCGCCTTGAAGGTCATCCCGGACCCGGGTCAGCAGGGAAAGAGTCTTGTCCAGAGCGTCGGGCAAAGCAGAAGGATCACGAGCTAGCGGTATGACCGAAGGAGGTGGCAGCGTCGTTGCCAAGATCTATGAGTCGATGGCAGCAGAAGAAGAAACAGGGGGCTCCGGAGCCTGTGGGACCCCGGCTGGCGAGCTGAGAACGGGCGCCTCCGGAGCTGGCTTGGCTGCGGAGGTCGACTTCTCCTGGGGACGGTCCTCCAGGCCTCGTGAGGATGACCGGGCCGGAGAGGTGCAAGGGTTGTTGCTGCCCTTCTGCACCAGGGGAGGTGCGACTGTGCCGGGCTGCTGAGTCCCCGAGGGTGCGGCCGCTCCCTCTCTCTTCTTCTTCTTCGCCGCCAGCGTCGGCTTGGCGATGCAAGGAGAGAACGTCAGGAAGCAGCGACAGAAGCAGGAGCATGAACATAATCGGGACAAGGTGCTTACTGGTCCACGGCGACCTCTTCAGAAGCATGGAGACCGAGACCTCGCAGCCTGGGGCGCCGGCATGCGAGCCCCAGGAGCGGATGACGCCGCGGCAGCCAGCCCTGCAGCGGCACCAGCCGACGTCAGGACAAGGGCGCCACCTCGGGAGATCAGCGCCGACCTGCTCTTCATCGGGACCCCTGCCGACGGCTTCTTCAGGGGGTGACCTTGGACCTCGTGGTGACCCCACCAGGGGGCAGGGCCTCCCTCACCGGGTGGTCGTCGGTGTCGTCGTCGTCAGGGAAAGCACAGAGGAGATCGGCCTTGCGTGGAGGGGAAGTCTCCCCTGACACCTCCCGGGTCGCATCCGAATCCCGCTCCTCACCCTCGTCGGAGTTACCGGAGGACAGCTCCACTGGGGCCTCGGCGGGCACTGGCGGCACGAGCCCGTACTTGTTGAAGACAGGCATGGCGGCATCAATCTCTACCCCGTCAGCACGATGGTACAGCGGGAGATGCGAGTCTGGCGGAAACCCCTGGTCCTCCCTGACCAGGAGTCGCATGGCCGCGTCCAACTCCTCGTCAGACAGAGGATCGGGGCGCAGGCGAAGGTCGTCCCCCTCGTCCTCGAGCTTCCAGGGGGCATGAGTGTGCCTGAAGCGGGGCCAGGCGCTGCGCCAGAAACTCCTTGAGTATCATGGCCCCCGTCAGCTTCTGCGCCCTCAGGTCATCAGGCTTCAAGTCGGTGGCCATCTTATCCAGCACATGCTTCGCCCAGGGGTCGGTGAGCTTCGCGCGGAGCCAACTCTCGACAGAAGAGGGCATCCCTGTCGGCAGCGACAGCCGGGGGTAGGAGCACTTGGCATCCATGAGGACCCATTTGTTCCTGAAGCCCTCGGCCTTCTTCCCAGCCTTCGAGATAGTGTTGGTCCCGTTGGCTGCAACGAAATTGGCGCACCTCGAGCAACGGACATCCATGACACGGAGGTAGAAGAAGTGACACAGCAGTGCCACGGATGGCATCACCCGCACGAATGCCTCGCAGTAGAAGGCACAGGAGGAGAACGGAGTTGGTATGGAGGTGGAGAGCATGGAGGCCGTAGTGGCTGAGCATGGCTTAGAAGAAATTGGAAAAAGGAGGACCAGCCCCACGAACACGCTGTTCAAGAAGAAAGGACGAAAGGTGCTACCCGGAGCCTCGGGCTTGGCGGAGCCGGCCCGCAGCACCGCCTCTCTTTCCTCATCATCGTCGCCCACCGTCATTCGGCGTGCGGTGGCCAACTTTTCCTCCAAAACGGTGGGCGAGCTCAAGGCCGGCTCGTACCAGGCGGGCGAGGCGAGCGAGGCCTTGGCCTTGTCAGGCTCCATTGGATGCAAGCTCCGGGAGGATTTTCGGCAGATTGGGGGTCTCTTAGGGTAAGAAGGAGAAAGGGGATCTGGAGCAAGGCGAAGGAAGGCAATGAAGGCTCTGTAGCGCGTGCCAGCCTTTTGTTAGTCGGGCAGTTGCCGAGGCGGCATGGGGAAGCGGAGGCGCCCACGTCCCGTCAGTCTCCACGCGTCAATCAAGGCCGTAGGCTATTGGGGACCGCAGCGCTCCGCACTTGCCCTTTGGCTTCGCCTCGAAGCCAAGTCCGAGTGCGCCTTGGGCCCGGGGGCTACTGCCGGAGTCCCGGGAATGAGGGTACCCAGACTTGCTGCCTGCAGCCCAGGGCGTGGCTCCACCAATGGCCCAGTACGGCCCATCTTCATCAGCGACTACTCAAGACCCTCGCGAGGGGCCGAGCCTCGCGAGGCGGACAACACAAGACCTCCTCAGGGGCGGCCTCACTAGGCTGGCTCCCGAGGACTGGAGATATCAATGCAAGGGGCACCTCACGAGGTGCGCGTAATGTGAGCCATGACGGCCAAAGCCAGGTAGGCGCCAGGAGGCGCAGAGTACCAGTTGCTTCTTTGGTGTTAAAGGGGCAAGCGCAGACGAGGAGTCTTGAGGCATCAGGCAAAGGTTTCCAAATCGGTGCAACGAGACCAAGACCAGCTGGACGGTAGGATGGAGGTCACCGCGGAGCCCACGACAGCGTCACCACGAGAACCTTTGGCAGGCAAAGACCACCTTTTGTCAGGATAACTTGTACTAGTTGTCTCCCATCAAAATTGGACATTGTGGGATCCCTTCCTGCCTAACATTTGGAAAGAGGACCAGGGCCTCTATAAATAGGACTAGCCACCACCCTAGCAGGGTGACGGATCATCGAGATCATCCTCGCACACACAAGCTCACCGAGCTCAAGAACACCTCACCTCAGGAGGATGTTCGTCCCTTGTACTTGTTCATCCTCAACCTACAAGGAAATCCACCACCACCACACTAAAGTAGGGTATTACACGGCAACGGTGGCCCGAACCAGTATAAACTATCGTGTCTCTTGTTCTTTGGGTTCATCGAGCTAGGCCTTGAGATCATTGCGAGAGCGAGCTAGAGAGAGAGAGATCTCCGTGCGCACCCCAATGTTCAAACCTCAAGGGTTTGCCGGAACCCGTAATCCGACAGACCATACTGGGAACTCGTCGGTGATGATTTCATCAATCGCTAACAATTGTATACCACCAAGCGCTTGCCCACAACACACATGGCTTATAAGCAGCAATCGTCTATGTTATTATCAGTCTTCACACACATTTCTGATTATAGAACTGTTTGCCGCGTATCACACACATCTTGTTATATTGAACGGTTTCTGTTCTCTTGGCTCAAAGCAAACAATTCATCTGAGTGAACCGCATGCCGTATATCGCACACACCTTGATCTGGCTGACCGTTTGTTTTGTGTTTCCTAATCACAAATAGTTCATCCGAGTGAACCGTATGCTGTATATTGCACACACCTTCATATGGCAGCCCGTTTCTTTTGTTCCTCCTCATCGCAAACAGTTAATTGAACTGAACCGTATGCCCTGCATTGCACATGCAACTAAAATCTGAACCTTGTTTGATGTATCCGCCATCGCAAAGGTTTTGCACCCTTTTTGATGGTTTTTTACACTACCGTTTGCGATTATTGCATCACACACAGTTTCGTCGAAGGGTCTCTGATCGTAGTGTCACATTAGAAGCATCCTGCAGTAATGACATGTCAATGTGCCCCTTGGGAAGTTCTACTGCAGCGGCGGTGGGGAGCCTAGTGAGGATGCGACGAACTCCGGCAACGGGGGCGGCGATGCCTCTTCTTAAGGTATCCTTTAATTATCCTGTAACAGACGAAAGATGCCTCGCAGAGGCGTAAGACAACGGTTTTATTTGTTTGAACATTTAATGCTTGTAACGAATGCCTGCGATCCTACGGGGTTTCCCTTCGATACTTGTTTTTCCTCTTGCCTGCCTTGGTGCTCTACATCGGTAGGGCCCAACCCCGTGCAGTCCTTAGCCGTCGCTAGGATGTCAGGTCGCAATGCCCAGACAAGGCCAGGAGGTGAGGGGCTCCGGGAGCTAGTGAACGCTCCTGAGGTGCGATGCTCAGGAGTCCCCCCTTGAGGCGCAAGCATCCCGCGCGAGGGAAAATGTTAGCATCGGCTAAGCCGCCCCCTGAGGTGCCCAAACTTAGCTTTTTGCAGCGCCGGAGGTTCGCTGCTTGCAAGGTGCGCCTTGCGAAACTTCCAGTGTGATCCATCCCTGAGGAAAAACCTGCTCACAAAAGATTCATCCCGACGACGCGCGCTTGCTAGCTTGCACATGGGCGTTACACGAGGAGACCAGATACCAAGGGACTTGGTGGGTTGACGTGCATGGGAGAAGGCCCGTGAGCCAGAGCCCAATACCTTGGGGTTTTCAGCGCTGCTGGGACTGACCCAAGCACAAGCACCGTGTCCAACACCCACTCGCGTGAAGCACAGAGGGAAGCTGTGAGCGCGTGCCGCGGAAAAAAGATAAGCGGCTGTCGTGACAGGCACGCTTTATCCTGAAGTCGGTGTGTCCCGTGGGGCGCTCTCAGTTGATTGTCCACCAACACAGAGCATGGGGCTTCCACTAGTACGTGGGCATGGTCATAATTTACTTGTTCCACCAGCGCGGGGCATGGGGCTTCCACTTGGGCGTGGGCGTGATCATAGTCTGATTGTTTCACCAATGCGGGGCATGGGGCTTCCACTTGGGCGTGGGCATGATCATAGTCTGATCATTCCGCCAGTGCGGGGCATGGGGCTTCCACTTGGGTATGGGCAGGAGCTCTGTTCCAGAGACTCTGGGGTGTGTACATCCCATTTCGTTTGTACGCATGATGGGCACGACAAAACTTTTGGAGGTGTCGGATGCTCCAGGCGCAAGGCTCATGAGCTCCTTCCTTAGTCCTCACGCGGTTTGTGCCTAGCTCTTCATGTAGCTATGTGCTCATGTATCCTTTGACATGGGGGCGACCCATGTTGCATGGCTGTCCCGAGGCCATTGCATGAAAAGGTCAGATACCAAGGACCAAATGAGGTGGCGTGCACAGGTCTGGTTCACCAGACAGAGCTCTCTCACTTGGATTAAGCGACGCTGTAGGGACAGATGTGAGCACACACGTTGTGTTGAGTTTTTCCATGGGATGATCAAGAGAAGAGTCACCCGACGCGTGGCGCCCGTGGTAGTGAAACACCAAGCTCAAAATTATACAAACCGGGCCGCACCCTTACTCACTTGCTCGTGATGGTCCCATGAGAGGGCGACACACCAAGGATCTCTATGGGGTGACGTGCACGGGACGGGCCCGCGAGCCAGAGCTTGATCGCTTGGGTTTATCAGCGCTGCAATGACGGACCCGAGCATAGACGCCGTGTCCAGCCCCCAGTCATGGGACGGTCAAGAGAAGGGTCACGAGGGTGCGGCAATGTCGATGGTGGTGAGGCACCAGACATAGGGTTAGGCAAGATAATTTCCATAAAAGCACAACCAGATTCACTACACGGCCAAAAGTGAGGCGACTGAAGGGATGGACCCTGGCCAGCATGAGGATGATGTAGCCCGAAGGGCGCCCTTAGTGTGAACAAACCAAAAAGTCAGCTTGCAATCAAGTTGCCGCGGGAGTGTCGGGGTGGGTGGCGAAGCGCGCCGCAGAGGTTCACCTCTCAGGGGTTGGTCTCCTCCTGAGGCCTTGGAGGCTTGCGAGGAGCTGAAGCCTCGTGAGGCGCCATCGCGAGCTGCGCGAACCTTTGGAAGGTAACGCCGACTTTCACCAGGCCAAAGGGCATGCGGATGTAGTTGGTGGCGATGCCCCTGCTCTGGCCGATGCGCGATGACCAGAAGAGGTCCTAGGAGGTGGTCCTATTGAGGCTCGCGGTGTCAACGCGTCTGCACACCTTGCTATCCTCCTTGGGGGCGACGACCGGACAAGCGGGACATTCGGGGCGGCGCTCGCCGCTGATGGCCCATGCTTCTCGTAGCTTGTAAATTTCTTGGGCGATGAATTCCTGTGCTCCTGGCACCGTACTCCTAGCTTGAGGGGGTGCACGCCGAAGCACACCTCCAAGTGATGCCCAAGCACCTTCCTTGGCACGCTGGTCAGGTCGGACGCTTTCTAGGCGGAAGCCCCCGAGCCCGCCCAAAGGGAGGCGCCGACGCGCCTTCCTATGCGGGAGGAAGGCAAGAGCTGGCATCAGGGGCGGGGGCCTGGGTGTCGCCACCAGGTGACTGCTTCTTTGCTTCAGGGAGGAGCTGCTTCTTCTTTGCAGGAGTGGCCTCAGGAAGCGCAGGGGTTTCCTCGCCGTCGGAGTTCTCCGCTGCGACGGTCCATTAAGCATGATCGAGGGAATATTCCGCATCCTTCTCGTCGTAGGTGACAATGATGACGCCACTGCAGCCAGGCATCTTGAGGACGTTGTAGTCATGGTGGGTTGCCGCCATGAACTTGGCGAGTGCGAGGTATCCCAGGATGGCTTTGTATGGGCGACCAATGTGGGCCATGTAGAAGTCGATGAGCTCAGTGTGGTAATTGTTGTGGGTGCCAAAGGTGACAGGGAGGCGCACTTATCCTAGGGGAACGGTGGACCCATCCGCCACCCCAGAGAAGGGCTTGGTCGGCATCAGCTGGTCATACGGCACCTAGAGCATCTCAAAGGTCATGATGGAGATCACGTTGAGGTGGACACCCCCGTCGATGAGGGTCTTGGTGACATCGATGTTGCTGATGGTGGGATTGCACAACATGGGGAGTGCGTCGGTGGTGGCCAAGCACCTGAGGTGGTCCTTGGAGTCGAAGGTGATGGCGTGCGGCGACTATTTGAGGGGCCACAAGGCCTCAAGCCTTGGGAGGGCAACATTCATCTCACGAGAGAACTGCTTGAAGAAGCGGTTGGACCTAGGGGCCTGAGCTCCACCAAGGATGCAGGTTATCGCATGAGGCTCTTGGTAGCCCCCAGCCCCTTGTCTTGTTGGTTGTCGTCATTCCTTTTGAGCGGTGGCGGCAACGACGGAAGGGCATCATTATCCTGAGTGCGCGCCTCAAGAGGCTGGTTATGCCAGCCACCCTCGTGAGGCTGGTCATGCCAGCCCTGGCGGGGGTTGCCATTGCGGTTGTCCCACTGGCCGCCCTCGCAAGGAGTGTCGCGGTTGTTATGGTCAGGGCGACTGCCCAAGCGCTCATCGCGGAGCGCCTTGAGCTCCTGGCACTCGTCGGTGTTGTGCGTGTGCATGTTGCGGTAGACGCAGAATAGGCGACCATCCTTGACGGGCTCATCGCAGTCGCGGTCGTGCTTTTGGTCAGGCTCCACCGTCAACACGGCAGGGCCCTTGTGCTTCACCTCCTTGGCCTTGGTGTTCTTGTAGTCGGGCTCGGCGTCGGGGTCGTTGTGGATAAAATGGCGGCCCTCTTCAGCCTTGGCGCACTTATCGGCCATGTTGAACAGTTCCATCATTGTGCTCAGATCATCGTTGATGGTGAGCTTCTCGCACATCTTGACGTTCGTGACTGAGGGAGTCCTGGATTAGCGGGTCCCTAGGCATCCGGGTTATGTGAAATGGGCCGGACTGATGGACTGTGAAGATATAAGATAGAAGGCCTTCCCCCTTGTCTGGATTGAACTCTCCTTTGCGTGGATGGCAAGATTGGTGTTCGAATGTGAAGATTCCTTTCTCTGTAAACCGACTCTGTACAACCCTAGGCCCCTCCGGTGTCTATATAAACCAGAGGGTTTAGTCCGTAGAGGCAATCATAATCATACAGGCTAGACATCTAGGGTTAGTCATTACGATCTCGAGGTAGATCAACTCTTGTAATCAAGAAGGAAGTAGGGTATTACCTCCATTAAGAGGGCCCGAACCTGGGTAAACATCGTGTCCCCTGCCTCCTGTTACCTTTGATCCTAGGATGCACAGTTCGGCACCCCCTACCTGAGATCGGCCGGTTTCGACACCGACATTGGTGCTTTCATTGAGAGTTCCTCTGTGCTGTCGGCAAAAGGTTCGATGGCTCGTTTGATCATCTACAACAATGCTGTTTCGGGGGAGACTTCCCCCCCGGCCAAATTTTCATGTTCGATGGCTTCGTACTGCATGCCAACTCGATTGGCCACCTTTAGAAGATCGACATCTGTGCCCCTGGTCATCAGCTCAGTTTCAGGAACTTAAACTATGTCGCCGATATCCGAGGAGACTTGATCTTCGCAGGGTTCGCGGCCCCGACCACCGCTCTGGCCTTAGATCCAGAGCAGACCAATAGGTCCAAAGACGGGAGTTTAGAGCCCGCCATACTCCCTGCAATTATGGAACTTGCCACCAGAGATCTAGAGGGGATGACGTCATCGGCAAACCCAAAGATGAACCAAGCTCCCCTTGTCGCTGAAGTGCCGGACTCTCCCTCGGACTCTGAATCCAAACTCTCGAGGTCCATGTCAAGTGGGCGCGACCAGGAGGCTCTCACCCTGATCAGCCCTGCGGATTCACGCTTCTCTGTCCAAACCTTGCTCCTAAACGAGGCTCTGGACTTAATGCGATCCCTCGCCATTACAGAGGAGTCGCTTCCGAATTACTCCCCGCCTAGACTAAGGGCTGAGAGCAGGGAATTTTACGTCCTACCCACAACCCACTTCATAGAAACTGTCGAAGATCTAACCAACATGCTGGACTACGCCTCCGAAGACATCGACGGGATGGACGACGATGCCGGAGACGAACAAGGCCAAGACCCTCCGTTTACCAGACGTTGGACGGCCACCTCCACATACGATGTGTACATGGTGGACACACCCAAAGAGGATGACAATGACGGCAAGAAGAATCCGGTTGAGGACAAGCCTGCTAAAGCACCTCCAAAGCGTCGACGTCAGCGGCGCCGCTCAAAATCGTGTCATGAAAAAGACAGCAATACCGGCACCGAAGACAATAACACTCCGGACAATCACTACAAAAAAAAGACACATCCGTGACATTTTGGGCCAAACGATTTTTTTTCTGTCATACATATGACACTTCTATGACGATAATTGTGACAAAACCCGGTATCATCATAGATGTGGTGGGCTCCTACTTCTATGACAAAAATCATGACAGAAAATGGGCTTTTCGTCCTGGGCGGGCCGGAGACGCAGCTACATGACATTCTTTGGGCTGTCCATGAAGGAAAAAATTGTGGTAGAAGCGAGGGGGAGGAAAATTTCGGGGAGTTGCCGGTTACGGTGGGAGAGCGATGCGCGTTTCTCTCGTATAGGTACGCTAAGTGTGTGAGGCGTCGGTCATGAATCAAGCCGAGCAAGGTGTTGGGCTCTAATCGAACTCGGCGATTACATAATGCAGGCTACGCGTTCTATCGAACCGAGCGATCGATCGATGGCTGTTAATTGAACTCGATGGAGCGATTCCGTCGCTACTGCTGCTAACTAAAGCCGATCGATGCTGCCTCTGGGATGAGCAGTGAGCATTGCGGGGGCGGGGGTTGGATGAACGAGTGGCGGTGGCGTTGCCTCTGGATGAACAGGAACCCATGGTGTGGAGGGCTGGATGAGCAGAGGGCGGGAGGGTGGCCGTGGAGGGCTGGTTGAATAGGACCCGTGGTGTGGAGGGCTGGATGAACAATAGGCGGTGGAGGGTGGTTGAGCAAGAGCGGTGGAGTAGCGCGCGGTGGAGGCTGGATGAGCAGGAGCCCCGGAGGTGGAGGAGGTCGACGGTAGCCCGTGGAGGCTGGAGGAGGTCGACGGTGGAGATGAACAAGATCCGTGGAGTCCTGTTTTGCGATGCGCCACATCCTCCCGTTTCGACCGTGGCGCTCCAACACAAGTCCGTTTAAATCCGTTTTGCGGTACGCCACACCCCTCCCGATGAACAGGACCCCCGTTTCGACCGTTGCGCTCCAACACAAGTCCGTTTCATCCGGTTTGCGGTACGCCACACCCCTCCCGATCAACAAGACCCCCGTTTCGACCGTAGGAGGTCCGTTTCCTCCGTTTTGCGGTACACCAGGCCCCTCCCGATCAACAGGACCCCGTTTCGAACGTGGCCTGTCGAACACAAGGCCGTTTCCTCCGTTGTGCAGTACGCTAGGCCTCGTTTCCATCGCCTGTTCCATCCAAGCCCTCCCGATGAACACGACCACGCATTCCGTTTCGACCCAGCCGGTTGGCTCCCCATGAACACGACGACGACGTTGTTTCTCCGTTCCAACCCAGCCATGTACATATGCACGAGTAGGCGTTCGAGACCCTGCCCGTATGTACGTACGTGGCCGTATTTTCTTTCTTGCACCATCGCCGCTGTACGTACGTGTACATGCTACGTGTGCGCCTCTACTACGACACGTGCGCGCCTCTACATCTACGACATGTGCGCGCCTCTACATCGACCAGTATGTACGTACACGTTCGCGACCAGAATGACAACGCTACGTACGCTTCGACCAGATGGGTCCTGACTGTCAGGCACTTCCTTGCGTGCGAAGATGTAGCTGGTGGGTCCCAGCAGTCAGGGGGCGAATCGTTTTGGTTTTTTTTTTGCCCGGACGCACTTCCTTGTGTGCGAAGATGTAGCTGGTGGGTCCCAATAGTCAGGGGGAAACGTTTTTCTCGTGAAATACAGTGGCCCGTCCGGTGGGTCCCAGCTGTCAGGTGGAGGAATCATTATTTTCCGCGTAATAAGGAGGCACTTCCTTGCTGCGGCCGTGGACCCAGCTGTCAGCCTCTCCACGTACAGTCCACGTCCGATAGAAGTCGTTCCTTGACCATGTTGACCACGCTGCGCCGAGAGCACCAGGGCGGTGGACGACGGCGAGGCCTAGGAAGGGGACGACGGGGAGCCGGGGAAGACGCGGCAGTGGAAGCCTGCGCGGAGAGGAGTCTGAGGTTCACTGGTTCGGCTGCGGTGTGAGGCCGCCCGTCGCCGCAGGGCTGGCGGCCAGTGGGAATAGTAGGGGCGGTGAGGCCTCCACGGTAGCACAACCCGCCCGCGGAGGCGGGAGCATGCGGCACGACCGGCGCTGCTTTGGTAGGCCGGAGCAAGAACACCGAGGTTGAAGAAGCAAGACAGCCGTTGGATGGCCATCGTCACGGTCCTTTGGAGCTAGAATCGTTCATATTGACTAAAGTTGACAAATGGCCCCGTCCCAGTCAACTTAGTAGGCCCACAAGTCAGCCTCCCACCATGGTGGGTCCCAGCTAGCAGGGGGAGTATTCATTTTTTTTGTGCGTAATAAGGAGGCGCTTCCGGTGGGTCCGAGATGACAGCGCGAGGAATGTTTTTTTTGCAAAATACGCTGGCCCGTCCGGTGGGTCCCAGCAGTCAGGGGGGAAATGTTTTTTTCGCGAAATAAGGTGGCCCGTCTGGTGGGTCCCTGCTGTCATTTGGAGGAATAATTATTTTGCGCGTAATAAGGAGGCACTTCCTTGCGGCCGCCTGGACCCAGCTGTCAGCCTCTCCACGTACACTACACTTCCGATGGAAGTCGGTCATTGATCACGTTGACCACGCCAGCGTCGAGAGCACCGGCGGTGATGCGGACGACGGCGAGGCCTAGGAAGGGGCGACAGAGCCGGGAAGACGCGGCAGGTGCGCGCCATGGAGATGAGTCTGAGGTTCATGGTTGATTCTTGTCGCCCGCAGAATAACGGGGTGTGGGTGAGTAGAGGATGGCCTGGCCAGCGGTGGGAGTAGTACGGGGCGGTGAGGCCTCCGCGGCATCACAGCCGACCACGGGAGGCAGGAGCACGCGGCACGACCGGCGCTGGTTTGGTCGGCTGGGGCAAGAAGATCAGAGACTGAAGAAGCACGATTGCCGTTAGATTGATATGTGGGTGAGTAGAGGGATGGCTAGAACAGCATGTGTGGCCGTGTGGGTGAGTATAGGGATGGCTAGGCCAGCGATGGGAGTACGATGGGGCGGTGAGGCCTGCGCGGCAGCACAGCCGGCCGTGGGGAGGAGGGAGCAGGCAGTCCCGCCGGCGCTTGTTTGAGCGGCTGGAGCAGGAAGAGCAAAGATTGAAGAAGCACGACGACGGTTGGATGGACAGCGTACGGTCAATGGAGCTAGAATCATTCATATTGACTAAGTTGACAAAGCCCTCTATCCCCGTCAACTTAGTAGGCCGACAAGTCAGCCTCCCACCATGGTGGGTCCCAGCTAGCAGGGGAAGTATTCATTTTTCTGTGTGTAATAAGGAGGCACTTCCGGTGGGTCCGAGCTGACAGCGGGGGGGACATTTTTTCGCGAAATACGGTGGTCCGTCCGGTGGGTCCCAGCAGTCAGGGGCAAACATTTTTTTATGAAATACGGTGGCCCGTCCGGTGGGTCACAGCAGTCAGGGGGGAAACGTTTTTTCCGCGAAATACTAGTTTCCCGTATGGTGGATCCCTGCTGTCAGGTGGAGGAATAATTATTTTGCGCGTAATAAGGAGGCACTTCCTTGCGGCTGCAGTGGACCCAACTGTCAGCCTCTCCACGTACAGTACTCTTCTGATGGAAGTCGGTCATTGACCGCATTGACCACGCCGCGCTGAGAGCTCCAGGGCGGTGGACGACGGCGAGGCCTAGGAAGGGGACGACGCGGAGCCGGGGATGACGCGACAGTGGATGCCCACGCGGAGAGGAGTACGAGGGTTCACTGGTTCGGCTGCGGTGTGAGGCTGCCGTCGCCGCAGAATAACAGGGGGAGTGGGTGAGTGGAGGGATGGCCTCGCCAGCGGTGGGAGTAGTATGGGGACGGTGAGGCCTCCGCGGCAGCACAGCCGGCCACGGGAGGCAGGAGCATGCGGCACGACCGGCGCTGCTTTGGGCGGCTGCGGCAAGAAGACTAGAGGTTGAAGAAGCACTACAGCCGTTGGATGGACATCGTTGACCACGTCACGCCGAGAGCACCAGGGCGGTGGACGACGGTGAGGCCTACGAAGGGAACGACAGGGAGCCGGCGAAGACACGGCAGTGGCTGCCCACGCGGTGGAGAGTACGAGGGTTGACTAGTTCGGCTGCCGTCGCCGGAAAATAACAGGAGGTGTGGGTGAGTAGAGGAATAGACAGGCCAGGGATGCGAGTATGATGGGGCCATGAGGCCTGCCCGACAGCACTGCCGGCCACGGGAGGCGGGAGCAGGCGGTTCCGACGGCGCTGGTTTGGGCGACTGGGGCAGGAAGATCAGAGACTGAAGAAGCACGATTGCCGTTAGATTGACATCTAACGGTCTGCCGCTGGTAGAGTCGATTGTTGATTAAGTTTCTTTTTTAAGAAACCTTGTGTACGCATGAACTTAGTAGGCCCACAAGTCAGCCTCCAGATCTGTGGCAGACAAATAAAGCCCATTTGCTATTTTTTATAATTTGCAGCCCGTTTGCTAATTCTTAAGTAATTTATTACAGCCCATTTTCTGCCCAGGACCACGGTCAAAAAGTTCAACCTTATTTTGCATATTTCGGTGGAGTCCAAAGTGGTGTAATCCCGAAATGATAAACATTTCTTAAGAACTTATTGATTTGCCAAAAAAATCGTTTTGTTTTTGTAAGCAAATAAGACGTGGGACAATTGAGTTGGTTTAAGGAAAAACCAGTGGTATAAAAATCAGCGCTAGGTGGGAAAAAACAACAAAAATTAGGATGTAAATATGAAAAGGGAATTTTATGTGTTTTCAATATAATGATACGTGTATATGAACTAGTAAAACTATAGGTAGAGATTAGAGAACGGATGTAGGACATGCGTTTCAAGAGGAAAATATAACTGGGCTGTGTGTTTGATTCAGTAACAAAACTGCATGCGGATGTTGTAAGACAAAATATAACTAACGCCGGCGGGACAGAGGCTAGTAGATACCTGCTGGATCTTTGTGTCCCGTTGTCGTCATGGGCTGGGCCTGTTAAAAACAAAACCAACCCTGGTCAGTCTACAACCCAGTTGAAACTTGCTCGACTTGAAAAAACAATATACGTGCTCAATAAGCGAGAGAATTCTGCAAGCACAGCATCGATAAGCTGGGGCGCAGCATGGATATTGTTTTTTTATCGTGATAATAAGTCCATGCACTTGTTTCGAAAAAACTGCAGAACTGGGAATTCGAACGGCGGGTGCTTCTGCTACCCATCAAATTAAAATCAGGCGCCTGAGAATTCGAGCTGAAACAAATGATTCAGCTTTATATCCACGTCGACCCTCGGCATGATGGTTGAAAGCAAATGCAAGTTCATACCAAAAGATTGTTAACAACAATACCAACTTGCCGACGACAAGGTAATACAACTACCAATACCAAACTACTCCTGGCCCTAGTGTTCGTCTGGTAGAAAATCTTGCAGAGGACCAGCTCCCGCTCCTTCTCTTGCTCCAGGTCCCCGATGTGGTAATGGTGCATCACCCAGTTGGTCCTCTGCTGGTCGAAGTTCTTGTTGGTGTGTAGCACCAGAACCTTTTTTGCTGCCCGTCTGCCGGCTGTTGACCATCACAGGAAAGGTATTGCCGGTCTTGTGCCACATCGCGTGCGTGCCGCACTCCGACTGTATGTTGTGACGCGTCCACGTGCCCCTTTTGAACGCCCTAGAATTGTGTTGGAAGAAATGCTTCCTTAGGCCACTCAGTGTGATACCTGCAGTATTGTGGAATACAGGTTTTAGTGTACCTACTTGGCATTTTCATAACATCTTTGGCATGTTGCAGTCACTTGTTTCACTTTTTATTAACTGTCAAATTGTAATTGTTTCACCAGGTCTGCGTCTAAAAAGAAAAATAGAGCTATAAACAAAGGAATATGTTTGTGCAAGTAGACGGCCGATCGGTGTCCTACCCGGAAGTTTCTCGGGTTGGGTGTAGCATATGCCGTGCTTTCGCTGTCGATGGTTGGTATGAACAAATCGATGAGAGACTGAAATCTCGCTATCAACACTCACTTTGGCCTCAAGGTGCTCAATCAGCTCCTGATCCGTGGGATCGAACTTGACGCCACCGGCAGCACCGCCAATCCTTCTTTGACTTGCATCGGTAATTCCAGTTATATGGTACTCAATGTATGACCAATCGATATTTTAAGTGAATGATGAAAGATTTCGACGAGTAAAACTTCGCTTTCTTCGACGGTTGTACGAGAGTAATTGCCATGCCGTTTGCAAGGGCACTTGTAAAACTCTATACTCTATTCTCCTCTTATTTAATGGATGAGGAAAATCTTTTGCCTCCGTTTCAAAAAAAGATTTGACGGATAAGTGGTACTTCAAATCTGAAGTCCGAATACCCGAACATGCCGGGATTCTTGTGTCACCTCACAGCAGCGTGTTGTCACGTCAATTCAATGTGTGGACATGATGAATAATTTGACCGACGTATACTAGTACTGCTATTGTACTACTTACTAGTCGTATTTAGTGTCACAATTTATACATAGGTTTAACTAACAAATGCGCACTTGAAGCCTAATCGATATATATGTATATATATGGCTTCGCACAACATCTCCATCATCATTATCAAGACATCCTCACGCAGTGAGTTAGGATGCACTTGATCCCGGAAGGTATCTATCCTTCAAACCGGAGGAGTGCTTCAAACTAAAAACAGTACATAATATCCAACAAAAGAGGGTCGTACTACAGCAGCAGAATACATGGCTCGATCTAGATATCAGCACGAATCAAGTTGTGCATATTTGCTGTTGGCATGAACCACATCGCCGCATGTCGGGTTTGCAAAAGCCATCCATCGCATGGAAGCTTGATGCCTTTCACACTGAAGATTACACGCAACAAGCTGTGTTGATGAATCTCTGGATATGGTGATTCATGAAACCCATGGTATGATGTGTAAACACAGCCCTCCTCGCGAATGGAAGTTGCATAGCACAGTAATCATCGCCGGTGATATGATCGATGATTGGTTGGATGATCGGATAATTGAGCCCGAGGAACAAGGAGTGGTTGCCGAGGCTGTAAACCCGCCTCCAGTTGAATACGCCTGGCCCAACAGAGCTGGGATCTTTCTCGAACACGAAGCAGCCATAGCCATCAATGTCACGAACGCCCCACGCATTGTACTGCATGTGGTTTGATGTAATGGTTTGGTCAATTTGGTATGTGCGAATGAGCATCAAATGACCGCCGTCAGCTGAACGAGCGATAAACCAACACCCATCGGCTGGTATGATTCCAGGTCCTGGAATCATGAAGGCCAGCGCATTTGTGTCTGCTGCAACAATTCAAATTGGAGACCAAAAGGACAAAAATAAACAATCATGTTCAGAGTATGTGTGGAATTAAGATTATTATAACAGTGACACATATCATAGACAGAGAATTGCAATGCCGTGGTCATAATCATACCCCAAGTTAAAAAAATAAGCCAATGGCTTTCATATTCTAGCAACATGTCATGGTTCAAACATCATGTAACAATGAGAGGAAAACAGCTATGTCAGCGCCTACTCATATTCTACCATAGCACTTACTACTACTATTCTCATATCAACTCTAAGCAATAACATGCGTTGTTATAAAAATCTAGTAAACGAGAGTAACGTATAGCAATCATGATGTTATGCTCATAATATGTATTCTAACAATCATTAGATGCCAATTGTTCTCATATCAACTCTAACAATAACATGTGTGGTCATAAAAATCTAGGAAATGAGAGGAACATATAGCAATGATGTGGTTATAGACATGCTATGCATTCTAAATTTGTAACAAATGAACAGGCAGTCGTATTCATAAGGTAAAGATAAGATGAGATAGAACAATTACACGACGATAGATTCCACCAGTATATGCAGCCAATCTGTGCGTCGACCGCGTAAATGATGCCATCGTGCACTATAGCATCAGACAGAAATGTTGCCTCAACAAGATTGATGATGAGCCATAACCATGTATGGCGACCGGATTCCAGATAGACTAATCCCATGTTGAACAAGGCAATGAGCTTGTAATCCATGTAGTCTTCTGATGGTGTGGCCACTTCGTAGATTACAACTTTCTGCAAACAGAGGTCGAGCCAAAAGCTTGACGTGTCTCGTGCGTAGTAGGCAGGAGTGTCCGGCGGGCTGCGAGGCTCGATATCTGCAGTATCCAACGATGGAAGGGTGATCTCTCGCTGGGTGTAGATATCCACGAGACGCCACAGACTACCGGTGTGGTGGATGAGGACGATCCAGTTGGCCTTCATGCCCGCCTAGTAGTGGCCGCGCATGAAGGACAGGTGGACGGGTAGTGGTAGCATGTCGAGGGGCACTACGGCAACCTTTGTAGGATCGTCAAGTCGGTGTCTGGGCCACCTGCGAGGATCGGGCATCAGCAAGCAGGGTGCCTTGAAAAGAGCCGGCGGTTGCGCATTTAGTAGACGGTACAAAGACACCGAGCATGCAGCCGACGGACGGTCTTGAGTAGGTCCATACGACTACAGATCTGCTCCAAGAGAACATCGGGGAGGGAATTCTAATCGCGGCTCTGCGTGTCAGTCGGTTCTGCCATTGGGGTTTTCGGTGCCTGCGAGCCAGCGGGGAAGTGGATTCGGGCAGGCGAGCGAAGAAGCTTCTCCTCGTGTGGCCGAGCAGTGAGCGGGGGATATGGTACACGCGAGCTACCAAGGAAGATGGCGCGGACGGGCGAGCAGTGAGCGGGGGTAAATGGTGTGCGGCCGACGATGGGGAAGAGAGAGGAAGAATAAGAGAGGAGGAATAAGAGTGGAAGACGGGGAAGAAAGTGCATTAAATCTCAATTCTACTAGTACTACTACCAGGATATAGGCACCGTCCTCCGAAGTGTAAACAGTTACACCGATGACATGTGGGTCTACCACAAGAGGGCCCATATGTCAGTTAATGGAGGACACAGGTGCGTAGGTGTATTTTGAGCGTGCTCTCTTGGCAAACATGATGGCAATCTTGGGTAAGGCTGATTTAGTAACACCAACACGCTGGTTCAGCTTATTAATTACGTGTCCCATCTGCTGCAGCGTGTATTGTCACTTCACCGCGAAGACTAGTTGAATTGTTCTCTCGACCGAGATGGAGAATGATGGATCGCGAGGATTACCTTTCTACAAGATCCCTATGCCTCTCGCTCACTTCACTCATTTTGCTCCGTACCTAGTCACTTGTTGAAATCTGTAGAAAGACAAATACTCCGTATTTGGGAACAGAGGAGGCTTTTACTCCGTCTTCGGAGTATTTGGGAACAGAGGAGTATCACCATATGGAGGAACAGAGGAAGTTTGAAATATAAACATGTCAATGGGAGGGAGTAAGCCCCATGCATGCATGCATGCATGCAACATGCAACATTCACATGTAATCCACATGGACGCACGCAACACTCACGCACCCCATGCGGCACACAGCACACGACGCAACACACACGCTCACGCTCAAGTGCTCAACCTACTCCCTACGTCCGTGAAAGACTGTACATTTAGAGATTTACACATTGACCAGGGTATAATTAACACCCAAAAGTAGCATACTTATGTGTGCATGCGACCATTGAGATAAGAAGATTACATGAAGGCCGTTGCATGCTGTAATTAAGGATAGACATGTAGCCTATACCTACAACACAAGTTGGTGCATTAGTCAATCAATAACGATTTAGATTAAAGCCTAAATGCATTGGAAGTGTAGATGTACATCATGTACTACTACACTCTTTGTTTTATAGCCGATGTACACTCTTTGTTGGAAGGCCGAGGGAGGACACGTGCATGCACTCACATACAAAGCCAGGGCGGTTCGGGTGCAAGGGTTGGACTCGTGTGGCGCCTGCATAAAGTTTTGTTTAACTGATTTCTTTGCTCTTCCAATTGACAGGTGGGACCCAGAAACCAGGTGACAATTTAACCAGTCAACAAAGTGCCACGTCGACTATGTGGCCAGTCAGTAGGGTGCAATACGGTGCTCTATGATGAGCTAGTGATCGTACAATCGATGCAAAACTATATATAGTGACAGTAAACAGCATATTGTTACATACATTGACCGCCAGTGTATTTTTCTCGTTTCAAATTAAGGCATATTAATCGGAAATGACGCAGTATGGACTACTACTAGTACTAGTACTGCTTTGATGTGTCCCGTCAACTCGCCGAACGAGGAGAAGCTTGCTTACTACGCCTCTCCCTCGCCCACGCGCGCGGTGGTTCGCAGGACGAGGAGAGGGTTTTGACTACAGCGCCCTCTCCCTCTTCCTCTCCCTCGCCCTCGCCCTCACGGTGGACATGCAACAGTTCAATCGGTGTCAGATTGCCAGACCCATATTGTACTGTAGTATCATCATTGTTGGACCTTCCGAAGAGGCGAAGAGTCAAGTGCAAGGTTCACACGAGTACGAACTGTTGAACCTCCCGAAGAGGCAAAGAGCCAAGTGCAAGGTTTTATAGGAGTTGCCGTCCTAGTAGGAGTGTACTACAACTATAGCGAACGATGCTACTGTATGATGCCGCCACGTCACGTATATCCAAAGCTGTGCCACCTTTTTTCTCAAAGAGCGTGTTGGAGCCGTGCAACAACCACACAAGTTGCACGCATACATAATACATTTACTAGTAATAAATTCTAAAGGACAAATGCCAGATGCCACACAAGTTCATCTCCAATTCATGTGATAAATTTGTACACGACTAGTCTACATATATTCACAGCGCTACCGTTCACAATTACCGTACTCCACTTACACATTATAGATGGGCTACATGCATGTCCTCCTCCGGTTCCAGTCCAGTGTGTTCTTCATGGATGGCACGATCCATAGCGGTGAGCAACGGAATCATTGTCGCAGCTTTCTAGTCCGGTTCCACACGATGGAGACTCATCCAAGCGGAAGCGGCATAAATCAAGGATAGCGTGTCCCAAAGATGTCGTTCATCCGGCGGTGCGCAATGAAGACACAACCATGCTTCATGAGCAGCAGGCCTTCCGTCGTGCGGGAAGGTGGCATCCGCTTCACAATGGAGTAGCTGTCCCCGATGAAAAGCGAGTACTGTCCAAGAGTGTTCCTCGGCACCCACGTAGCATCACGGGGGTCGAACTCGGCGCCGTTCATCTGGTACACGCGGCATCTAAGATCTGGACACATGGTGGCGTACATAGTCAAGGTCCATGCATAATAATGTTGTGCTCAAATATGGCGGTCGATGTCTTGTGCAGCAAATAGTACTACTCGGTATAGAGGAAGTAAAATAACCGCTTATTATATATAGCCACTCTTGGCTACATGGATGAGATAGTAAGACATGGAAAAACAAAAATGGTGGCAGCTAGTGGGTTCAAGTCTTCAAGGGCCTAGCTAGCTATATGCGTCCTCCAAGGTAAAAAGTGCTCCTACTAGTAGTACTAAGTATACTACTAGTACAACAATGAAAGAGAAGGCGAGAGGGTTAAAAAATGGAATACCTGGGTAGATGGCGACGGTCCGATCATGGTAGATTGTGTGACCATGTTGCACATCAATGGTACCATGGGTAACGACTACTAAGATAGTTGATCCCAATATGCCAAAGTCAGCTACAAGGTTCCAGGTTAGACTGAATCGCGGATGCAAATGCACATCCAGGATTGGCGATCTTATTTTGATCGGGGGATGACTGGTCCCTGCAAAATAATGGAGTACCGTTAGGGATGCAAATGATGGTTTGTGCATTCCGTTTGTAATCTCCCGTACCGTAGGATGGCAACCAGATGAAACAAGTCCCCTGGCTTGTCACCGTGAAGATGCGGCCTAGATGGTGCACGGCGTCTTCGAACGTGTAGGGGTACAAATCTGCCGCCGCCAACATGCGCCAGCCTCTGCCTTTACCGCGTCTTGCATTGATGGCAATCCTTATGTCGAACACCGCGATGAGATAGTAATCGTCATAACCGCGTCGCTTTTTCAGCGGGTCCGCAATTGCTATCTTCTTCAATCTCATGTAGGCATCATCATACGTATTCAAGCCCAGCCAGTCCGGAAGGCCGATCCCAATGGTGGAGAAGGGGTCTACCAGAACGGCCGCACTGCTGTGGATATTGTGCAAAATGATGGTGATATCCGGCCGGAGGTATGCAAGCCAATCTTCGTTGGCACCGACCCAGACCTATATATAAGACGGTGGGCAGCGGAGAAATTACGGGATGGAAATGGAATAACTAAGTACTACATGATCAAACTCCATTACTGACCTCCTCATCGGACAAAATCCGACTACCTCTCAACGTCGGCAACTCTATCGGAGTCAACGTGCAACCATGGCCAGGGAGCGGTGGACTGTTCGAAGGATTGTCCCATAGAAGAACCTTCTCCTCGAGGACGCATGGAAGACCAACAAGCATGGCCTTTTCCCAAACCTGTTTAAGCAGCGTCTTGAAAAAGTTGGTGCAGGAAGCACCGAGTCTTCTTGGCGGTGAGGATGTCGGAGCGGCGTGCGATTTCTCCCGGAGGATCGTCGTCCAAGGTCTCCCAGCCCGACGAGGAGGAGAACCGCTGGCGAATCCATGGGAGCAGCGGCGAACTGCCTTCTATTTGGGGGAGGGAACTGGCGAGGAGGAGATAAGGCGTAGTAACCGCAGGGCCTCGTCCCTTCAAGCTGTAGATCGTTCCTCGTGAAGGGGTGAGGCTATTATTTACTACTAGTACTACCATTATGGAGCGTTATGGAATTGCATTATCTGTAAATAATAGCACTAGTAAGAAATTTTGGCACTAGGTAGTAGTTTTTGGCGTGGATTAAGAAATTTTGGGTATGTTTTTGCCATTTTTGTACCGCCAACTAGTGTCAAAAACGTCTTACATTATGTGACGGAGGATGCGTGCTTGTCTTGTGGCATGATACCAGTACTACTTTTCTCAACTACGAGTATTAGTGTGATGTCTTGTACTTCTAGTCTAGTCTAGTCTAGTATAGTGCACCAGTTTTGAACTCTTGAATCTCGGGGCCAAGGAGCTACAGGTTGGAAGTGGAGGGTACTCTGTTCTCTAGAACCATCGCTGTACTATCAATGCAGGGAAGTACACTGCGTAGTGGCCTAGTGGGTACTCTCGGTGCTATATTCAGCCGCTCCTCTCACGTAGGAGTAGCTGGCCTACTCAGCCGCTCCTGTCACGCACACACTAGCAGCCTATTTATCACCGACGGTTATAGCGGTCTGCGGGGGCAGAACATTTGAGTTATTTGATACAGCGAGACTAGGCTTTTCGCTTCCATTTGTGGAGGTGTAATGGATCTCGTCGAACTTTGTTAGTAGTTCCTTATTTATGAATGAGATGAAGCAAAGCTTTTGCCTCCGTTTAAAAAAAACACGTCAAGAGGAATTTCTTTTATTGTAGAGCCGATAATGGAGTGAAGTCCATGCGTGCAATGCCACAAGCTATAGAGTACTAGTAGTACAACACTTTACATAGAGTACAGAGCCATATTGCACAGTTCCCAATGCCCCACTAGGCTTTTCCGGCTCCTCGGGCTTAATTGGGAGGCGCTAGTTTAAATATGCTACTACTAGCTGACGAGGAAGCTGCAAGCGAGGTGCAGCTAGGGCGAGCACGCGAGCCACGGGATGCTGGGAAGGTAAACCCATTCACGTGGCTAGGCTGTCCAGTGCACCCAGATTGTGGGGCCGCACGTCCGTTTGACTTCAAAACTCAAACTACCCGTGTAAAATATTGGCTCGCAGCGAAGTGTAGTACTAGTACTATTTTTAAAAAAAAGGCCGCCGTGCGTTCGGCCGGGATCGAACCCACAAAACGAGGTATACACTCCCGCGACCACTAGTAGTACTCATTGGAGTACAACGCAGCCTAGAATCGCCTTTTGTCGCTAGTAGTACGTACATTGTTCCTTACAAGAAACCCCTAATAATGCAAGAAACCACTAAAATGCCAAGAAACTACTACCACTTGCATACGTGGCAGACTTAAGATAAGACTACCTTATCAACCATTTTACATGCTCTTACCAACCAAAATCCTCGAGTGACCTCCTACCTCCGGCCCGTCCACCTAGTCATTCTCGGACATGGGACGCAGCTACCGCCGCCGGCAGAAGGCGAGGTCAAAACCGGTAGCGGTGCTGTCGGATTTCGGGTTCCGGCAGACCCTTGAGGTTCGAACACTGGGGTGCGCGCGGAGATCCAACCCTCCACCGTCTCGTACCTCTTCGAATCGCTGGGACCTAAACTACTAAACAGAACAGCACAAGAGACACAAGATTTATACTGGTTCAGGCCACAATTGTGGTGTAATACCCTACTCCAGTGTGTGGTGTGGTGGATTGCCTCTTGGGCTGATGAGGAACAATACAAGGAAGAACAGCCTCGCGAGGGTCTGTTCTTGGCGGGTGCGATGAACTGCTAGGTGGTGCTCAGTCGCTCTAGCTACTAGTTTCTTGATGAGGATTCCCCCTCCTCCGCCCTGGGGGTGGCTACTCCTATTTATAGGCGAAGACCCTGGGCCTCTTCCCAAATATTGAGCGGGAAGGGCGCCAACAACAGCGGGTACACTTATCCTGACTAAAGTTGGTCCTCGCCTGTCAAAGGCTCTGGTGATGACGCCTGCTTGGGCTCCACGATGACTCCCTTCCAGCCGTTGGGCTGGTCTTGGTCTTGTTGCACCGAAACAGATGCCTTTGCTTGATGCTCTCGCTGCGCTTGCTCCTTTGCACCAAAGAGGAAAGGAGGACATCTGCGGGCTGGCGCCTGGACCGCACCCTTGGTCGTCATGGCTTGCGTCATGGGCACCTCGCGAGGTACCTGCCTTGAACTCTCCGCCCCTCATGAGCCAGCTGACGAGGCCGCTACTGAGAAGCTCCTTGTCGTCCGCCCGTGAGGCTTGGCCCTCGCGAGGGTCTTGAGCTTGTGTTGATGAAGTTGGGCGTCTGGACCTCCTTGAGCCACGCCGCAGAGCCGCAGCGAGCAAGTCAGGGGACCCCTGTTCCCGAACACCGACAGAGCCCTCGGGCCACGGCGCGCCGAACTTGGCCGGCGAGAGGCGAAAGGGCAAGTCTGAGCGTCAAGGACCTAACAGCCTGCGGCCTTGGGCGCCGCGTGGCGGTTGATTGGACGTGCATGCACTGCTTCCCCACGATGCCTCGGTAACTACCCAGATTCGACAAGTCCCTGCATGTAGAGTCGGTCATGATTACCGGTGATCATGGAGGCCGACGGTTGGCCTTCGCCGGCTATAAGTATGGAACGGCGCGCGCCCTTCCAGTCTATCCTTTTTTGTCTCTCCTTCTTCTCCATGGCTCCACCAAGGAATTTCTCGGCCGCAGAGAAAGGGAAGGGCCATCAGGTCGAGTCTTCCTCTCCTCCACCTAAGCGTGGTCGAGGTCGCCCTCGCAAGCATCCCGTGGCCTCCACGGCGGTCCCCTGCGGTCGTGGGGGAGGCTCTCAGCGTGGCGACGAGCGGCTGGCCATGGTTGGAAGGCGTGCCCCGGCTGCGCGTCCCCCGATGCCGCGCCTCCATGCTGCTGAAGCGCTGCCGGAGTTCATGGTGAGGGTGGAGGAGCCGTCCGGCGTCCGGCTGCAGCTCCCGCGCTTCCTCCTGGGTGAGCTCCCAGATGGCGCCCTGGGTGGCCTCTGGCTCCAGGCGGATGGCTACTGCAGCCGGGCTTCGTGGGCTTCTCTGGAGGTCTCTGCTCACAGGAACCTGTTCTGACCAGGTGGCGGGCGTTCGCTCACAAGGCGTGGTCTTCGCCGCGGTGCTCCCTGCACTTCAAGCACGACGGCGACGCCACCCTATACGTGAGGGTGTTTGGGGAAGGCGGTCGGCGCATGGGGTGCTGCCTCAAGGCGAGGACGCGGCCGAGGACTCAGCCCAGCGTGGATGGAGAGGGCAGCGGCGGCGGCCGGGCGATGCCGTGACTCCTCACGCTTCACCAGCTCTTCTTGGTGGTGATTCTTCCAGCATCGGCGCGCCAGCCCCCGCCCGCGCTGCTTGGGGGGTGGCAGCAGGTCCGCTTGCCGCCGCGCCCGGTGAAGCGAGAGGAGTCCGCTGAGCTCGGGGCGGCTCGAGCCTTCCAAGAGAGCCGGCACGGGGCGTGCTTCACATGCTTTTGTCCTTTTCCTTTCTTTTCTCCTGCGCAAGAAGTCAACAATGTGTGGCCCCGTGGGGGCGCGTTTAGGTTGACGCCATTAATTATTGTACTGCTTTTGTTATCCTGATACTGTTCCTTTCTGTCGTACGCCCATTCGCAAGTGAACTCCAGCCGTGGCATGAGGCGACCGATCCAGAGCCCGTGTTCGCGTTGTGCTGCCCGTGAGGCATGGTCGGAGGGTGCTCCACTGTGGACCAGGGCCGTGAAAACTTGAGCGATAGGGAAGGAGCAGCTCATGGGGCTCCGAGGCATTTGCCTCACGAGTCCCCACGCAAGAGAAATCGAGGCAGGAGAGCGAAAAAGATCGAAGAACCACGGACCAAAAAGGGGGATAGTTTCGATAAAAACTCCAAATGGGAATAACTAGTCAACTGCAGAAAGCAAATGAAAAAGCCGCGTCCGGCACCTAGTCTAGTCTTCGACGTCTTCTCACCAGCGCGGAGCTAAGTGCTTCCACTGGGCGTGGGAGGGAGCCCGAGGGCCTGAGGCCGGCACACCTGAGACTCCGAGGCGTGTACAACCCGAACTCATTATTACGTGAGAGTGTCACGGGCGGCGAGCTTCACAGGCGTTGGCCCTCTTCACAGGCTCCGGGCCTTTCTTCTGGGAAGCAAGCTTCACGGGCGTTGGCCCTCTTCACGGGCTCCGGGCCCTTCCCAGAACGCGACTGCTTCATAGGCGCTCGCCTTCTTCACAGGTTGTGGGCCTTTCTCGAAAAAGATGAACTTCACAGGCATTCGCCTTCTTCACAAGCACTGGGCCTTTTCCAAAAAGGATGAGCTTCACAGGCATTCGCCTTCTTCACAGGCACTGGGCCTTTTTCAAAAAGAATGAGCTTCACAGGCATTCACCTTCTTCACAGGCACTGGGCCTTTTCCAAAAAGAATGAGCTTCACAGGTATTAGCCTTCTTCACAGGCTCTGGGCCTTTTTCAAAAAGAATGAGCTTCACAGGCATTCGCCTTCTTCACAGGCTCTGGGCCTTTTACAAAAAGAATGAGCTTCACAGGCATTCGCCTTCTTCACAGGCTCTGGGCCTTTTTAGGGGTAAAACCTCCGGAGGTGCTGGATGTTCCACGCGTTCTGTACAGGTACTCCCTCTTGAGTCTCCAAGTGCATGGAGCCGGGCCTGGAAACATGAACAACCTTGAACGGGCCCTCCCACATGGGTGAGAGCTTATGCAGTCCCTCCCTAGAGAGGACCCGTCGGAGCACGAGGTCCCCTACCTCGAGAGTTCAGGGCGGATGTTGCGGCGGTGGTATCGCGGAGTGCCTGCTGGTACCTTGCCGCTCATGGCGCAGCTTCTCGGCGGCGCCTCCCCCCGGACGAGGGTCGTCCCCGCATGGCGTCTGGCGTTTCATCGAGCGCCAGGGACCCTTGTGGATCGGCAACTGACCTCGTGAGGAGGACCGCTTGACTCCGTGAGACCAGGAAGAAGGGGTCTCTCCAGTCGGCTTGGTTGCGGTTGTGCGGATGGACCATAACACGGACGGAAGCTCGTGGTACCAGCCTCTGCCGCAGGCCTCCAGTTTCTTCTTGAACGTCCTGGTCTTGAGGCCTCTCAGGACCTCTGCGTTGGCCCGCTCGGCCTGTCCATTGCTGCGGGGTTGCGCCACCGAAGCGTAGCATATCTGCGTCCCAAGGTTAGCGCAGTACGTTTTAAAAAGGTTACTGGTGAACTGCGAATCGTTGTCAGTGATGATGCGGTTCGGCACTCCGAACCGGCTCACGATGCCCTTGATGAACTTGACCGCAGAACCAGCGGGGATGGTGCGGACGGCCTCGACTTCGGCCCACTTGGTGAATTTGTCCACGGCGACGTAGAGGTAGCGATAGCCCCCTGGCGCCCGAGGAAAAGGGCCCAGGATGTCCAGCCCCCAGACGGCGAATGGCCAAGTGAGGGGAATGGTTTGCAGACCTCCTGCTGGCTGGTGGATCTGCTTGGCATGGAATTGGCAAGCCTCACAAGCCTTCACGAGTTCAACAGCGTCATTGAGCACCATGGGCCAATAGAAACCGCTGCGGAACGCCTTGCCGACGAGGGCCCGTGACGACGAATGGTGCCCACAATCTCCACCATGTATATCTGCCAGCAGTTCCTTCGCCTGTTCCCTGGTGATGCAGCGCAGGGATACGTCGTTCGGTCGTTTCCGGTAGAGCTCTCCATCCATGATGATGTATGTCGTGGCTTGCCGCGCCACACGCTCTACCTCCTCCTCCTTCTCCGTCAAAGTTCCATGCGTTAAGTAACTCTTGAGCTCCGTGATCCAGCACCCCTCTTGAGGTTCCATCGTCGAGCAGGCGTGCTCTGAGGCAGCCACAGTGCTGGGCTCCCGAGGCAAGTGGCTGAGGGAGCTCCACCCGAGGCTGTGCCGTGCTTGATAACGGTGGCAGGGCTGAGGGCTTGAAGAGTCGTTCCTCAAAGACGCCCGGCTCCTGGGGTAACCTCCTGGAGGCTCGTTTGGCGATGTCGTCGGCCTCTTGATTGGTGCCGCGGGGCACGTGCTGCAGCTCCAACCCCCAGAACTGTTTCTCCATCCTGCGGACCTCCGCAAGGTAGGCCTCCATGTGTTCACCCCTTGGCTCGTACACCTTGTTGGAGAAATTGACGAGGAGCTGCGAATCACCCTTGATGGTAAGGCGCTTCACCCCCAGGGCAGCGGCAACCTTCAGACCCGCTATCAGCCCCTCGTATTCTGCTATATTGTTGGAGACCTTCTCGCCCTGCTGGAAACAGAGCTGCACGGCATAGTAGAGCTTGTCCTGAGCGGGAGATATGAGCACTGCCCCAGCCCCAGCGCCCTGTCTGGAGAACGCTCCGTCGAAGTACATGACCCAACCTTCTGGCGCTTCGCTTCCTGGGGAGAGGGATCGATCCTCGCCGGCCCTGAGGCCCGGTGCTTCTGTCCATTCGGCCATGAAATCTGCCAGCGCGGCCCCCTTGATGACTCTGGTTGTGCTGAACTCGAGTTGGAATGCTTGCAGCTCAATGTTCCACTCGGCAACCCTTCCGGCCGAGTTGGGGCTCCTGAGCACCCTCTCCAGGGGGTATGCCGAGACAACCTTGATTGGATGACCCTGGAAGTAGTGCCGCAGCTTGCACGAAGCCACCAATAGCGCGAGGAGGAGCTTCTGCGGCATGGGGTACCGCGCCCTCGCATCCCGTAACACTGTCTTGATGGTACACGGGTGCTCGACGAGGCTAGGGGCGTCGGTGCTGGTGGCATCTTCCGGAAGCTGTGGTGCCTCCCGAGGTGACGGCGCCTCCAGAGGCTGGGTGCTTGGATGGAGGGCCTCTCCCGACCTTGGTGTGCTCTGCTGCGACGGCTGATCTTCTTTCGTTGCGGTCTGGCTTCTGCAGTTCCTTGATTCGGTCTTGCCTTAGCTCGGGTGGCCGCCGTGGTCTTGGCTCGCGCTCCTCCCTAACGCCACCAGGCTGCGCTAGCGAGTAGGGAGTGGCGGCGAGTAGAGTACCAAGGGCTCCCGAGGGCGCTGGGGCCACCATCACCGGAGGGCTGGTCGGTACCTCTTGAGGTCTTGGACGCTTTGTCGGCCTCTTGATCCATTCGAAGGGCCCCTTTTCTTCATCACCGGAAGAAAGGCAGCGCCCGCTCCCCAATCGGGAGATGAAGCAGCGCAGCGCCGTTCTGCGCCCGTGAGCTTCTGCATTTCCCTGAGGGTCTTTGGTGGGCTCATGTCCTCAAATGCCTTGACCTTTTCTGGGTTGGCCTCGATGCCTAGGTGGGACACGAGGAAACCCAGGAGCTTGCCCGTGGGAACTCCAAACACACACTTCTCCGGGTTGAGTCGCAGGCTCATTGCGTTGAGGCTCGCGTGTAAACGCCCAATATGCGATACTATCCTAAAGAGACTCGAAGGTCCCACCAAGGATAGAACCGCATATTGATACGCTTTTGCAAGGTGGATATCATTACATCAACATTACATAATAGTGGGGATACATACAAGACATACAACGTCACATGAATACAACAACACAATACATAAGAGCACCATCCGACTACGGATGAAACATAAACAGAAACTCAAACAATATCCACCCTGCTAGCCCAGGCTGCCGACCTGGAACCTATCCCCTGATCGAAGAAGGAGAAGAAGAACTCCAAAAACAAGTAACATCTCTCTCACGTCATGATCATCGCATAACCTGTACCTGCAACTGGTGGTGTAGTAATCAATGAGTCACGGGGACTCAGCAATCTCACACTCTAGCGATCAAGACTATTTAAGCTTATGGGAAGGGTAAAGGTATGAGGTGGAGCTGCAGCAAGCGACTAGCATATATGGTGGCTACCATACGCCAAAGAGAGCGAGAAGAGGAGGCAAAAGCACAGTCGAACAACTATGATCAAGAAGTGATCCTAGAACAACCTGCGTCAAGCATAAGTCCAACACCGTGTTCACTTCCCGGACTCCGCCGAGAAGAAACCATCACGGTTACACACGCGGTTGATGTATTTTAATTAAGATCAACTTCGGGTTTTCTACAACCGGACATTAACAAATTCCCATCTACCCATAACCAGAGCACGGCTTTGAAAGATTATACCCTGCAGGGGTGTCCCAACTTAGCCCATTATAAGCTCTCGCGATCAACGAAGGATATTCCTTCTCCCCGGGAAGACCCGATCAGTCTCGGAATCCCGGCTACAAGACATTTCGACAATGGTAAAACAAGACCAGCAAGACCTCCCGGCATGCCGACATCCTCATAGTAGCCGCGCGTATTCGTCTCAGGACACGACCGGATGAGCACTACGTACAACTAGAACCAGCCCTCAAGTTTCCCCGAGCTGGCGCTGCAAGTGGCTCTTGTTTGGACCAACACTTAGACAAGCATTGGCCCGGGGGGGCTAAAATAAAGATGACCCTTGGGATGCGCGACTCCCAAGGGAAAAAGGTAATAGGTGAGGCAAATGGTAAAACCAATGTTGGGCCTTGCTGGAAGAGTTTTATTCAAAGCGAACTGTCAAGGGGGTCCCATAAATCACCCAACCGCGTTAGGGACGCAAAATCCGGGAACATAATACCGATATGACGGAAACTAGGGCGGCGAGAGTGGAACAAAACACCCGGCATAAGGCCGAGCCTTCCACCCTTTACCAAGTATATAGATGCATTAATTTAATAAGAGATATTGTGATATCCCAACATAAACATGTCCAACATGGAACCAACTTCATCTTCACCTGCAACTAGCAACGCTATAAGAGGGGCTGAGCAAAGCGGCAACATAGCCAAACAATGGTTTGCTAGGAAAGGATGGTTAGAGGCTTGACATGGCAATATGGGAGGCATGATAAGCAAGTGGTAGGCATCGTAGCATAGGCATAGCAAAAGAGCGAGCAACTAGCAAGCAAAGATAGAAGTGATTTCGAGGGTATGGTCATCTTGCCTGAGATCCCGCAAGGAAGAAGAACGAGTCCATGAAGAAGAAAAACGGATGTAGTCGAACGAATCCTCACAACTCCGAATGAAGCGAAGCTAACGAGAGAAGCAACCCGGAAAGAAACAAACAACAAAGTAAACAACCAACACATGAACATGGCACGATGCACAAACAAGAATGATGCATGTCCGTTTTAATGAGGCAAGGCATGGCAAAATGCAACAAACAACACTACAAATTAAGTGGAGCTCAATATGCATCGAGTTGCATATTGACGAAACACCATGTCAATTAATTAGTTCTCTCTCGTTTAAGTACTCAACAAAATTAAATGTTGGTTATCATGGCAAGGGGTGAAGTACAACAAAACCACCTACCTAGGCAAGTCTAAATGAGGCCGGAAACAACGAACAACAAGTCCGGAAAATCCTCATGTGCATATTTATGGATTACGTACTGTTCTGCCCTAAACACAATTTTAGAGTTGTTAAACATGCAAAGCAAGTACACCATGTTAAACTAGGCATTTTTCTACCCCATTTACATATAAAGTTTATTTAAAATGGAGCGACGGTTATTTAGTTATGAAATAAAACATTTTAGCATGGCATAGGAGCAAATTAATGTAAACAACATTTTAAACATGTTAAACTTGGATGAAAGTAGCATATTATGAAACTAGACACAATTTGAAGCATTTTTCAGATTCAAATCACTTTAATCCGATGCACGGTTCATGAGTTATTATATGCATGAACTCTAGGGGTTTTTCTGCCAAAACTGCACACTCTGAAAAAAAACTAAAATCGCTGGACAGGAAAAAACACACAACAGGACGAAACTGGCTGGCCCGATAGTACAGGAGAGAGGCTGGGGGGTTTTCTCACCATGGGCCAAGCCCAGGTTGGTGGAGATGGGAGCCGGGCCACGGGAGGATCATGGCCCACGCGTGGTGTGGCCTGCGTCAACGCTGGCGAAGCTCCTTCTGCCGACAGAAGCGAGCCACGACGGCTGGCTCGGCGCAGCTGCAGACGGCGCCGGGGGGAAAGCAGGCGGAGGTAGCCGGAGGAGCGGAAACGCACGAAGATGGCGAGGGATCAACAGATATGGCGGAGATCTGGACTTGGCGGGTGGCGCAGACTTGAGGATCTCGCCGCTGGGTTGAAGCGAGGAGGACCGAGCAGCGATGGCGCTGGTGAAGCAGTTCAGCGGCAAGCGGTCAACGCGGCTGGGCGAAGCGGCGCGCTCGCTGGATCGTCGTCCTCCTCGCACACCGGAGCAGGGAGGCCGCTGTCCTGGGCGGCGTCGCGGGGACGGGACGGCAAGGGCTGGTGCAGGAACTCCAGCGGCTTGATTCCGTCGGGTGTGTCGGCGACCTGCAGACAGGCAGCCACGGCGGGGAAGGTTCAAGAGGAGCAACGGGGAAAAGAGAGAAGACATGGGGAGCGACGGCGTGACCTGGTTGCAGCTGCTGCTTGCCGGCGTCGCGCCGGGCGCCTGGTCGGCAGCTTGGGAGGACGGGGCTCCGCTGGGATGAGGGAGGAGGCGCACGGCTGCTGGTGGAGGAGAAGGGGGCTGCGATCTGGTTGGACGGCGCTGAAAGCAAGGTGAAGGCGCTCGGGTCGATTTGGATCGGGAGGATCCCGAGGGCGAAGGGAGTTGGTCGGGTGGCGGCGGGAGGAATGGGATGGATGGGACATGGGGAGGATTTTTAGGGTTGTCCAAAATAGGCTAGGATGGACTATATATATGGAAAAGAGTGAAGTTTGGAGCATCCGATCAAAATTAGACGGTGGAGATAAAATAGGCTTGGGAAGTCCAAATAAGAAACCAAAGATATTTTATAGATATTTGGGGATGATCCGGACCCAATGGTGATGACTGAGCGGGTCGGGTTCGGACGCGGGCGAGGGGGTCTGCACTGTGCAAAGGGGTCAAACATTCAGGCAACAAAAGGACGGTTGGTCTAAGAAAGGTCAACGGAGGCGAGAAAGAAGCAGCAACAACTAACGGCTACAAGGTTTTATGAAAACATGCGGATGCAATGCGGATGATGCGATGATGAAATGCATGACATGAACAACATGCAAAACAAAAGACAAAACCCAACCACGAAGGGAATAATATATCGCATCTCCGGAAAAGGCAAGAGTTGGAGTTACGAATATGGAAAGTTGTAACCGGGGTGTTACAACACTCCACCACTACGAGAGGATCTCGTCCCAAGATCTAGGATGGCACCGGAGAGACAACGGAAGAGGAAGATAAGAGGTAAAACTAAGTTGCTTCTTCGACAAACGAGTGAAACCATGAACCTTGAGATGTTGAGCAAAATGAAAGAAAGAAAACAACGAAGATGAGCAAAGTTGAAAACACTCCGTTAGAAAAGAGGAACAAGGGATACGACGAGAACCAAGAGTTTTAGTGATAAGATAGATATTGAAACCACTCCGGTTAAAACTAGATAGAGAAGGAATAAGATTGATATAATTTGGGCAGCACTCCGACTGAAAGAAGAAGGAAAACTTGATAAGATGAAAAGAACTTGAAGAGATGACATGACACTCCGGTTAAATGGATAAGCATGAAAAGAACACGATCCTCACAATTCGAGATGATGAGTGAAGAGAGCAACATCACCATGCCTCCGGAAGAAAGAATAGAAGATAGATCATTGGAATAATAGAATGGAGTAGAGAATGCCAACTTCTGCCACAAATGAGCTTGGAAAGCACCCTTCCAAGAAGGTTATAACGGAGTTGTTTGAAATCCAACAATGAAAATAATAAGCTTGTAGTGGGCTTATGGAAACATCTCAATACTATGAGGTGACAACCGGCCACTAATGGAAACCATTGGTTTGATTGAGAGCACCAAAGAGATGAAAAACTTCTTCACCGAGATGAGAAGGAGAAAATTGGATCATTGATAAGCACCACAAATAGCTACATTCCTTAGGGAAGGCTGTAGGTGAAATATAACCCAAGATAACTCCAATGAAGAGATTGATGGATTTAAATACCTCATTCTTTACAACATGTGAATCATGAAGCACGAGGAGAAATTGCCAAGGATGACATAACACCATCTCAAAAGATAAGGTAGAAAGAATTGCACTTGAAATGCAAGCGAAGAATACTTGAGCTCCTCAAAACAAAACATGTGTTGAGCACCATGTTTAATTTTGAGTATAGCTTACGGATCATAACTTCGAGAAAATGTTGAAGAACAATTGAAGAATGAAAAGAATCCTTGACAAACCATCATGTAGAGCCTCCATGAAGAACTCCGGTAATAAAAGGATGATAAAAAGAAAGAGAAGTTGAAGACACAAGGTGAAACCTTGCAATGATTTAGATGGAGCTTATGATTATATAACCGAGAGGACTTGGAACTCCGGAAAAGAAAAGATGAAAACACTTAACTAGAATTACTTCATCATGAACAATCTCCGGAAGAAAAGAATTAATCAACTCGAGGAAATAAGAATAAGATTTATTGTATGCTTATCCTTCATCAAATTAAATTGATGACAAGCAATGGATTTGGCATACTACTTATTCCCATAGAAAGGATTAAGAGAGATATAGTGCAAACTTGAGAAGGTATTGATGGAACCACCGGTGGAATTTGGAAACAACGAATGAATTAATATGATAATGAAGGAAGTGAAATCTTGAACGAACCACCATAAGAATTGAAAATGAACATAGCAAAGGCACAATTCACTGGGAAGAATTGGAAAACGAATGAAGATGCTTGAGAGAATTTAAATACTAGAGAATGAAGAGATCATGAACTGATTAGAGGATATTTGAACGATTCACCGGTAAGATTTGGAGAACGGTAGCTACACGCTGAGAATGAAGAATTATGACATGATGTCCTTCAGAGGAAAGAAATGGAAACAACACATGAAATGCTCCGGATGGGTGAAAAGAATTCTCACAATCGAAAACAATTATGAGAGAATGGCATCAAGCTAGAACCATGAATCTTGAAGAGAATGGAGCGAGATTTAAGAGAAACTCTTCTTCGGTCTTCAAATGTTGAGAATGACGATGAGAAACATGACCATGAATTGTTGAGATACTCCGGGATGAAAATTAGAAAGGTTGAACCAACGATGAAAAGAATTTGGAAGATCTTGGAGAAAGACATTTGACTGATGATAACTCATTCTTACGTCAAACTTTGAAAAGAATTTTAGAAGCTCCGGGAAAATAGAAGAGTCAAGTAAGATCCTGGGAAAAGACCTGTGGGTTAGGGCCCACTCAAAAGAAACATCGATGAAGGATTGCTTGAAATAAAGATTGCACCGGTAGAATTAAATGGCTTGAATGAGATAACAACCTCAAAATAACTTGAACGGATCTGGAATGAAAAGACGAGCCTTCCGAGATATCTTCAACACTCCAGAACAAATGAATAGCGAGAAGTGAATGATTAAGAGGTGCATCGGCAAGAGAAATCGTTTGCAACAAGGAAAGGAATATGATCAACACTGAAAGCTTGAGTTAAATCCACCGGAAATGAATACGAGAATGAAGAATGATGAACTTGGAGCTGTTGAGCATCTTCATGAGGGATCACTGGATCAGAACATTGATTGAAAAGATTGAAGAGACTTCACATCAATAACATGATAGTTGAATAAGAATTCGGAGTCCTTGAAGAAAAACCAAGGTGGGTGGGCGGGAAAAAAACAAAGGCAACTTGGAGACGGATGAATCAAACACCGTTCAGAAGAAACTGATAATTGATCTTGCGGACGTTGAAATGATCGGATCCACTTGAAGAGAGACACACCGGTTGGAAAGAATTAACATGACGACCTCGATGATCAAGAAGGATTAGTATTCACATAGCAATATGAGAACACCGTTTAGGGAAGGTATGGATTCAACATTTGACTTCGAAGCAACTCGAATACCACAAATAAAATAAAATAAAGGATTTGGCTTGCAGAATAAGCCGGAACAAATACATATGATAGAGATTTACCCAATCCCATATCATGCATCTGTCGGAAAGATATTCTAGGAGCTACTTGAATTCCCACCTATAAACTCCCGAAACTTTCTGGTTATGCAAGCTGGTGTTGGGGATACAGGGGACACAAATTATATCACCCAAACTAACAATACCTTGATCCAGCTGTATCCATCCTTCAACACATAACCAAGAAACCTTAGGAAATCGTGTACCTCAACCTTCGAAAAGCATCCATTATACGAGTTATGGCAATACTCCCGAACTCCCCAGTACTAGGTGGCGTCGAGGTTATCTCACCAACAACTACATAAAAGAGATTTTCGATGTCGGCAAAACCCAGGTATTCCGGAACTGCAACGATAAAATTGTGACGACAACACCTCGGAGCTCAACTCCCCGGGACACTGCCACAACCCCTAAATGTCAGGAGGCACCAAGAACAATGTTCTCGTCACAAGACTATCGGAACGATCCGAAAATACCCGCATGATCCTAAAAAAAAATTCGTGAAATTTGAGGAGAGAAAAGACAAAACATCAACGTCAAGAGACCTCACCAGAGCGACGAAGGGACTGGGGAGTAAAAAGAATCCTACTCTCCGATATATATAATCCTAAGACTCAAAACTTTTTTTTCTAGACTCAACAACGCCAGCAAACAATCAAGCAGGGGGCTCCTAAGTCGGGGATGGCTCTGATACCAACTTGTAAACGCCCAATATGCGATACTATCCTAAAGAGACTCGAAGGTCCCACCAAGGATAGAACCGCATATTGATACGCTTTTGCAAGGTGGATATCATTACATCAACATTACATAATAGTGGGGATACATACAAGACATACAACGTCACATGAATACAACAACACAATACATAAGAGCACCATCCAACTACGAATGAAACATAAACAGAAACTCAAACAATATCCACCCTGCTAGCCCAGGCTGCCGACCTGGAACCTATCCCCTGATCGAAGAAGGAGAAGAAGAACTCCAAAAACAAGTAACATCGCTCTCACGTCATGACCATCGCATAACCTGTACCTGCAACTGCTGGTGTAGTAATCTGTGAGTCACGGGGACTCAGCAATCTCACACTCTCGCGATCAAGACTATTTAAGCTTATGGGAAGGGTAAAGGTATGAGGTGGAGCTGCAGCAAGCGACTAGCATATATGGTGGCTACCATACGCCAAAGAGAGCGAGAAGAGGAGGCAAAAGCACGGTCGAACAACTATGATCAAGAAGTGATCCTAGAACAACTGCGTCAAGCATAACTCCAACAACATGTTCACTTCCGGACTCCCGAGATGAGACCATCACGGTTACACACGCGGTTGATGTATTTTAATTAAGATCAACTTCGGTTTTCTACAACCGGACATTAACAAATTCCCATCTGCCCATAACATGAGCACGGCTTTGAAAGATTATACCCTGCGGGTGTCCCAACAAGCCCATTATAAGCTCTCGCGATCAACGAAGGATATTCCTTCTCCCCGGGAAGACCCGATCAGTCTCGGAATCCCGGCTACAAGACATTTCGACAATGGTAAAACAAGACAAGCAAGGCCTCCCGGCGTGCCGACATCCTGATAGTAGCCGCGCGTATCTCGTCTCAGGCCACGACCGGATGAGCACTACGTACAACTAGAACCAGCCCTCAAGTTTCCCCGAGGTGGCGCTGCAAGTGGCTCTAGTTTGGACCAACACTTAGACAAGCATTGGCCCGGGGGGGCTAAAATAAAGATGACCCTTGAGATGCGCGACTCCCAAGGGAAAAAGGTAATAGGTGAGGCAAATGGTAAAACCAATGTTGGGCCTTGCTGGAAGAGTTTTATTCAAAGCGAACTGTCAAGGGGGTCCCATAAATCACCCAACCGCGTTAGGGACGCAAAATCTGGGAACATAATACCGATATGATGGAAACTAGGGCGGCAAGAGTGGAACAAAACACCCGGCATAAGGCCGAGCCTTCCACCCTTTACCAAGTATATAGATGCATTAATTTAATAAGAGATATTGTGATATCCCAACATAAACATGTCCAACATGGAACCAACTTCATCTTCACCTGCAACTAGCAACGGTATAAGAGGGGCTGAGCAAAGCGGCAACATAGCCAAACAACGGTTTGCTAGGAAAGGATGGTTAGAGGCTTGACATGGCAATATGGGAGGCATGATAAGCAAATGGTAGGCATCGTAGCATAGGCATAGCAAAAGAGCGAGCAACTAGCAAGCAAAGATAGAAGTGATTTCAAGGGTATGGTCATCTTGCCTGAGATCCCGCAAGGAAGAAGAACGAGTCCATGAAGAAGACAAACGGATGTAGTCGAACGAATCCTCACAACTCCGGAGCGAAGCCGAAGCTAAGAGAGAAGAAACCCGGAAAGAAACAAACAACAAAGTAAACAACCAACACATGAACATGGCACGATGCACAAACAAGAATGATGCATGTCCGTTTTAATGAGGCAAGGCATGGCAAAATGCATCAAACAACACTACAAATTCAGTGGAGCTCAATATGCATCGAGTTGCATATTGACGAAACACCACGTCAATTAATTAGTTCTCCCTCATTTAAGTACTCAACAAAATTAAATGTTGGTTATCATGGCAAGGGGTGAAGCACAACAAAACCACCTACCTAGGCAAGTTTAAATGAGGCCAGAAACAACGAACAACAAGTCCGGAAAATCCTCATGTGCATATTTATGGATTAGGTACTGTTCTGCCCTAAACACAATTTTAGAGTTGTTAAACATGCAAAGCAAGTACACCATGTTAAACTAGGCATTTTTCTACCCCATTTACATATAAAGTTTATTTAAAATGGAGCTACGGTTATTTAGTTATGAAATAAAACATTTTAGCATGGCATAGGAGCAAATTAATGTAAACAACATTTTAAACATGTTAAACTTGGATGAAAGTAGCATATTATGAAACTAGACACAATTTTAAGCATTTTTCATATTTAACTCACTTTAATCCGATGCACGGTTCAAGAGTTATTATATGCATGAACTCTAGGGGTTTTTCTGCCAAAACTGCAGACTCTGGAAAAAATACTAAAATCGCTGGACAGGAAAAAAAACACACAACAGGCCGAAACTGGCTGGCCCGATAGTACAGGAGAGAGGCTGGGGGGTTTTCTCACCATGGGCCAAGCCCAGGTTGGTGGAGATGGGAGCCGGGCCGCGGGAGGATCGTGGCCTGCGCGTGGAGTGGCCGCGGTCAACGCGGGCGAGCGGGCTCCTCTGCTCGACAGGAAGCAGAGCCACGACGGCGGCTCGGCGCAGCTGCAGATGGCGGCGAGGACGGGGAAACGGGCGGAGGTAGCCGGAGGAGCGGGAAACGACGAAGATGGCCGGGGCTCAACAGATCTGGCCGGAGACTGGACTTGGCGGGCGGCGCAGGACTTGAGGATCTCGCCGCTGGGTAGGAAGCAGAGGAGGACCGAACAGGCGATGGCGCGGCTGGAAGCAGTTCCGCGGCAGGTCAACGCGGGCCGGGCGAAGCGGGCGCTTCGCTGGATCGCGTCCTCCTCGCACAGCAGGAGCAGGGGAGGCCGGCTGGGTCCTGGACGGCGTCGCGGGGACGGGACGGCAAGGGCTGGTGCAGGAACTCCAGCGGCTTGATTCCGTCGGGTGCGTCGGCGACCTGCAGACAGGCGCCCACGGCGGGGAAGGTTCAAGAGGAGCAACGGGGAAAAGAGAGAAGACATGGGTAGCGACGGCGTGACCTGGTTGCAGCTGCTGCTTGCCGGCGTCGCGCCGGGCGCACGGGTCAGGCGCGGGGAGGACGGGGCTCCGCTGGGATGAGGGAGGAGGCGCACGGCTGCTGGTGGAGGAGAAGGGGACTGCGATCTGGTTGGACAACGCTGAAAGCAAGGTGAAGGCGCTCGGGTCAATTTGGATCGGGAGGATCCCGAGGGCGAAGGGAGTTGGTCGGGTGGCGGCGGGAGGAATGGGATGGATGGGACATGGGGAGGATTTTTAGGGTTGTCCAAAATAGGCTAGGATGGACTATATATATGGAAAAGAGTGAAGTTTGGAGCATCCGATCAAAATTAGACGGTGGAGATAAAATAGGCTTGGGAAGTCCAAATAAGAAACCAAAGATATTTTATAGATATTTGGGGATGATCCGGACCCAATGGCGATGACTGAGCGGGTCGGGTTCGGACGCGGGCGAGGGGGTCTGCACTGTGCAAAGGGGTCAAACGTTCAGGCAACAAAAGGACGGTTGGTCTAAGAAAGGTCAACGGAGGCGAGAAAGAAGCAGCAACAACTAACGGCTATGAGGTTTTATGAAAACACGCGGATGCAATGCGGATGATGCGATGATGAAATGCATGACATGAACAACATGCAAAACAAAAGACAAAACCCAACCACGAAGGGAATAATATATCGCATCTCCGGAAAAGGCAAGAGTTGGAGTTACGAATATGGAAAGTTATATCCAGGGCGTTACATCGCGAAGGTTTCTTCCAGGTCTTGTATCAAGGTCTTGGCCTCGCGAGACTTCACCACGATGTCGTCGACGTAAGCCTCCACATTCTTCTCGAGCTGTGGGCCCAAGGTGATGTGCATGAGCCGCTGGAAGGTTGCCCCCGTGTTGCGCAGCCCGAATGGCATGCATGTATAGCAGTACACTCCACACGGGGTTAAGAAGGCCTTCTTTTCCACGTCTTCCACCGCCATCTTGATCTGGCGATACCCAGAAAAGGCGTCCAAGAAGCATAACAGGTCACACTCGGCGGTGGAATCGGCGATCCGGTCGATCTTGAGGGAGCGGGAGCGGATCCTGCGGGCATGCTTTGTTGAGGTTGGTGAAGTCGACACACATGCGCTCCTTTCCTCCCTTCTTTGGCACCACCACGGGGTTGGCCAGCCAATCTGGGTATCGGACCTCGCGAATGACCCCCGCGGCTTCTAGCTTGCAGGTCTCTTGGACGATGAAGGCCTGATTTTCGGTGGACTGCCTTCTCGCCTTCTGCTTCACAGGATGCACGTTGGGGCACACGTTGAGGTGGTGCTCGATTACGCCCCGTGGGATTCCCGCCAGCTGATTGGGCTCCCAGGCGAACACCTTCTTGTTCGCACGCAGGAACTTGACCAGGGCTTCCTCCTATTCGGGCTCGAGGTTGGCGCCTATGGTGAAGGTGGCGTTTGTGGACACATCCTCGTCGACAGGTATCTGCTTGGTCTCCGCCTTGTCTTGAGTGAACAACTGCTTCTTCTTGGTCGGCGCAGCCGCCTTGGGCTTGAGGGCTTCCGCATCGGCGGGCTGCGTCGCGGCCGCCGTCTTGAGGACGAGCCCGAGCGCTCGCAGCGCACCTTCGGTATCCCCGGGCACAGTGAGGACGTCGCTGCTCCCGGGCATCTTCATGAGGTTGTACCCCGGGTGGGTTGCGGCCATGAATTTGGCCAATGCTAGATAGCCAAGGATGGCATTGTAGGGGAGGCCGATGGGGGTGATGTCAAAGTCGACCAGTTCCGTGCGGAAGTTGTCATAGGTGCCGAAGGTCACCGGAAGCCGGATTTGCCCCAAGGAGCTGGATGATCCTCCTCCTACGCCCGAAAAAGGCTGGCTGGGCTGCAGCCGCTCCCTGGGTATGTAGAGGAGGTTGAAGGCCTCGACCGAGAGTACGTTGAGGCCGGCGCCGCCATCGATGAGGGTCCTGGTGACGGCAACCTGGCATTTGGTGGGTGTGCAGAGCATGGGGAGCGCACCCGAGCCGGCCGAGTTGGTGGGGTGGTCCCGAGAGTCGAAGGTCAGCCCGGCCGGCGGCTCCGTCCGGCCCGAAGGAGCCCCCTGCCGCGTGGAGGCGGCGCCGACCCGGCGGACGAATGCCTTGACATGGTGGCTGGAAGGCGGCGCCTGCGAGCCGCCCAGGAGGGCCGCGACGACCGGAGGAACCGGCGCGACAGGGCGGGTGATGAGGAAGCTGCGCGGCTCCTCCCCTGGGGTCGCCGAGGAGTGCAGGGACGATGCTTGCTGCCCGTTCCCCGCCGGGCCGGTGGCGGTGTTGACAGCGGGCGGTGAGGAACGACGAGGGCGCCCGCCGTCGGAAGCCGTCCGGGCGACATGGGAGGCGAGGGTGGCTCGGCGCTCGGCGCGAGCCCGACGAGCGTCAGACATGGTTGCGGTGGTCGGGGAAGAACGAGGCGACGGAAGGCAGATTCCGGCGCACCCCTACCTGGCGCGCCAAATGTCGGATTTCGGGTTCCGGCAGACCCTTGAGGTTCGAACACTGGGGTGCGCGCGGAGATCCAACCCTCCACCGTCTCGTACCTCGCCGAATCGCTTGGACCTAAACTACTAAACAGAACAGCATAAGAGACACAAGATTTATACTGGTTCAGGCCACCATTGTGGTGTAATACCCTACTCCAGTGTGTGGTGTGGTGGATTGCCTCTTGGGATGATGAGGAACAATACAACGAAGAACAGCCTCGCGAGGGTCTGTTCTTGGCGGGTGCGATGAACTGCTAGGTGGTGCTCAGTCGCTCTAGCTACTAGTTTCTTGATGAGGATTCCCCCTCCTCCGCCCTGTGGGGTGGCTACTCCTATTTATAGGCGAAGGCCCTGGGCCTCTTCCCAAATATTGAGCGGGAAGGGCGCCAACAATTGGCCATTTTGAAGGGGAACAACGGGTACACTTATCCCGACTAAAGTTGGTCCTCGCTTTGTCAAAGGCTCTGTGATGGCCTTTGCTTGGGCTCCACGATGACTCCCTTCCAGCCGTTGGGCTGGTCTTGGTCTTGTTGCACAAACGGATGCCTTTGCTTGATGCTCTCGCTGCGCTTGCTCCCTTTGCACCAAAGAGGAAAGGAGGACATCTGCTTGCGGCTGGCGCTCGAGCACCCTTGGTCGTCATGGCTTGCGTCATGGGCACCTCACGAGGTACCCTGCCTTGAACTCTCCGCCTCCTCATGAGCCAGCCTGACGAGGCCGTGCCTGAGGAAGCTCCTTGTCGTCCGCCCTGCGAGGCTTGGCCCCTCGCAAGGGTCTTGAGCTTGTTTTGATGAAGTTGGGCCGTGCTGGGCCTCCTTCGAGCCACGCCGCAGGCCGCATGCAGGCAAGTCTGGGGATCCCCATTCCGAGAACGCCGACAGGTGCGGAGCCCATGTTGCGGCAGCCCGGATGCCAGCTCCGTCCGGCACTCGCGGCCGCTAGCTAGCCAAGATAGCTCCGTCCAGCTGCTTGTCTACAAGGTTTGCTAGCTAGATTGGCACGGCAACGCGGTGGCTTGCTTGCGCGCGCCGCACTCAGGCCAGCCATCTGGCTCGAGCGAAGGCCAGCGCGGCGGCTTGCTCGCTCGTGAGTCATGCTCGGGCCAGCCTGCCAACCCGTGCGGAGGCCAGTGTGGCGTCCGGTCCGTCCGGCAGAGCGGCGGCCAACTCGATCATCACCGGTGCCACCGACGAACACGCATCAGTACTGTTCGAAGTAATGTTCGTGAAAAATAATGATTTGAGGGGGAATAACAGGATAGAAGGTCAGATGTGGGTCCCTCGTGTCAACGGTCAAACAAAATGTGTTGGTTTAAGCTGCCTCGTCAGCACGGACGTGTGGGCCAACCCAGTCATAAATGGGTTTAAACGAACCTAATCAGTAGGAGTACTAGGTAGTACGTAGTAGTTTTTGGCGTGGATTAGGAAATTTTGGGTACGTTTTTGCTATTTTTTGTACAATAGATTCTTCCTAGGGCTGGTTGAAAGTGGTAGTTTTTTGTTAAATAATCTACATATTGTAAGTAGGAGTGAAAGTTAAGCTTTGGAAGCCAATAAGCAAGGCTAGTTACATAGTGCATATGTGTACATGATTGAAAGTAAATATCAACCATGAGTGACTAATATCTTGATGGAAAACTCAAAACTATGGAATACTAGAAAAAAATACATGGTTGGAAATACTAGCAATGTTCATGTCCGTTGCAACGAATCATAATTAGAATAATACTTATTCACAAACTTGGTACAAAACACCCTAATTTTGATATACATATGTATATTATGTTTCAATTATAATATATTCCTTGGGATGTTTTGGTGAGGTCAGGGAGGGATATGGTTAGTTTTAAGATACTAATTATGGGTTTCTCTGCAAATTGGTAGACAAGTGGGATGCTGGTGAGAAAAGGCAACAACTTACCTCACAATCGTTAGATGTAGATCTAATGGTCAAAAATGACGGATGGCAGACACACCAGCATCACCAACTTAGTCTTTTGTAGGAGTACTAGCAAGATCTGTGCATTAATGGAATATCAAGATGCATTTTTCATAAAAACACTTGTTGTGATTGACCCTTGTGGGAGTAATCCCATGTGTAAAAACTAATGATATCTCGAGAAATATGAGATAAGGTGAAGAGGAGTTGGGTGTGGTGGTGGTTGGTGGTCGGACTGAGCGGAGGCATGGGGATTGACGACGCCGGCAGCGGCCACTAGGCCAGTTTGTTCCAGAGGCTTCCTTTCTTAATTGCTCAACAATGAGGTTTGTTGGAGATAAGGATGAACGAGGGAAGGCCTTGTCTGCAAATGTGGAGAGGGGTGCGGGTATCTTTTAGTTTAATTTCCATCCGTCAGATATAGATCAGACGGTCTATATTGCAAGATGGCACACGTACCATCATCACCAACTCGGTTTTTTATAAAAGAAGAAATATAAGTATGGAGATACAAACGTATTATCGATACTTGCTTCCGTAAACTAGCATCTACATTCTATTCAACGCCTCGGCATGTGGGGCCTTAGCACAATGACTTCTCGACTGTGTAAAACAAAGATTTTCCCATCACCGACAAGGAGGGGGTGATGGCGGCGCGCTTTTTGGCTTGATCTAGTCCTAGTAGTCATACTAGGTGGTCTAAGCACGTGTAGATTTATTCTTTTTCACGTCTCGTGTTCGCCGTACTGCCACGACCGTTGATGAGTAGACGGTAAGTTATTCATTGTTGAGCGTGTTTGCGAGAGAGAGAGAGATAGTGTGTGTGTGCGATATGTTAGAGACTGAGGCAATGATAACAGATTCTTTGTGTCCATGTGTGTGGAGGATAGAGAGAGACATGTACATGGGGCTTTGTATTGTGTAACGTGGAGACACATATACATAATTAGAGAGTGAGTGTGTGAGATACACATGCGGACATGGGGAGAGATGAGGATCCAGATAAATGGGTGTTTGTGCGTGTCTGTGTGTGTTTGTGCATGCATTTGTGTGTGACAGGGAGAGAGTGTATGTGGAGTAGAGAGACCACTGATGATGTAAACCTAGTATAAGGGAAGGGGGAATGGTGTGACATGTGTAGTAGCGAGATAGCACGGGTGCGGGCGGGGGGAGCAGACTATTTGGAAGAGACATCGAGTGTGTGTGTGAGAGGGGTGAGAGCGAGAGAAAGAGAGAGAGCTAGCGACGAGAGAGAGAGAGAGAGAGAGAGAGAGAGAGAGAGAGAGAGAGAGAGAGAGAGAGAGAGAGAGAGAGAGAGAGAGAGAGAGAGAGAGAGGAAGAGAGGGGGCGAGAGAGGGGTCGTTTGTGTCCATAAATGGCGTATAGATAGGGAGACAATGTTGATGTTGTCCGAAATTGGCCTATGAACGAAGACGCAGGGGAAGCGAGTCATCGTGTGTGTGATAGGGACTTCATGAGAGATCTAGAATAGATGGTGTAGAGAACAATGTGCGAAATCGAGAACGATTATACATTAGGGAGCTATGCAAAGAGTCACGACATATATGTATACAGGGAAGGAGCTGGGGCGGGTCTGCATGTGGGAGAGATAGAAAGAGGAGAGTGGTGCACAAGGAGACAAAGTGTGCTTGTTTGCAGTGGGGGTGGTGTGTGTGTGGTGAGTCTTGAGAACCACATAACTAGGGAGATAGGCGTTTGGGGCGACGTTTTGTGTGTATGGGAAATATACACTCTACATAGTGCGTGTGCTTGGGTAAGAGAGATAGCGGGAGACCTAGAGAGTGAGGGAAGAGATGTGTGCATGCCCGGGAGACAAAGTGATAGAGACCTATGTTGGGGTCCGGACTTTACAAGAGAGAGGGGTGTTAATGTGCTCGTGTGTTGGTGTCTGGGGGAGAGAACGACTTCTCTATGTGTGTGTGTGTGTGTGTGTGTGTGTGTGTGTGTGTGTGTGTGGTGGTGGTGGGGGGGTGACTTCAGATAAAGAGTGAGGTGTCTATATTTGAGGGACTTTAGTGTAATTGAGATATTGTGCACTCATGGTTGATCATTTTTTTCATAGTTTGTACTATGAGATAACGATACTTTTGAACATGCGTGATATACCTTGATGTACCAGAATTACAAACCTAAGATTGGAATTTTGGAATTCGACTCCATCATTAGCTTTTGTAATTCATTTAAACGGAGGTACATTTTTAAGCTGGAATTTCGTGATTTCAAATTCATATATCAAACCTAGAGATATACACATACGGGCATGTTCAAACTTTACAATCATTCACTTTATTCATACACATACACATTTTTTGCTTTTGTCATCATATTTAGGATAAACACATTTGGAATTTCATTTGAATTGGACCATATGATGGTATTTGCTTGTAGTAGCTCAATGATCCATATTTGAATTGAATGGACAATCTAAGTTTCGAGTTGGAGACATTGATTTTCAAAACTTGCACATTTTTTTGCGTGCAAAACAAACAAATTGTCAGCCATGATATCATAGTCGGTCGTACGAGAGCAGAATACTTATAATTTTAGGCGCCAAAAGCTTTCAAACTTCCCGCTCACATAGAAATATCACGCTACCAAAGTTTAGCCTGCGATATTCCTGTTTACCCTCGCCACTGAGCGGAAAAGGGCTGCTTTGGTAACTCCATTGTTTCCCCTCTTTGCCCCAACATTCTTCCCAGAGCCCTCCCTTCCCTCCCGACCCCCAACCACGGCAAGCCGCAGAATCTAGTCCTCCTCCACAGCGGTGGACCTCACACCCGCGGATCTACCTTCCGCACCTTGGAACCCCAACTGCCAACTCACCACTTCACCGGCCGCTTCAGCGATCGGGCTTGTCCACCGCTCCAGATCTCCTTGACCGCCATCATGGTCCACCGCACCGGATCTGCTTAACCGGCGCCCTCGTCCAGCCAGCGTAGGCCCTTCATCGACTCCTACTCCGCCCCTTGGCCCCTTCATACAAGCCCTCGTCCTCGGCAACAGATCCGCCTCACCAAAAGCATCAGATAACGCGCCTTGCCAGCCTTCGTCCATCGCCTTTGGACCCGCTCCACAGACGCCATATTCAACTCCACCGCCCTGCTTTACCGACGCCGCAGCCTCATTAGGTTATTTCGATTTGTACTCCTTCGGTTTTCTCTTTATCGTGCAACTGTTCACTTACCACACATGAGCTTTCTTGTATGTCGACAGCGCCGATAGCCGTAACACGAGCCGCTTCAGCGACGGCGGCAGACGGCCCAAACTCAACCGCAACACGAGCACCATCGACGATCCTTAGCTATCAAGTATGACAACGATACCCATAATCCTTAGGCTGTTAGGGCCCGCCTTGCAGTTGTATCGTTTTGCTCATGTATTAGAGCTGGCCTTGCCTCGACAAGATTTCCATGATGTTTCAACTTGCGTGTCCGATGCTTCATCACCATGATTGTTGCCGCGCCCTCGCGAGCCCACTCTCGACCGCCTCATGATTAAGGGCTGGCATGATGTCTGTGCTCTGGTCCATCACTGTTGCATTGTTAAACCCAAGCGACCGAGCTCTATCTCACGGGCCAGCTCCTGTTCATGTCACCTCCCGGGGTCCTTGGTGCCTTGTCCTTGCATGAGCTCATCGAGGGTAGGTGAGTAAGGACACGCGGATCGGTTCGTACAGCCGCAATTTCGGTGCTTTGCCACCATAGGAGCCGCGCGCCGGGTGTCCTTCCTTAGATTGTTGCATGCGAAGACTTGGCATGGCGTCTGTGCTTGGGTCCGTCCCTGTAGCATTGATAAACCCAAGAGATCGAGCTTTGTCTGGCGGGTCAGCCCCATACACGTCACCTCCTATGGGTCCTTGGTGTCTGGCCTTCTCATGCGATGACCTCTGGACGCTCGTTCGGCGCAGGCCGCCCTCTCAACTCAGGTTTCACAAGCACGCCTCGCGCCCAAAGACCAGGCATAACCCGCCTTGAGGTAGGACCTCCTGAGCCCCGCGCTGGATCACGAGTGTCCAGATACACCTCCTTAAAGTTCTACCGTGCTAGCCACACGTACGAACGGAGTAGGGTTGTACACGCCCGGAGACTAGCACAGACCTCCCTACCCACGCCAAGTGGAAGCCCCATGCTTAGCGCTGGCGGATCTGGTTGCAATACGACCATGCCCTAGCCTATAGTGGAAGCTCCATCCTCCGCGCTGGTGGATAAACAACTGAGGGCGCCCAACGGGTAGCATTAAACATCAGGAGGGCCTCTTGGCTTGTGGCACCCCGCCTCAGAGAAACTGGAACGCCCCGTATTCCAGCCCAGAGATCGAGGTGAAGTCTTCTAGAATACGACACTACTTAGCATCGAACAAACGAGCTTTCTATTATTACACGAATACAAGATCTCCGGTATAACATCGGCATGGCGACACTACGCCATCCTCAGTTGCTCTATGCAAGCAGCATAACAAGTTGAGGCAGCGGAACAACTACTGGCAGCGAAACAACGAACGGCGATGATGGACTCCAACCCGCAGGGACTCTGGCTGGAACGTTTATCCTAGCTCGCGAACACAGGAACCACACCAAACAAGCAAGCAATCCAGGCACGACCTGTAAACTGGCATGACACGCCAGGCCAGTACATTGAATGTACTTGCAAGCTCACAATAACCAGAAGCATTCAAGACAAACAACAGCATGGCAATTATAGGTTAAGCAGGAATTATCATGAGATCATCAGGATAACATGGCATGAACAGCATGAACATAATATCGCTAGAACAATATGATCATGGCATGAACATATAATTCCAATGATATAAGCATGCAACATGATGACACTATATGAACCATTTATTCTGCTCGGGTTACCTCGTAACCATCACAGGCATAACTTACCAACCTCGGACATCACACGATCATCTCAGGATCAAATCAAGCATGGTATAAACAACACCGTAGTAATCATTAAATGACCACAAGGAGCTTGATTTTTACCCACGATTCACGCACAACATCACGAACATCCAACAACTCGGTATCCTTGATACCACGGTGATCATTCACGGATCACAAACGGAACCACTCTGGACTCAATGGGTTACCTCGTAACCAAACGGTGATCATTCCGGCGATCACAACCATGACCAACACTTGGTCTCAAACGGTGATCTTTCCGGCGATCACAACCAACTTATCTCATCATCGAACTGGGCCCTTATCTGCGGGCACAGCTATCGATAGATTTAGTATACACTCCGCAGAGGTTAGTACACTATACCCACACCTTGGAACCCATGGCCTCGCACTCCCATTCGGGTGGACCAACAGCATTCCGACAAAACCGTCCTATGCCATTACACTCTCCCGGCCACTCCGACCAACTCCCCTTTGGGCTAAGTCATGGCTGGCCCCGTGCCTACCAAAGACACCAACGGCCACCGTCGTGGCAAAACATAAACGGTCCCAAACGGGGACAAGGATCCATACAACAACAACGGGCACATAAGGTTATGTCTGCTTACCGGGCCAGGGTACCACACACCCATAACCTTCCCTCGTTGGAGGCACCGGCGAGAGGCACGATAATAGACCCAGTTAGGACCTTCCCATAAAGGTAAGCGTGGTTGCACTGGTCAGCTCGATATGGTGGCACCATGACTCAGCCAACAATTGTTCAAGTTCAATTTAATTCAGTTAAACTTGAATGCAAATATGCTGAGCCATGATAAAATAACATGATGCAATTACAATGCATGACCATGATATCAACATAATCATGAGGGTACCACATAAGTATCCACCATATCAACAATGAATCATATCCAACTGAGCATGGCATACTGACTAGCATGAACATCACAAGTACATACTTCTCTGAAACATAGCATGACCACTAGCATCAACAATAAATATCATGCAAGAACATATCAACAATGCCATCATGCAAGCATTTGACCAACTGGATGCAATGGAACATGCATAACAACGGTAACAGGACAGACGACAGTCATGCACCGAAGACCATCACCAACATCAACATGTACTACTAGCAAGCATAAGCATATGAAAGGAATTACAACTAGTAGGGCATGATAACCAAGTGCATAACATCATAGCAAGAAAGTAAGCACTAACCCAGAAGCATTACCGAAATAACAATAACCATATTTGAAACAAGCAATAATTTAATAAATATTCAAGTTGAAAACCATGGCTACTGCATGACTATCATGCAAGTGGGTATTGTGACTTGCCTGGGGTGACGGAGACTCCGGAAAGAAGTGCGGTGAATCCGCGGAACGAAACGTCGGACGGTTCTTTTTCGGAAGGGGCTGATTAGGGGCAAGGGCAAAATGGTCATTTTCACTATGAGACCACATGGTGAAAATGTTACCAAAAGATATAGTTGGACGAGACGAATAAGTGAGCGCTGGTTTCACCTCGATCGGAGTTACGGTTGAAAAGTTGTGAAGTGTAGAAGATCAGGGACCAATCTGTGAATAAACTTCAACAAACAGGCCCCTAGGAGGAAAAACAGAAAGCGTCTAAGCTGAAATACGTTTTCAGAATAGAGGAGACGTATTTTGGGCCACATCAGAAGCAGAGTACGCTTTTCGGAGAAGTGAAAGCATATTTCCACCTAAAGCTTCACAGAATACGTTTTCCTTTAGCGAAAACACTTTTCAAGAAAACGTCTCCAGTTAAAAACACCTGGGCCCGGGCTTGTGCCACTTACCGGTGGGGTCCACGGGCAGGGGGAGGGGCCAGGCGCGCGTCTTCTTCCTCCCCTCGTTCTCGCTCACGACAGAGAGCAGAGGAGGCCGGGCAGGGCACTACCGGCGCTGGCCCCGCTGCCTCCGGCCACATCCGGCCGAGGCGAGGCACCGGCAGGCTCGAGGATGAACACCGCACCCGTTCAGAAGAAAAACGGCCGCCGGGGAGGAGTGGCGTGGAGGGGAGGTTGTGGCAACGAGTATAGAGGGCTCAAGCGACGAGGTTCGCCGGTGATAGGGACACTCTGGCGAGGGGAAAAGGGGTGGGGCGGCTCAGTGGGACAAGAGGGAGGCTCTGGTGGCGACTGGAGGGAGAGAGGAGCACCATATGGCTTGGTTGGGATGGAGCCGAGAGGTGGAGGCCGCGACTGAGCTCCGAGAGGCGCGGCCAGAGGCACTCCGGCGTCGAACGAGTGGGTGGGGAGGACCGTGGGAAGGAGAGGAACGCGTTGGAGGGGTCAAGAGGTGGAGAGGTGGACTATGCTTGCCGGAATCAAGAAGACCGGCGATGGCCGAGGCGATCAGAGGCGAACTCCGGCGAGATCGGGCGACTCTGGTGGTCGAGGAGGCTTGGGGAGAGGCTGGTGAGGTGCGGAGGGGTTCGGGGGTCCTTATATAGGCGCGGGGGAGAGCTCTAGAGCTCACGAGCGAGCTCCCGACCGAGGTTTAATGGCGGGCAGAGGCTAGACGCGGCACGGCATGGCGCTAGCGGCGCATTTAAGGTAAAGGACGACGAAGCAGCGACGCAGGGGGATGCAGTCAAGCACGGGCAAGCTCCAGGACTTGAATGGAGGTCGAGACGAGGAGGGAGGAGACAAGCACAATGGCCGGACCGAGCCAAAGCTTGCACTGTGCGTGACGCCAGCGTGATCACCACGGGCACTATTGCGAATGGTGCGTTCTGGCCGGGCCGACCATGTCCAGTAGATAGACCGTCGTGGCCTTAGTCAAAATGAGGAAATAAATTGGTCTAGGGGCAAAGAAGAGATCTGCACATAGATCCAAAGTAAATCAACAGGAAGGTGCTTGGAACTTTCTGTGGTTAAACCAGCTTGGTAACGTGGTAAATAGTTTGTCTGGCGATGATCACACACTAAGGTGATTTTGATCACCAAAAATCAGACTAAGAAGAGGAGTTTCGATGAGGGTTGCTGTAGAAAGTGCAAAACTGGTCAGAATTAGGGATTTGGATGATACACTCACATACTTGATTGTCATGAGCTAAAATTTGGGAGAGAGGGGTTATATGATGGTATGAAGCTGCTGTAAAGATTTCATGCCATTTGGAAATACCAAAGTGGCACTTGCTTCACAAAGCTTCATTCTGGACAGAAACTTGGAAAAATTGCACATGGCAATTGGATTAACTAATTGAGCTAAAACTTGGTGGAGGGAGTTTATATAGGTAGAAGCATGTCTTGGTAAAGTTTGAGCTCAATTGAAGCAATATAAAATATAGTTGCTTCACAAACTGAAAATCTTACCAGAAACTAAGATTTGGGGCTGGGCTCACATAGATGAGTTACATGAGCTCATATTTGGTGGAGGGTAATCATATTATCATACGAAGGACCTTGCAAAATTGCAACTCATTTGGATATGCCTAGCTTGTACTTCCTTCACAATCACTTCCCTCAGACAGGAACTTTGAAAATTTGCTCAGGAATATTTACTAGGCAAATTGAGTTGAATTTTGGCATGAGGTACTTATTTGGACAGGAAAATATGTCCAAGAAGTTTGGGTTTAATTGGGAAAATATAAATGACACTTGCTTCACAAACTACCATTCATGATAGAACAGAAAAGGAATTAATTAAGCATGATGGAAACATGGCCAATGATATATTTTGCCATATTCGAGGAAGATATGACCCAAAAAATTTATGAGAATTATTTGGGAATTCTAGGAGTAACAAAAATATAACTTGCTTCACAACCTAGGGTTTTAAAGGTTATTCCTTTATCAGAAAAGGAAATATTCCCAATAAAAAGAATATTGGGTTAGGTCAAGGATGGAAATGACATGATCTTGGGATGATGATGAGGGTGACAAGCCACTATAAAACTTAGGAAGACATGATCTTCCCAAGTTTCAGAACCACACAACCATGGAAAAGCAAAACAAAACAGGAAATCCAAGAAAATCAAAGGAAAAAGGAAAGGGCAAAAAAATCCAGGCTGTTACAAACCTTCCCCCCTTAAAGAAATCTCGTCCTCGAGATTTGGTTGCTCAGGGTTAAATAATCTTTCGGACTTGAAGAAACCAGTTCCAACTCAGGTTTCTTTTATTCGTTCTTATATAATATTTCCACTTAATTGGATCTAACTGACTGTCTTGATCTGGGGTGGTTTGCTTCGCCGTATCTGACATTCTGACAGGACGTACCTCATATGTTCCTGTTTATACTGACTCAAATTTTATTTCATATCTGTTGGCTGAGCTAGCATCCGAAATATTATTTTTACGGACATACTTGTCCTTCTCGATATTGATCCTTGCTGGAAATGATATTCTCGTATCGAGTACCGAGAATATTCCATGGAGTTGGGGAACATATCTTCCCGTGGAACAAAGAATTTCTTCTATCCAGGCACCGGATTCCTCGAATATAGGCATGCCTTCTGGGTCCAAAATAGTGTTGTGGATCATATCTGTTTTGCTAACGGATGTTGTCATCTTGCAGGAGTTCCTGACTTATCTTGACTGGCTTCACACTCTTGAGTATCCAAGTTGTACCAAAGGTTTGACCATCGCTTGTCATGACTGATAGAAAAATGCACCATCTCCTGATGATAAGATTTGATGACTTGACTGGCGCTGATCTTGGCAAAGAATCCCATCCACACAGGCTATTCTTCATTTTTGCCGGTATCTCCATGGGAATAACAGTCCGTGCGATGCTCCATCGCGGGCGCTGAGGTCAATATCTTGAGTTGTCCCGGGTTCGGTCTTTGACAGACTCTGGAATTTAATGCTGACAGTGCCAGGTTTAATAATATCACCTTGTCGGATGTGCGGGGTTGATCTTGATAATTACTGCCAAGACTATTGCCTCAATGTTGTTTTTCCTTCAAGGCTTGTCGATTATTGCCTCTCCCACTAGTTTTTGCAGCTTGAATAACCGGTGAGATTGTCGGATGCGTGCCGTGAATTCTTCCTTGTGCGAGGGACTTGCACGTACTTGGTAGTATACTCATTGTATGAACAAATATCTGATTCTCGAGGCATAACTTTGTTCTGACTGATTTTTGTTTCAGACCAAATTGTCGTAGATCTACCACTCGGAAAACACTATCATATGCTGACAATTCATAATTTAATGCCTTGTACCAGTGTCGTACAGAAGAAGACTGGGCAGTTTGCATTCGGAAACAACCGGGGTATCGTGTTGAGGAAGACTTGGTGGCTTGTGCTCGAAGCCTTCGGTTGATATCTTATTTAGGAAATCGGGGTACCGTACCTCATAAGCTTCCCCCTTAAAGACTTTGCTAGGGTAGACTCGGTACCTTATGCCATATGCTATTGTAGTATTTAATTGAGAAGGCTGAATATCTTGCATGGGAATCCATTCATACCCTATCAATGCAGACTGGGAACCTTATCTTTGTACACTTCGTCAATAAATTTTTGAGATGGATGGAACTAATTTTCTTGGCGATTGGACTGACATATATATATTTTTGTCAGTCCGACAGCTGATTATTTGTATGGCAAGAATTGTCTGACTGTCCTTACTAAATTCATTGCGTATTTGGACTGACTTCTGGGTGTCACAATGTTTTAATTTTGACTTGTAGCAGATTCAATCATTGTGCATAGCCCATACCTTTGACTTGAAATGCACTGTTGATCCAATTTTGTCCTCTTCCTGATTTAATCTTTGCTGCAATTAAGTGTATCTCTGACAGGTACTTGTTGTTGAAAATCTGATCATAATAATTTGTATCCAGACGGGATGTCTGCGATACAATACTGTCAGCTGAAAACCTCATTGATTTTTAACTGGATTCCTTGGTGTATATCTGTACTGCTTACGGCTTCTTCTAATTCGGTGTCGGTCGAGGAATAATTTCCATAAGGGGGTAACACCGAGGATTCAAAGCAAAGAAGCACAAGAAAACGATTTATTGCAACAAAGCATACAACAAACAAGCTACAAATCTGCTCCACACAGGCACACACAAGCATGATACTACAACAGATGCACATGCACTACACGAAGGACTACACCCTACGCTTGAGAAAACGCTCGCGCACTAACGAGGAAGCTAAGGGAGTAGCGAGTGGAACTGTGGACTCTGAAATTCCGAATGGACGAGGCAGACGATCTGGAGAAGCTGGCAGAGACTAGGGTATAGCGACACCAAGCAATCTCCTGGCTCGAATGGCGTCTCAGACTAACTCAGAAATAAGACAATATGCAGGAAACAAATGCAACAACCAAATGCAGCAAGCAAGGGCAACAACTAGACCCTATACTACTGTTTTCTAACGTTCCAGCGGACTAGGACGCTCTACAGCTAGACCTGCTCTGATACCAAGCCTGTGGCACCCCGGCTCAGTGAAACCGGAACGCCCCGTATTCCAGCCCAGAGATCAAGGTGAATTCTTCTGTTATACGACACTGCTTAGCATAGAACAAACCAGCTTTCTATTATTACACGAATACAAGGTCTCCTATATAACATCGGCACGACGACACTACGCCATCCTTAGTTGCTCTATGCAAGCGGCATAACAAGTTGAGGCAGCGGAACAACTACTGGCAGCGAAACAACGAACGGCGATGATGGACTCCAACCCGTAGGGACTCTGGCTAGAACGTTTATCCTAGCTCGCGAACACAGGAACCACACCAAACAAACAAGCAATCCAGTGGCACCCGTTCAGAAGAAAAACGGCCACCGGGGAGGAGTGGGGTGGAGGGGAGGTCGCGGCGACGAGTAGGAGTACAGAGGGCTCGGGCGACAAGGTTCGCCGGTGATGGGGACACTCCGGCGAGGGGAAAAGGGGTGTGGCGGCTCAGTGGGGCGAGAGGGAGGCTCTAGCGGCGACGGGAGGGAGAGAGGATCACCGGATGGCTTGGTTGGGATGGAGGCCAAGAGGTGGAGGAGGCGGCCGAGCTCCGAGAGGCACGGCCAGAGGCACTCCGTCGTTGAACGAGTGGGTGGGGAGGACCGCGGGAAAGAGAGGAACGTGTTGGAGGGGTCAGGAGGTGGAGAGGTGGACTATGCTCACCAGAATCAAGAAGACCGGCGACGGCCGAGGCGATGAGAGGCGAACTCCGGCGAGATCGGGCGACTCTGGTGGTCGAGGAGGCTTGGGGAGAGGCTGGTGAGGTGCGGAGGGGTTCGGGGGTCCTTATATAGGCACGGGGGAGAGCTCTAGAGCTCACGAGCGAGCTCCCGACTGAGCATTAATGGCGGGCAGAGGCTGGACGCGGCACTGGCATGGCGCTAGCAGCGCATTTAAAATGAACGACAGCCAAGCAGCGGCCGTGAGCGTCTGATCGAGCACGGGCGAGCTCCAAGACATGAATGGAGGTCAAGACGAGGAGGGAGGAGACAAGCACTGTGGCCGGACCGAGCCAAAGCTTGCACTGTGCGTGACACCAGCGTGATCACCACGGGCACTGGTGCAAAAGGCGTGTTCTGGCCGGGCCGACCATGTCCAGTAGATAGACCGTCGTGGCCTTAGTCAAAATGAGGAAATAAATCGGTCTAGGGGCAAAGAAGAGATCTGCACTCAGATCAAAAGTAAATTAACAGGAAGGTGCTTGTAACTTTCTGTGGTCAAACCAGCTTGGTAACGTGGTAAATAGTTTGTCTGGCGAGGATCACACACTAAGGTGATATTTATCACCAAAAATCAGATTAAGAAGAGGAGTTTAGATGAGGGTTGCTGTAGAAAGTGCAAAACTGGCTAGAATTAGGGATTTGGATGATACACTCACATACTTGATTGTCATGAGCTGAAATTTGGCAGAGAGGGGTTATATGATGGTATGAAGCTGCTGTAAAGATTTCATGCCATTTGGAAATACCAAAGTGGCACTTGCTTCACAAAGCTTCATTCTGGACAGAAACTGGGAAGAATTGCACAAGGCAATTCGATTAACTAATTGAGATAAAACTTGATGGAGCTAGTTTATATAGGTAGAAGCATGTCCTGGTAAAGTTTCAGCTCAATTGAAGCAATATAAAATATAGTTGCTTCACAAACTGAAAATCTTACCAGAAACTAAGATTTGGGGCTGGGCTCACATAGATGAGTTACATGAGCTCATATTTGGTGGAGAGTCATGATTTGATCATATGAATGACCTTGCAAATATGCAAATCATTTGGATATGCCTAGCTTGTACTTCCTTCACAATCACTTCCCTCAGACATGAACTTTGAAAATTTGCTCAGGAATATTTACTAGGCAAATTGAGTTGAATTTTGGCATGAGGTAATTATTTGGACAGAAAAAGATGTCCAATAAGTTTGTGTTGAATTGGGCAACGATGAATGGCACTTGCTTCACAAACTGCCATTCAGGACAGAACAGAAAAGGAATTAATTGAGCATGATGGGAAACATGGCCAACGATATATTTTTCCATATTTGAGGAAGATATAACCCAAACAATTTATTAGAATTATTTGGTAAATTTAGGAGTGACATAAATATAACTTGCTTCACAACCTAGCGTTTTAAAGGTTATTCCTTTATCAGAAAAGGAAATATTCCCAATAAAAAGAATATTGGGTAAGGTCAATGATGGTAATGACATGATCTTGGGATGATGATGAGGGTGACAAGCCACTATAAAACCTTGGAAGACATGATCTTCCCAAGTTTCAGAACCACAAACCATGGAAAAGCAAAACCAAACAGGAAATCCAAGAAAATCAAAGGAAAAAAGAAAAGGGCAAAAAAATCCAGGCTGTTACATGGCTCTTCAGGCGACACTACTCGCAGCCTTCCCCTGGGCCTCACGCAACATGCGCTAAACACGGTGCCTACGCTCATGCCGGGCCCTGGCTCACAGACCCGCCCCCGTGCATGTCACCCCACCAAGTTCCTATTGTCTGGTCTGCTCGTGTGACCCCCAGATGCAAGCTGGCGAGAGAAAGGTAGGAAAATTCGGGTTAACCTCGCCGTTGTCCACGTTTCCTTTGTGCGGTCCACTTGCGCATCAAGGGGAACCCCTGAGCATCGCGACTCAGGAGCCTCACTAGTCCCGTAGCCCCTCGCCCCTTGGCTTTGTTCATGCATCATAACCTGACATTCCAATGACGGCCGAGGTAAGCACGGGGCTGGGCCCTGCAGATGCAGAGCACAAAGGCAAGAAGGAATGAAACCAAGCACGAAAACGAAGCTACGGAGTTCAAATACATTATTACAGGTATCAAGTTCTTCACAAATCAAAACAAATCTCACTCCTCCATGAGGCATGATTAGTCGTTGCAGGATAAACTCTGGGAGGAAGGGACATCACCGCCGTTGTCGTCGTCACCACTGCCCGCTTCAGCCGCGACAGGCTCATCTTCAACATCGCCACCGCCGCCGTCCCCGCCTCGGCTGCGGAAGATGCACCGTCGACGCAGGTGAACTTCCCGAGTAGCGTGGCCACATGGCCCTCCACGACCTCCATCGTGATGGCGCGAAACTCGCGAGTAACGGGGCCTACCACCACATCAAAATCGAAACTGGCGTCACAGAGGTAAAGGTGGCTAAAGACGCGCGTTGCTGCCACGGAGAAGAGGTCGCGGAACTCCTCCTCCAGGATGGCATTCTTCTTGGCGCTGGTGCCTTCAAGCTCCGTGTTGAGACTGGAGGAGAACTCTGCATAGCCGGCCTTGGGGGTCGTGAGTGGACCCTCGAATCCTCAACTGCAGATAGACTTCAGCGCTTGGCGAGCCATGTGCTCAAGAAAAGAAAAGCCGTCGCGGTCAGCCATCGCCTTCGCATCGAGGTCAGCAAGGATCCTCTCCTCCCGGGTGTTCAGCTGAGCCGTCACCTCGGAGACATGCTTGGCGTGGGACGCTTGGGCCTCAGCCACCTCCTTCTGCAGCTTTTCCAAGCGCTCGTGCTCCGCGGCCTGCTCGACGACCACCTTCGATAGCATGGAGTCGCAGTCCGCAAGCTTCGCGTCACAAGCCTTGAGGTCGTCCTCCCGCTGCTGGAGTAGCTACGAGCATGCAACCTGCTCCTCCTGAAGCGCCTTCAGACCGGCCTCCGCCTCAGTGGAACGCTTGGTGGCTGTTGCTGCTTCAGCCAATGCTTCGTCACAAGATCCCCTGGCATTGGCGGCCTCTTCCTTGCTCTCTGCGGTGGCAGCCTCGGAGTAGCTCTAGGCCTCCTTGGTTGTCTTCTCAACCTAGAGCCACGCTGAGGCAAGCCCCAGACACTCCCCAGGGAGGCATCTGTCGACAGCCTAGAGGCCTCCCGGAGCCGGCCGAGAGCGACGTAAGCATCATCCAGGACCTCGGGCCTGATCAGGGGGCCATAATTAGCAAGCGCAAGGGCCAGACGAGGGAGCGGCGCTGGCCTGCTAGTTGGGACCGTGTCCGATGAGGCCGTGGTGTGATCTTCTTGGAGCACCGGGGGCTCTAGGCCTTCCTTCGCGCCTTGCTCCCGTGACACTACAAGGGCAACTGATGCCTCGGCCTGCTGAGTTGCTGGGGTCGACCCTGCTTGAGGTTACACCGATGCATGCCCTGAGGCGGATACAGTCAGTGGGGAGCGAGGCGTCGCCCCCTCGCCCATGGCCGGAGCTACCGAGACTGCGGCGGGAGGCGCCGTGCGGTGAGCCCCGCGTCCTTGTTGCTCGGCCCTCCAGGCGGCATTGGTGAAGCATCGGGAGGAGACAGCACGCCTGTGTGCCTCATGCAGCTTGAAACTACGTCGATATTTCCCCAAAGAGTAACGGATGATGAAATACATCTACGGTAGGTATTTTTCTCAATTGTGAAACCAAGGTATCAATCCGGTAGGAGAACCAAGCAACACTATGTAAACGGTACCTGCACACAAAGAACAAATACTTGCAACCCGATGCGTAAGAGGGGTTGTCAATCCCACAATGGTAAAAAGATAGATTAATTTGTATAAGTTTGGATAAATAGATCTCGATAAAATGCAAAATAAAATAAGTAAAGAAAAAGTGCAGCATGGTATTTTTGGGTTGTTGGAAATATAGATCTGAAAATAAATATGGCGAAAGATATATCGGAAAGCAAATATGATAAAAGATAGACCCGGGGGTCGTAGATTTTACTAGTGGCTTCTCTCGAGAAATAGCACATGGTGGTAAACAAATTACTGCTGGGCAATTGATAGAAGAACAAATAATTATGACGATATCCAAGGCAATGATCAACATATGGGCATCATGTCCAAGATTAGAAGACTGAAATGATTCTGCATCTACTACTATTACTCCACACATCGACTGCTATCTAGCATGCATCTAGTGTATTATGTTCATGGAAAACCGGAGTAATGCAATAAGAACATTGACATGATGTAGACAAGATCTATTCATGTAGGAATAGACCCCATCTTGTTATCCTTGATAGTAACGATACATGCGTGCATCGCTGCCCCTTCTATCACTCGGAGAGGACACCACAAGATTGAACCCATCACAAAGCACCTCTTCCCATGGCAAGAAAAATCGATCTAGTCGGCCTAACTAAACCAAAGATTCGGAGAAGAAATACGAGGCTAAAAATTATCATGCATATAAGAGATCAAAAGAAGACTCAAATAATATTCATGGATAAAAATCTGATCATAAACTCAAACTTTATTGGATTCCAACAAACACACCGCAAAAAGTCATTACATCAAATAGCTCTCCTAGAGACCATTGTATTGAGAATCAAAAAGAGAGAATAAGCCATATAACTACTGCCTACAGACCCGTAGGTCTATGGTGAACTACTCACGCATCATCGAAGGAGCACCAATGAGGATGATGAACCCCTCCGTGATCGTGTTCCCCTTTGGCAGAGTGCCAGAATAGGGCTGTAGATTGGATCTCATGGTTTTGGAACTTGCAGTGGCTAGAATTGTGTTTCGTCAACTCCCTTCGGGTTTCTGGAATATTTGGGTATTTATAGAGCTAAGAGGCGGTTGTGGAGAGCTCGTGGGCCCCACAACCCATCAGGGCGCGCTAGGGGCCTCTGGCATGCCCTAGTCTCTTGTGGGCCCCACGGGCCTCCCCCAGGTGCTTCCTTGGCTCCCAAACTGTCTTCTGGTCCAAAAAATCTCCAGAAAGTTTTTCTACATTTGGACTCCGTTTGGTAGGGATATTCTGTGAAGTAAAAACCAAGCAAAAAATAGCAACTGGCACTAGGCACTATGTCAATAGGTTAGTCCCAAAAAAATGATATAAAGTTGCTATGAAATGATGGTAAAACATCCAAGATTGATAATATAACAACATGGAACAATAAAAAATTATAGAAATGTTTGAGACATATCCGCATCCCCAAGCTTAATTCCCGCTCATCCTCGAGTAGGTAAATGATAAAAAAGAATTTTTGATGTGGAATGCTGCCTAACATGTTCATCACATATTCTTTTCTTTTGTAGCATGGACATTTGGACTTTTATATGGTTCATAGAAATAGTCTAGTTTTGACATGAAGATTTGAATACTCAAGCATATCAACAAGCAACCATGTCTTTTAAAATTTCGACACTAAAGAAAGTTATCCATAACCGATCATGCTAAATCATTGATCCATTCACGAAACACACTAAAATCACTACAAAAAATACACTTCCGTGATGAGACGTGTTTGTCACAGTAGGTCACGTTTTCTGTCATGCATGTACATCCATGACGATTTTATGACACAACCAAGATAGTCTTGCATGTGCTGTCATAGAAGTGTTCCATGACATTACCAAAATTATCATCATGGAAGTGTCCACTTCCATGACGATAAATGGCGCGTCATGGAAGTGCTTTCGTCAAGGGTAACCGACATGTGGCATCCAGTATAACGGGTCGCCGTTAAGCCATCGGGTTCCGATTTGGATCCGATAACCTGTTAATAGCCCGGACCAATGGGGATTTCCATGTGTAAAATTCTCAATGGCCAGATGAACCACGTGTCGGCTCAGCGTTGGGACAGATGTCATCCACTCATTGGACGGGAGGCGCCTATGATACGTCGACACATGTCACGGCCCAACATAGGCCCATTCAGGCGAAAAGGCCAAGCCGTTTGACTTGGTCAAAAGGTAAGGGGCCGGCCCATGAAAAGCCTGTTAATGGCGTGTTCGCTTATAGCCCATTTACAGCCCGCTAACTCCCGACCCGTTATGGCCTATCCGAATTGGGCCCAGTAGTGTTATTTGGGCCGTCCAATATGATTGCAGCCCTTTGTAACTTCCGGCCCATGTATGGCCCATGACGTCTTTCGGCCCATACGAGACCCTTTGTAACTCCTGGCCCTTTAAAGGCCCGTGGTGAAGCTGGCCCATAATGAACAGTGTAGCGATTTACACCCATAACGGACCATTATTCCATTGGGCCATTTCCGGCCCATGTTACCTTTTGGCCTTCTAAGGGCCCATTTACTCTTGGGATCATTTCCAGCATTCGGTTACTTACGGCCCGTTACTGGCCTGTTATGCTTGTGGGCCAAATTCAGCCTGTGGTTACAGTCGGCCCGTTTGTGGCCCATTTAACCCGTTGGGCTGTTTTCATAGCGTCATCAAATACAGCCCATTAACGACCCGCGATGCCTGTCGATAGAATTAAGCCCATTATACATTTAGGCCTATTAACGACTCGTTATGGTCGGGCCATAAACACAAGATTTCCACACTAGCCCGTGTGCGGCCCATTTTGCGGACCGTTATTGGTTCACGAATAATACGGCCCGTATAAGGCCCATTGAATATACAGCCCGTTGAGAGCCCATGGATCCTACGGCCCGTAGGAGGCCCATGGTCAGTACAGCTGGTAGCAAGACCATGGTTACAACGGTCTGTATGTTGCCCATGGTTATTGTGGTCTAGTTATAAAAAATAGGTTATTTTGTCCAATAGAAAAATGCAGAAAAAGAACTTCAGTGACTACAAGCAAACAACTAGACAAGACAAGAAAGAAGTAAATAAGCAAGCGACTAACACTAGGCTATTACTGCTATTACACATATTACATCCACCGGGCATCAAAGTTCGCCACCAGTGCAAATATATGGAACAAAGCAGCATATCACATACACTGGTTGTCAAAGTTGACGACCAGTGCAAATAAACGCCGCAGCAAAACAAGTCCAGAACTGAAAACACTTCAGAAGAGCTCAAGAAACAATATCCTGGGTACCCAACGTGCTGGAAAGATGCTTAGCAAGCTTATTAACTTTTTCTTGTTTGGCGCTTAAATCCTCCAGCGCTTGCAGTTGCACCAGAAAGTATGCATGTGGATTCTGCAGGGACTTCCTTAGTCTGTCGGCTTCGTGTTGCAGCACATCTGATCGATGTCTTTGAACTTGAAGTTGAGACTCAAGAAGACGAACTGATTCAGGCAGCGAGTTCGAAGAGTTTGTGCCAGCAGTAGTGGCAAGTAACCCGAACACTACATCAAGACAGGACTTTTGGGTTGTGTCACTATTGTCAAGATAGTTTTTTATCAGCTTTCTTGGAGATCAACAGGGATTTCTCACTATCTTGAACCTTATCTGCATTACTTCCTTTACCATTGCATAACGGGGTACTCTTCTCCAATATTTTGTCTGCATTCTAAAAGAGAAACAAGCAGACACATCATAGGCTTACCATGTTGTATATGAAACTCATTTTGGTAAATCAGTTCAGTATTAAAGTGGATAGGATAACAACATGAAACAAACATATACCTATATACCATGGTCACTGTATAGTCCATATCATTCTAGTTTTTGTTGCCAAATCAAGATAGAGACACAGTTCAAATAATATATGTTTAAAACAAAGTAGAATAGATAGAATATATGTGTGGGAAACTACAGAGCAATAACAACACTTGTTATGTGCATGACATGAGAACATAACTCTTTATTCAATTGAAACTGAAATCAACATAGAGCAAGTTACAACAGCAAACAAGTTAAAGAAACATGTTTAAAACATACCTGTTGCGCCATTGGAGTTTCAATTCCATCCTTCAAATTTGAAAATAGTTGGTACGAGTAAATACGGTGATGCAAGAGCAAAGGAGTATGAACCATAGCTACATAACCTCACCTAAGAACAAATTTTTCTTCTGCTTTAAGTGTTGAGTTGGGGTTCGGAGTGGTGGTCCTCGTGCTTTGGGCACTGCAGTTGCCTTACCAACTGCTCGTGTTTGGGCGCTCTGTGGTGGAGATAATGTTGTGTGAACTGGAACTGGGTTACTATCTGCTGGGGTTGGGGTTAGAAGGGGTGTAGCTGGTTCTTTGTCCATTTGGGTAGGGGTAGAATCTGCGAGAGTTTGGGTTATGTGTGGTGGGGCTGGTTATTGGGCAAGTACAACCATGGTTCTATCTGCATCGACTGGTACCACTGTCTTTATTGAAAACTGTGTTGTTACTCCCTTAGATACTTCCATCACCCTCTCCAATTCAAATGGCTGAAGAAAAGTAATTGAATGTATATACATTGTATGATAGACAGCTGCAATTGATAGTGGGGAAAAAAGAGGGCATGAAATAATTCACATTTATGTTTTCTAACCAAATAGGATAGCATGACACAATTTCACATATATGATGGCTAACTAAACTGGATAACATGACACAATTTCACATATATGATGTCTAACTAAACATGATGGAAATACATAGTTCAAAATATGATGACTATGTAAACATGATGACATGATAAACTATATAATGTGTTTATTAAATAGGTTGGCATGCCATAATTCACATACATCTCGCCTATGGAAACATGATAGCACGATATAATTCATGGATAGAATGAAATAATTCAAAATATGATGATTGTAAACACTAAGCAGGATGAGATGATATAACTATATGATGTCTTTATTAAATGGGTTGGCATGCCATAATTCAGATAGATGCTGTCTATGTAAACATGATGGCATGATATAATTTAAATATATGATTTATATACTAAGAAAGTAAGCAGATGGCAATCGCATATATGATGTAAATACTAAGCAATGCAAGACAACATATGCATGATATGAGTAATATAACCCTGCCAAGTTTGAGCATAAACCTCAGGGGGAAATAGGACTGTTCATCTGTCTCGGAATCCTCCTCGGAGGAGCTATCTGTAACCAGCAAGATGTCTGCTTTAGTAGGTAGCATTGTCTGCCCCAAATACCTTGTTTTCACTCTAGATACTTCCATCAGCGCTTCAAATGGCTGATGCACAGGAAGAGTAGTTGACTATAAAAACGTTATCGACAAATGGTATACTTAATACAAAAAAGGACAACATGATATATTTCACATATGTGATGATTGGCTAAACATCATGGCATTTCATAGTTCACATATATAATGCCTGGCAACAAGATAACATTGCATAATTCACATATATAATGTCTCGCAACAAGATGGCATTGCATAACTCACATTTATCGTATTTAGACACTAAACAGGTGGCATTCACACAAAGCATGTCTAAACTAAGAAAATGACATAGTAATGCAAGACACCATATACACGATATGAGCAAGATAACCTGCCTAGTTAGAGCATACACTTCAAGGGGGAATAGGACTAGTAATCTGTCTCTGAATCCTCCTCTGAGGAGCTATTCGTAACCAGCGAGATATGTGCTTCGTCAGATAGCATAGTCTGCTTTGAAGACCTTGTTTTCACTCCATATTTTTCCATCACCGTATAAAATGGTTGATGCACACGAAGAGTAGTTGAGTGTACTAACATTGTTGAACAAAAGGATGGCATGATATAATTTACATATAAGATGACTGGCTAATTAGGATGGCATTGCAAAATTCACATATATGATGCCTGGCTAAACAAGATGGCGTTGCATAATTCACATATACGATATAGAAACTAAACAGATGGCATTCACACAAAGAATGTCTAAACTAAGCATATGACATATTTGATATATAAAGTAAGCAATGCAAGGCACCATATGCATGGTATGACCGACATCAGCATGCCAAGTTAGAGCGAAAACCTCAGGGGGTAAATAGAAGTGGTCTGCTCATTCTGGATCCCCCTCGGAACAATTATCTTCCTCTTGATTACAATCTGAAATGGGTGGAGGGGGGTTGCCTTTGCGCCCACCATGGAGCGACGTCTGCATGAAATTTTATGGCCACGCAAGGCTCGTCTCTTTTGCTCTATGTCGGATGTGGGGTTCCATCAAACCCTTAAGGTTCAAACAATGGGGTGCACGTGAAGTCTTTCCCTCCTACCGATCTACGCCCTAACTCGCTAAGATCTAGCGGACGAACTCGACGAACTCGCAACACAGAGAGACACGAGATTTATACTAGTTCGGGCCACCGTTATGGTGTAATACCCTACTCCAGTGTGGTGGCGGTGGATTGCCTCGTGGGCTATGATGAACAGTACAGAGGGAAGAACAGCCTCCCGAGGTTGAGGTGTTCTTGTGCTTGGTGACTTAGCGGGTGAGAGCTGGATGAACTGCTCGATCCCCCCTACTGTGGTGTCCAGCTCTACTTATATAGGCCCTAGTACTCTTCCCAAATATTGAGGAGGAAGGGAGCCAAGAACGGCGGGCAAATTTGAAGGGGGACATCTAGTACAAGCTATCCTGACAAAAGTGGCTTCGCCTGCAAAAGGCTCTGGTGGTGACGCAGTCTTGGGCTCCATGATGACCTCCGTCTTGCCATCCTTCTGGTCTTAGTCTCGTTGCACCGATATGGAAACCTTTGCCTGATCCCTCGGTACTCCTTGCCTGCACTGGCTTCCTTAGCACCAAAGAGGAAACAAGGACGCTCCGCGCACTGGTGCCTGTCTGGCGCCCGCCTGACATCAATCGCATGGCTCACGTCACGAGAGCCTCGTGAGGTTTGCCCCTCCTTGATATCTCCACTCCTCGTGAGCTTGCCTGAGTAGGCCACTCCTGAGGAGGTCTTGCATCGTCTGCCTCACGAGACTTGGCCTCTCGTGAGGGTCTTGGATGCCTTGTTGATGAAGATGGGCCGTATGGCCTGCTGGCTTAACCACGCCGTGGGCCGCAGGCAGGCAAGTCTGAGGACCCCCGTTCCCAGAACATTGACAGTAGCCCCCGGGCCCAAGGTGCACTCGGGCTTGGCCATCAGGTCAGATTTGGAAGTTTGAACTATACGGCCGATATCCGCGGAGACTTGATCTTCGACGGATTCGAGCCACAGCCAAGCGTGCCACAATGTCTCGATGGGCATGATCTAGCTCTGCAGCCGAACAGTGCCCTGGAGGCCGCACCAACATCCGCTCCGACCCTTAATCCGGAGCCGGATTCCCCGATCGAGGACGATTGGTTGGACACCGCCTCGGGGGCTACAATCTCTACGGCGATTGAGCCGAAATCTATCCATGTCCTTTGCGAAGACCTTGACTCTAGGGTGCCGGACTCCTCTCCGGACTCCGAACCCTCCGCGCCCCTACCAATCGAATCCGATTGGGCGCCCGTTATGGAGTTCACTACCGCGGACATCTTTCAGCACTCGCCCTTTGGCGGCATCCTGAATTCACTAAAGTCTCTCTCTTTATCCGGAGAGCCCTGGCCGTACTACGGTCAGGAAGGTTGGGATACGGACGATGAAGAAATTCAACGCCCAGCCACCACCCACTTCGTAGCCACCGTCGAAAGCTTACACGACGTGCTCGATTTCGACTCCGAAGACATCGACAGTATGGACGACGATGTAGGAGACAACAATGAACCAGCACCTATAGGATGCTGGACAACCTCCTCATCTCATGATGTATACATGGTGGATACACCTAAAGGAAATGAAGACGAGGAACAACGGGACGCCACGAAGGATAAATCCCTCGGCAGTCAAAGCGGCAGCGTAAGCGCCGAACCAAGTCCGCCTCAATAGAGACCCAGCCATAGAGCAGGCGAACCGGTGGGCAGCGAACACGCTATTGAGCAATCGTCCGAACAAGACAACTTGGATAAACAATCTGTCCCGGCGAAGATAACAGTCCGGACAATCTCACGCCGGACAAACTATTGGAGCAAAATGACCTCCGAAAAAGGCTCGTCGCCCTCGCGCGTAGCCTGAAAAAGCAAAGCAAAGCTCAAAACAACGGAAGATGCACTCAGGATCAGATGGAGCAAAGTATTCAGCACATGAACAAATCTGGCTGACGATCGCCCGAACAAAAGCTACCGAAAAGAAAGCTACTGCCGAATTGACGAGGAGGCCTTAGAGCCCCCACAATTAAAAAGTAAGAAGGCCACCGGTCGGATGGGCGACCCCACGGCAAAAAGAAGCGGCGAATAGCGCCGCACACAAGCCAATATCGATCCGCATAAGGATTCACATCAAAAGGATGGCCCGTTAGGTCCATCTATGGGCCAAAAAGCAGGCTCGTCAAAGCAATGCAACACGCCAAAATTCGAAGATCACGACACACCCAAATATAGGGCGCCGCACACCCCTATGTTTCACCGATGAGTCTTGGATCATGAATTTCAGTGAGATTCAAACCTGTAAACATAGAGGCATCTGACGGAACAACAGACCACAGAGTGCGGATTGAGATTACATCCTCCACATACACATGGCTAGAGGAGATGATCTCCACGCCATAAAATACTTACCCTTAAACTCAAAGGGCCAGCTCGTCATTGGCTTAAAAGCCTCCCGAAAATACCATTGGAAGCTGGGAGGAGCTCGAGGATGCGTTTGGGCAAATTTTCAGGGACCTATGTCCGCCCTCCGGATCTGAGACGATCTAAGTCACATAACTCAACAGCCGGAGAGTCAGCCGGAAATTCGGAACAGGTTCCTCACTAAAAGAACCAAATAGTCGATGTCCGGACGCGAAGCCTTAGCAGCTTTCAACCACAACGTCCAGGGACGAAGGCTCGCCAGACACCTTGGCCAAGAAAAACCAAGAACAATTGCCGCATTAACAAGCCTCATGACCGCTTTTGCGGGAGAGGACAACTAGCTAGCAAGATCACGCAGCACCAGCGACCCAAGTACATCCAAGTCAGGAATGGAAGCGAAACCACGGCGCAACAAGGACCAACGCCGGATTAAAGGGAATGGTCCAAAGAGCGCGGCGGTCAACGCCGGATAAGCTCACGGCAGAACAACAAAAAACTGCCCCTTAAGGACAATAGCGATGAGCTATCCAACTTCAACAAAATCTTGGACAAGATATGTCAAATCCACAGTACTCCTGGGAGGCCTGCTAACCATACCCACGAAATTGTTGGGTCTTCAAACAGTCCGGCGACTGAGCGCCGAACACAAGGGGCTCGACACACCAAGTGAAGATGACGACGAGCACCACAAGCGAGCCCCGAAAACTAAAGAATTTCCCACAAGAGGTTAAAACAGTAAACTCACTTCACGTGATCAAAGGAAAAAGCAGGCGGTGCCCACTAAAAGGCACGCCGCGCTGCTGATTGTCAAAACCAATCACCTTCGACCATCGGGACTTTTTGAAAATATCCGGAGTGCAGGATGGACTGCCTTGATATTGGATCCTATAATCGACGGTTCCAATTTACACAAGTCCTCATGGATGGCGGCGATGACATAAACCTGATATATCGGGACACAATCCATGAGGATGGGGATAAACCAACCAAAATTCGTCGTAGCAGCACCTCCTTTAAAGGAGTAACGCCAGGCCCATATGCCCATTGTACGGGCTCCATACTGCTAGAAGTTGTGTTCGGTTCATCGGACAACTTCCGTCGCGAAAGGTTAATCTTCCATGTCGCCCCGTTTAAAAGTAGCCATCAAGCACTATTGGGACGCGAAGCTTTCGCCCGCTTTAACGCAATACCGCATTATGCATCTCTAACACTTAAAATGCCCGGTCCACGCGGCATCATCTCATTAAGAGGAAGTATTAAGTGTTACTCTAGCACGGAAGAACGGGAGACTGCCTTGACAGCCCCACACCTATCCGGCTCTGCTAGTCAAAAAAACCTGAATTGATCATTCAAACCCCGGACACGGCTAGACGAGTCCGATGCCAACTAGCGGCATACCCCCATACGAGGGGCTGCATGCATGTATAACAAGAGACAATAAAGCTCAATTTTATTCACTTCTTCGAACCGTACTCTATTTATTTAATATTAAGTACATTTTTCGCACAATCCTTTTTCTTTTAAACTAAGTTCCTCTCTTTTACAGATGAACAACGTGCTACACCCGTCCAGGATACGGCTGCGGAGACACAGTAGAGCGTGCGATGAGGGACCCGTTGCAAGGATTCTTTTTAGATTAAGACCCTCCGTAATCCTTTTTTACTGTCTCTTGTTGATATAGATCCCCCGGTTTCTTACTATAACCGAGGAGGAGGCTGGTGTTTTGGCATTGGCCGCACCAGGATTTTTGCATGTACCTGGACACCAGGGGCTTAGGGCATTATTCTGCCCGTTTTTATAAAGATCGAATACCTTAGGGAGTGTTCGGCGTCTCGAGTTAGGCCTTATATGCATCAGCTCCGAATCATGTCTTTGGTCAAATGTTGGGTTTGCCCGGCTCCTATGTTTTGCTGCCTTACGTTCCGATTTATCGGCTAACGCTACACTAGGAGAACTACTGCGATTGTGCCCCGGTTCGGCCGGGCGAGCACCTCAGTAGAGAAAGCCGAAAACTGACTGTCATGATATAGCGAGAGACTGGTCAACCACTCGATGACTGACTGGAATGTTTAGGATTCCTCCGCATTAACGAAGGACGGTTTTCGGTCGGCACATCGCATTCGAATTCGGAGAGTGCGGTGCCCCGAGGGCTATATAGTAGCCCCACCCTCGAACTCCTATGGCTAAGTGAAAGTGATAAAGCATTATAGTCCGGTTGCCTGGTTTGCTACGCTATCACCTCCTTAACAGGACCAAGGCGTTGGATTAAGTGTGAAAAAGCGCTTTCTTTGCAGACACCCCGCACTATGTGCGTGGGGGCTGAAACCAAGGACTGCCATCTTTCAGTTATACATACATATACATAAGCGGCCGCCACAGGAGTAGTTTACTACTTGAATGCACAAGTATAAAAAGCTCTTATATTATATTGAAACATTGTTTCACAAATATACATGTCATTTAAACATAATATCCTTGAGCACTGCGTCTCTATTAAGCAGCGCCCGGCGGAACTTCTTCAAAGTAGAGCTCGGCGGTACTCGGCTTCGTCCGAATCTTGGGATGCAACATCGGTGGCCTTCATCTCTGCCCGATATGTCTTGCCATGGGCGAGCCATCCGCGCCCTCAATACACGCCGATCGCTTCATTGCGTCGTCTGCGATACCGCACCAAGGAACTGCTGCACTAAACCAAAATAGCTCTTGGTGAGGGGTCCGACCGGCCACAAGTGAGTCAAGACATGCTTCATGGCAAATCCGGACAATCGATTCAGCTCGGCCCATTCGGCCAACCGATCGGTCGATGGCGGAAGGGCGCTCCGGACTATGGAATGCGACCAATATAGCTCTTCCATTCTGCATGCCTTCTTCGCCCCGGAAGTGCTCGACGCGCGCGCAGCACTTCGCCGCCAAGTCCGATAAGCATCCTCCGAACTCCACAACTTATCCAACTGAGCATACTTTGGATCCGTATATTTCCTCCGCGGCAGAAACGGTTTTCCAGCCGCAATTGCCCCGGCCTGCTCAGCTCCTCCTTGGCAGCGCTCAAAGCCGACTGGGCATTCTTGGATTCGGCGGCAGCCTTTTTCAGGCCCTCTTGTTCCGCTTGACGTTCTTTTTCAAGAACCTCGCAGCGATCGGTAGTATTCCTTAACTTTCTGGCTATATCGGCCATTTCCTCTTTGCTTCGGCAGTGAGCAGCCCGTTCGGCTTCTAGCTCTTCGGCCGCCTTCAAAGCGGCCGCACTACTATTTCTGGCTTGCTCTTTCGCTCGGGCGAGCTCCGCCCATAGCTCCTCCACAGCAGCGGCACCATCTGCATTAAGCATACAAATAGTGAGACATGGGCGTCAAGCTCCCTTACCAGGTGTCCGCATAGAAGTCGCATACCTTGTGACTCGTCAAACCGTTTATTGACCAACGCGATGTCCGCATCCGCCTCGTCAAGTTGCCGCTTTTGTTCGGCATATTCATCAGTCCGGCTGGCCACTGGACGCCCGGCCACCTGTTTAGGAGCGGCGATATGTTATAACTGAGAATTTGATCCTCGACACGTTGTCAATTTTGACAACATACCGAGTCTCGAGAACTACTATCTATACAGGCGCATTTATATGCATAACTGTCAGAAGGTACATCATTTTTTGTGTACCTCAAACCCTGTCAATAAGCTTCTGACGACTTCATGCAATCCGCTCTCCGCGGATGCAATTCTTTCAATCACCGTACCAATTAGAGCACGGTGATCTTCTGAGATAGCCGCTCGCCCGAGCAGATCCTTCAGCTCCTGCGACCGCACACCACTTGGCGCCGGACCTTCCGGCCCTACCGGACTTGGGGGAACCCTCCGCGACGACACCTCCGGGTCGTCCGCTTCATATGAGGGTGCGACAGGTGGAGGCGTTTCGCTCTCCATCATCTCCGGAAGAAGATCCCCCGAAGACGAGCTCTGCTGAGAAGGGCTGAGGTTCGAACTACAAGGTACAATTTCGGTTATCTTCATAAATAAATACAGGGATGTTCCTTATTTACAAGACCCCTTCTTTTTTACTTACGGCTCGCAGGAGGGCTGATCCCCTTGGGGAAATAGTGCGGCTGGGTTACTTCCCAGCGCTGGACTCTCCGACGAAGATTCCCTTCCCCTCTTTGAGGCCCTAACCTCTGGATCTTCCGAACAGTCCTCTTCTCTCCTCGAAAGACGGGACTTTTAATCCCTCCTTCCTTGATAGCCTCCTTCGTAGAGGCAGTTGCTTCCCCGCTCCCCCTTCGCCTTCTTAAAAAGTCGACCTTCAACATCTTGGTCAGCATGGGATCCGGCGTGGTCTCGGGAGGGAGCGGACACCTTATTAACTTTGCCTTGGCTGTCCACTCCTGTTCAAAAGCGACTCCTTTAAAGGGCATATATATATGAATGAATGAACAGCTTCTCGGTTCTGGGACTACTTACTTGAGTATCTGGCGATTGCAGCTTAGTCCTGCGTCCTCGGTCAGTCCGGACACTTCTCTTGTGATCCGAAGAACAGTTTATACATCTCCACAGGCGCCGTGCCCATAAAATTTTGGAGAGCTCGTGGTCCCTCCGGATTAAATTCCCACAGGCGGAGGCGATGCTTGCAGGCGAAGGCGCGGATCACCATAACTGCGCCACTTCGCAGCAGATTGATCTCTCTTTCCTGGAGGTCTCGAATACGGCCTGCAGCAAGGGAACGATCCTTGGGCGACCCCGGTCGATCCTTGTTGGCGTCCGGAATAAGGGGGCACGATCTATGCTTTGATAAGGCGTGCCAAGGAAACCGCCTCGCTAAGCGCGCTAAGGTGAAAGCGGTAAAAAGCGATTCATATAAAGGCTGGCCATGGTGTGATGTCACGCCGCGCGGAATCGTCGGCGAATCGTGCAAAGTTATTCTCTCTACGGTGGAATGTGGAACTTGTTTTGCAGAGCCGGACACTATCCTTGTGTTCAGAACCGTCTATGAAGTATTCGGAGGAGGAACCCGCCTCGCAATGCCGAAGACAATCAACGAGCCGGACTCATCGTCATTGAAGCCTGGTTCAGGGGCTACTGAGGGAGTCCCGGACTAGGGAGTGTCCGGATAGCCGGACTATCATCACGGCTGGACTCCAAGACTATGAAGATACAAGATTGAAGACTTTGTCCCGTGTCCGGATGGGACTTTCCTTGGCGTGGAAGGCAAGCTTGGCGATACGGATATGTAGATCTCCTACCATTGTAACCGACTCTGTGTAACCCTAACCTATCCGGTGTCTATATAAACCGGAGGGTTTTAGTCCGTAGGACGAACAACAATCATACCATAGGCTAGCTTCTAGGGTTTAGCCTCCTTGATCTCGTGGTAGATCTACTCTTGTACTACCCATATCATCAATATTAATCAAGCAGGAGTAGGGTATTACCTCCATTGAGAGGGGCCGAACATGGGTAAAAACATCGTGTCCCTTGTCTTTTGTTACCATCTGCCTAGACGCACAGTTCGGGACCCCCTACCCGAGATCCGCCGGTTTTGACACCGATAGTGGCCCCGGGCTGCATCAACCTCAGGGAGCCCAGAGCTCAGTGTCTGGCCTCGTCGCAACGCCTCCCCTCGGGAGTGCCACGCGAGGGGGCTGGGCACAGGGGCTGCGCCTGGGTCACGCCCAGGTGCACGCCACCCAGCCAGGCCCCTCGGGCCTGGTTCGTCGCGCATCCCTCCCCGAGCGGAGCCAAGGTACGAAGGCCGTTTGAGCGTCAAGGGGGACTCCTGAGCATCGCGACTCAGGAGCTTAACTGGTCACGTAGCCCCTCACTCCTTAGTTCCGAAAGGCTAATGGCGGTTGAGGTATGCGCGGGGCCGGGCTCTGTAGACGTAGAACGGTAAATCCACCCACATCTCACCTCTCTACTTGTTCTTCGTGCGCCAAGGGGGACTCCTGAGCATCGCGACTCAGGAGCCTAACTTGTCACATAGCCCCTCACTCCTTGGTCACGTCCTGGTTTCCGGTCGGGGCTAACGGCGGCTGAGGTATGCGCGGGGCCGGGCTCTGCCGGTGTAGAACATAAGCAAGCAGGAAGCGCAAATTTCAAGGAATTCAAAAGCAAATATTACAGTCCATAACTGTTATCACAACGCCAAATGCAAGTTTAAACGCCTCCTCGAGGCATGATACATGTGCAGGAATCGAAAGCAGAACAGGAGTCACAATGGAGTCACTTGTCGGCGGTGGAGCTGAAGGCCCGGAACTTCCCCAGCAGAGCCTCTGCACGACCCTTCACAGCTTCAGCAGCAGCAGCGGCAAGCTCGCCGCTCGCTGGCTCCAGCAGGCTGTTGAGGTCGACGTTGGGATCATGAAGGTAGACATGGGTGAGGACCCGCGTCAGCGCTGCAGAAGACAAGACACGCGCCTCGGCATCAGCCGTAGGGCCAAGGCCAAGGGCGACATCCTCAAGAGCGCGAACCCGGAAGGGAAGCAACTTGGCGGGGCCGTCTTCTGCGCCGGCCACCGGGCTCTCCAGGCCGTTATCATAAAGCTCCCTCAGCAAGGTGCGAGCCTTCACCTCCATATCTGTGAAGGCCACGCGATCCTCGGCAAGGACCGGTGCCTTGCCGTCCAGCTCGACCTTCCTCGCCTCCAACTCTTGCTCCAGCACGCCTAAGCGTTCACGGCGCCTCTTGAGCTTGGCGTCACGATCCTTGACGGCCACCTCACGAGCCTTCATGCCTTCCTCCTGCTCTTGGCGAAGGCGGGCCTCCTTAGCGAGCTGGTCCCTTGAGCCTGCAGCTCGCTCTCCAGCGCCTTGCAGCGACCTCGGACCTCGGCTACCTCCCCCAAGGCAGTGTCGCGAGCAGCTTTCGCCCCAAGGACAGCTTGCTTCTCCTTGTTGCAAGCCGTCGAGGCCTGGACCAACGCTGCCCGGATCGAAGCATCGGAGTGAATCTAGCCGGAAGCCAGCTCCAGGCGCCCGGCCACCAGACGAGGGTTGGCACCCGAAAGATCCTGCCGCAACCGTTCCAGTTCGGCAGCAGCACGATCCAGAACGGTAGGAGGAGTCGGAGAGACAACAGTTGGTGGAGTAGGAGGAGAGGACGGCAACATAACCACAGTGTCCTGAGGCGGGACCTGCTGCGCCCCAACAGCTGTGGCGGTGGCATCAGGCAGGGACACCTCAGGAGTCGCTTGGGCCATGGGGGCTGAGCTTGCCCCAGCCAGCTCCACCAGGCCTCGCGAGGATGACCGGGCAGGAGAGGCCCGTGCATCATGGCCACCTTCTTTCAGGGGCAGAGGTGATGCCCCAGACGGAACTTCAGGAGATCCCTTCAGCTTCTTTGCCGCGGGCGCTAGCCTAACGAAGAGATACAGACGTCAAGCCTCAGCGACAAAGCAGGAAATAAGACAGGAATCGAGCACTTACTGGTCGTCACTCGCGATTACGAGCAACCTCCGGCCATACTTGAAGCCGAGAGTGGCTCTTTGGGATCAGCCTCAAGGGCCTCGGGAGCGGGGCGTGCTGCGGATCGCCTCGATGCAGGGCAGACCAGCGGGGGACCAGCCCGGTCTGTCCTTCTTGGGATCGGGGCAAGCTCCATGCCCTGCTCATCATCATCCTCCTCGTCGTCATCGCTCAGTGAGAGGCGGAGAACGCGGGACTTGCACCGGGGGAGGGGAGCCCTCGACTCTCTGTCGGTCGCCTCGGAGTCGGGCCCCCCTTCCCGCTCCCCTTCTCCCTTCTCCTCGCTGGAGTCATCGGAGGACACGTCCACCGGTTCCTTGGGAGCCTCCGCGGGCACGGGCCCGTCCCCGTTGAAGATGGGCATAGACTACACTACCTGCTCCCAGTCATCGCAGAGGAACAGGGGCGTAGGAGCGCCCTCCAACCTCGCCACGTCACCCCCAACCAAAGATTGGAGAACCGCAGCGAGGTCTTCATCGGCCAAGACCGTAGGGCTCGGGTGGGGCCTCCACATCGGAAGTGGGTACCTTCGAAGCGGAGCCAGCTGGTGCTCCAGGAATTCCCTCAGCAGCGACGCACCGATCAGCTTCGCCGCCGCCATGTTGGCCGGCCTCAGATCCATGTCCATCCTCTCCAACACCGGCCTCGCGCGGGGATCCACGAGCTCCACTCGGGACCAGTCGTCGGAGTGTATGGGGTGCTCCGTGGGCAAGATTAGCCGAGGGTGGATGCGCCCAACATCCACCAAGACCCACTTGCTCCTGAAGCCCTCAATCCTCTTCCCGGGGTTCGAAATGGCGATGGAGCTACCGTATGCGACGAAGCTCGCACACGCAGAGGAGGAACCACGAGAGGTCCGGAGGGAGAAATAGTGGTGTAGCAGGGCCACCGAGAGCTGCAACCCAACATGAGCCTCATAGTAGTAGGCGAAGATCGCCACGAGGAGAACGGAGTTGGGGTGGAGGTGCAGAGCTTGTAGCTTGTAATGGCGGAGGACGGAGAAGAAGAACTCGGAAAAGGGAAGCATCGGACCGAAGCGATGGCACTTACAAGGCGGATAGAAGGTGCTCCCTTGGCCCTCGGGGAGGGCGGGCCGACCTTGAACACCTTCGCCCGTCGATGCCTGCGCCGCCCGCCACTGGCGCACCCAGGCAAGGCTCGCCTCCGACACGTTCGGCGAGTCGAGCGAGAGCATACCAAGCTCCCCCGGAATCTGGGCGGCGCCATGCCTTGCTAGGGCGTCTTGATCGGGGTGGATCTGAAGATTTCAGAGGCAGGAAGGAGGCGCAAGAAAGGGGATCTGAGCAAGTAACTAGAAAAGCAAGGGAAGCAAGGCCTAGGCGGGCGCTGCTCCTTTATCAACTTCAGCGCGTTCTTTGAGGCACCCACGTCCAATCAACCGCCACGCGGGCGCCCAAGGCCGCAGGCTGTTAGAGCCTCTGACCCGCCCCTCTCCTCTGCTCAGCCAAGTCCGGGCCGCCTTGGGCCGGGGCTCTGTCGGCGTTCAGGGCAGGGGTCCCAGACTTGCACACTGCGGCTGCGGCGTGGCTCAAGGGGGCCCATCACGGCCCATCTTCATCAACACGAGCTCAAGACCCTCGCGAGGGGCCAAGCCTCGCGGGGCGGACGACAAGGAGCTTCCTCAGGCACGGCCTCATCAGGCTGGCTCGTGAGGAGGCGGAGAGATCAAGGCGGGGTACCTCACGAGGTGCCCATGACGCAAGCCATGATGACCAAGGGCGCCAGCCCGCGCAGTGTCCTCCTTTCCTCTTTGATGCAAAGGGAGCAAGCGCAGGCGAGAGCATCAAGCAAAGGCGTCCATTTCGGTCCAACAAGACCAAGACCAGTCCAACGGCAGGAAGGAAGTCATTGTGGAGCCCAAGCCGGCGTCACCACCAGAGCCTTTGACAGGTGAGGACCAACTTTAGTCAGGATAAGTGTACCATATATTCCCCTTCAAAATGACCAATTGTTGGCGCCCTTCCCGCTCAATATTTGGGAAGAGGCCCAGGGCCTCTGCCTATATAAGTAGAGCTAGCCACCCTAGTGAAGAGGGATCCGGGATGAGGCATTCAGAAAGATAGCAAGAGAACAAACGAGAGAGATAGAGAGAGGCGACTGAACTCCCCCTAGCAGTTCATCGCACCAGCCAAGAACAGACCCTCGCGAGGCTGTTCTTCCTTGTATTGTTCATCACCATCAGCCCAAGAGGCAATCCACCACACCACAAACTAGAGTAGGGTATTACACCACAATGGTGGCCCGAACTAGTATAAACCTGTGTCTCTTGTCTTTGTTCCTTTAAGTAGTTTAGGTCCTAGCGGTGGCGGCGTGCAGTAGGTAGAAAGGCGAAATTCATGCGCACCCAGTGTTCGAACCTCAAGGGTCTGCCGGAACCCGAAATCAGATACCTGGGTCAAAACATCGTGTCCCTTGTCTCCTGTTACCATCCGCCTAGACGCACAGTTCGGGACCTCCTACCCGAGATCCGCCGGTTTTGACACCGATAGGGGGTACCCAAACTTTCCTGCATGCGGCCCACGGCGTGGCTCCATCAACGGCCTGGTACGGCCCAGCTTCAGCATCAACAACTCAAGACCCTCGCGAGGGGCCAAGCCTCGGGAGGCGGATTACCCCAAGACCCCCAGAAGGAGCGGCCTCCCCAGGTTGCCTCCAGATGAGCGGGAATTTCTATGCAAGCCTCACCTCACGAGGTTCGGATGACGTGAGCCATGACGATCAGGGCCAGGCGGGCGCCAGCAAGCGCAGTGCAGCAGTTTCCTCTTTGTTGCAAAGGAGGCCAGCGCAGGCGTGGAGTCCCGAGGAATCAGCCAAAGGTTTCCATTCCCGTGCAAACAAGACCAAGACCGCCAGGACGGCAGGATGGAGGTCATCGCCAAGCCCACTGTAGCGTCACGACCAGAAGTTTTGCAGGCGAAGACAACTTTTTAGGATAAGATGTACTAGTTGTCAGGACCCCGATTCCAAGTCACACCGACCCAGCCGGTAACACCTCATATCACTTTGCGGCCTCACGCACGGTATTTCCACGGGTGTCGCCTTACCATGGCCCGGGACCGTTTGCGCCTTTTGGCTCACGTATATGATAGTGTCGTTAGCATCCACATGACAGAGAACCCGGACCGACATGGCTAGTCGTGAACCCAAAGCGGCGCTAACCCATGGGGACAGGCATACATGAATTACATCGAGCATGTCGGTCATCAACGTGTGAACCGGGCTGTAGCCTGGGCTATGAGGACTCCGGTAACCGGGCTGTAGCAGAGCTAGGCAGGACTGCGGATGTCACCAAGTGACATTTCCCGAAGGACAGACACATGAGCGAAGTGAAACACATGTCGGCCGATCAAGTGTCTAGAGCAGTAGTCTTTGGGCTAGCGGGACTCCGATGAGCCGGCTGTAGCGGACTACTATCGCTCGGAAGCACTAGACTACATTTCCCCATATGAGAGGCTGCCAAGGATAAACAACTATATTGTCGGATCCCACTCATACAAGGCATTTCAATCATACACACAATATGCACGATATGAGTACATACAACATGGCATCACAACAAAACTCTACAACTCAAAGTACTTTATTTAAAGGCTCAGGAGCCATACATATATATTCATACAGATAGGGGTCACATGACCCGACACTCAAATCATACAAACATACAAGCACATGCGGAAGCAAACTAGTCTGATACGAGACACTAAAAATAAAGAAAGCTTGTGAAGCCCTTCTATCTACATCGGCCCTTCACAAGCCTTGGATCACCACAGGTGGCTAGTCACTCGTCGGCGTCAAGGTCTACATAGAACCCATCGGAGGGGGTGTTGTTGTCGAAAACATTGATTAAGCAAACATGAGTGCGGAGGTACTCAGCAAGTCTTACAGCAGAATCCTACTATACATGCACATTCTCAAGAAGGTAGTGGAGTTATTGCAGCAAGCCAGGTTTGACTCTTGGCTAAGCTATCCTCGTGACATCAATTGGAAAGCATTTATGCGCTGCACGAGTCCACTAATCGACAACACAATACTCCACGTGGATCCTCTCGTCAACCCACGAGAGGGCCATCCGCGGTACTCACACTATCTTGAGGCTTTTAGTAGTATCCATTTACTTGTCTATGAACTGTATAGGTGACCAAGTAGTCCTTTACATGATGGACGCGCTATTCAATAGTTTCATACCCTGCGGGTGTACTTCTTCACACGCTCTCACCACTTATCGCCGTTACGGCGTGTACTCGACAACCTTCAGCGGAAGCCCAGCGAGGTGTCGGCCACGACCGACTAAACACACGAGTCCCTAGTCCAGGTTTATCGCCTAATCGGGGTCCATCCATGAGGAGTCCGGCCGAGGTTTCCACTAACGGCCCCGAACAATGTGTGCAGGGTTCCCGAGACACCAAGCAGGCGAATCGGTACACGTGCCACGTGCCTACCGCAACACAGCCCACCCCTAAGGTCGGTAGCTGCGTCATGCCCCCAGCATGCTACAAACACCAGAAACTACTTTGCAACTCCCGGACAGAGGACAAGAGTGGTTAATAAGTCGAGAGGGACATTGGTTTAGGGCTCAATGCATGGTAGTAGCTGAATCTTAAATCACACACACAGATCTCAGTTCTTAAGGACGGATTCAATGAAACAACCCACCATGTACTCCTACATGGCCTCTCATCGATACCTTTACCAAATCGTGTTCAACACTTCACTCTCGTTACCAACACAACCTTTCACTCTAGTTCATCATCCCGATGAGCCAGACCTGACACAACTCTAAGCATAGCAAGCATAGCATGGTAGGAACACAAATATGGCTCAATCAACTCCTACATATACTAGTGGGTTTCATCTAGTTACTGTGGCAATGACAGGTCATGCAAAGGAAGTGGGTTCAACTACCGCAACACACAGCAGTTTTAATCGCGTTGTCTTAATGTAGTAAACAAGAGCAGAAGCGAGATCATGGGTTTGTATCGGAATGATCAATGGGTTGCTTGCCTGATGTAGTGGTAGTAGGGTACTGCCCTTTAGATGGATATTCGGTGTTATCCTCGGAGACAGAACCTACCACGAAAGACACACCGAACATAATCAACACATGACGATATGCAACAATATGATGCATGCTATGACATGGCAATATGAATGTGTCTTGGCCTAATGCAAGCTAGAACATAATGGGATGAACTCATTTGAATCAAAGATTCAAATGTTAGCTCATTTAACATAGCCATATTAGTGCATTATCTTATTCTGCTTAAACAGCAAGGTTAACTTGTTCTTTCATGCATGAAACCACTACCAATGGATAGATTGAATTTTTCTGATCAAAATTCATATATAAATCTTTGCATTTGGAGTTACAGATTAATTTCTATGAATTTTTGAAGTTTGCAACAATTTCTGGAATTTTCTGAATACAAATAAATCCAGAAATTAGTTATTGCATCAGCAGTGCGTCAGGGTGACGTCAGTGGTCAAAGGGGACGTCCAGGTCAACCTGACCAGTGGGTCCCGCATGTCAGTACTTAATTAAACTAGTTAAAATTAGTTAAAACTAATCTGGAAAATTAGTAGGGGGGGGGGCACTTGTCATAGACTCAGGGAAGTCAACCTGGGCCCACCCTAGTCAAGGTCAAGGTCAACACGCCGACGTTTAGCCGCCGGCGAGGCCAGACGCGGCGGTGAGAGTGCATTTGTGCATTCCGGCGACCAAATGGGCGGCGGAGGCATCTACGGGTAGCTGGGAACAAGCCGCAGCGTTTGGTGGCGGTGGTTGAGCTCGGGGTGGCCGGAAACGTCGCCGGCGACAACCGTGGCGGTCGCTGGAGTCGGGTGAAGATGGAATCGTGGCTCACGAAACGGCGGTAGCGTGGTGAGGTGCGTTGGGCTCCACGCGACGTGGTGAGTATGTTAAACACCGTGGTGTGGCCGGTGGTTGGCCGGAGACACGTCGGCGACGAGCTCGGCGGTGGCGCATGCGGTGAAGCTCCATGGGGTCGCTGCGGTGTTCGGGAGCGATAACGAGAAGGGGGAGGAGGTAGCTGAGCTCACGGTGGTCACAAAGGTGTAGTCGACGCGGTCGGGGACGAGCTGGTGCGGCAGCGGCAGCAAAAGGATCTCGGCGGTGGCGGTGTCGGGCGAGTCGGTCTGCAGCTCGAGAGGCAAGGCGCTTCGGGACTCGGCTTACCTGAAGGAGGAGGCGGCGAAGCGTCTGAACGAGTGGCGCGGCGCAGGACGACGGAGAGCGCGGGTTTCCGCGATGGCGGTAGCGGCGTCGGCCATGGTCTTGAGCAGCGAGGAGAGGCTGGGGGAGGAGAGAGCGTGTCTGCGAGCTCGGGGGAGGAGTGGGTGACCGACCCAGGGTGGCAGAACGGTGAGAGGAGGAGGCAGGGCGGCGAGCAGCTGCGTGGCGCACGCTGGTGCCGCCGTCGAGCACTTGGCTGCCTGCCTAGCCAAGCCAAGCAGCTCGCTGGAGCGGTGGCTGGGGTGGGCTGGCAGGTGGGCTTGCCAGATGGGCACCAGGTAAGCCTCTGCTTTCTGTTTTTTCCTTTTTTCTATTATTCTGTAAGTTTGTGGACTTATTAAAAATAGTTAGGCACTTCAAAAAATCCTGAAAATAATCAGAGGCTCTGTTTAGAAAATCTCCAACAGCCCACACTTATTTCCAGAATTATTTGAGCATTCAAAATATTTACTAGCATTTAAATGCCCAAATGCAAGTTACATATGATTTAATTCAATGAACTTTTGTTGACCTAGAAAATTGTGCACCAATTTTGCCTGAGGTTCTAACCCAAGAAAAAGAGGGTGAACTTTTTAGAAGGGCAATTCAGGTTCATTGAAAATATTTTTAGTAAACCCTAGTTGAATTCAGAGGGGTTCTGGCGGTTCTGTCCTCCCCAATTCAAGTTTCTGATGAAAGGTAGACATGATGCAACACTCTAATGCATGGAATAGCTAGGATGTGACACTAGTTTTCTCCATTCGAATTTGGCCATTGTGGGATCCCTTCCCGCCTTCATTTGGGAAGAGGACCAAGGCCGTTATAAACAGGACCTAGTCACCACCATGGAAGAGGACGGATCATTCAGATCATCCTCTCCCACACCAGCTCAAGAACACGCCTCCTGAGGTCATTCTCCCACTGTACTAGTTCAACCTTAGCCCCTCGAGGTCAATCCACCACAAAGTAGGAGTAGGGTTTTACACCGTAAGGTGGCCCGAACCTAGGTAAACTGCTGTGTCCCATTTCCTTCTTGTTGGACGAGCTACGCCGTGAGATCAACGAGTAGGCAGACTGGGTAGGTTGAGTTCTTTGCATGCACCCCAGAGTTCGAACCTATCAAGGGTCTACGGAACTCGAAATCCGACATTTAGCACGCCAGGTAGGGGTGCGTCGAAGATCTGCCTCTCCGTCCATTGTACTCCATTGTTCAGCTCTCATGGCGAGCCTTGCTCCATCGGCAGTCCGACCCACTGCTTACGGAGGCGCGGGCCCCGGCGTTCACCCCGCCTGGCGGTGCAGTGGCCACCGAAGTTCAGGCCAGAGCTGCTGCCCCGATATGATGGTGCGGCGGACCCGAAAGGTTTTCTCCAAGCATATGAGAAGGTTGTTTTGGTGGCTGGTGGCAACGACAAAGTCATGGCTAACTGGCTTCCCATGGCCCTCACGGGTGCGCCGCGCGCCTGGCTTCTCAGCTTGCCGTAGTCTTTAGTGGCCTCCTGGGAGGAGCTGCACAGCCTCTTCATCATGCGTTTCGCGGCGCCGGCGCCCCACGCCGTCGCAGCCCTCGGCAACTCGCAGGCGCCGCCCTCGGACCGCCACGTCAAGCAATTCCTTCGCCTGGTGGGCGCCGCCCATGTGTAGTGGGGATCTCCTCCGGGCTGGGCGGCGCCTAAGGCCGACCTCATCTTCAACGCGGGGGACAACCCCGCGACCACCGCAGGCGCCGACGCGCTCCCGATGCTCTGCAACCCCCACCATCTGCAATGTGGCGGTCACCAAGACCCTCACTGAGTGTGCAGCCGGCCTCAATGTGCTTTTCGTGGAAGCGTTCGGCTTGCTCCATGTGCCCCATGGCCGGCTCCGCCCCACCAAGCCCTTCTCTGTAGTCGACGACAGCTCCATCTGTCCCCTAGGGCAGATTCGCCTCACCATGAACTTTGGCACCCGCGACAACTACCACACCGAGCTTATCGACTTCGACATCACCCGCATCGTCCTCCCATACAACGCCATTCTCGGGTACCCAGCCCTGGCCAAGTTCATGGCAGAAACTCATCCTGCCTACAATCTCATGAAGATGCAGGGAAGCAGGAGTGTCCTCACCGTGGCCGGGGACACCAAGGACACGCTATTGGCCCTCAAGCTCGCCTTCAGGGCCGCGGCGGCCACACAGTAGAGTGAGGAAGGGGCCCCGGAGGCCCCAGGGGCTGCGCCAACGAAGAAGAAGAAGCAATTGTTCTCCAAAGATCGTGCCGAGATGAAGCGGGTGCCGGTTGATGAAGACGGGGCGTCGGGCGCCATCTACACCATAGGCGCCGGCCTCCCTCCGGACCAAGAAAAGGTGTTGGTTAGCTTCTTATGCATGAGCAAGGAGGTCTTCGCATGGGAGCCCAAGGATCTGGTTGGGATCCCGAGGAGAATAATCGAGCATCACCTGGGGGTGTGCCCTAATGTGTGCCCAGTGAAGCAGAAGGCGCGGCGACAGTCCACTGAGAAGCAGGTGTTCATCATCCAAGAGACCCGCAAGCTGCAGGATGCTGGTGTCATTCAGGCTGTGCGGTACCCGAAATGGCTGGCGAACCCGGTCATTGTCCCCAAAAAGGCGGGAAGGAGCGCATGTGCTTCGATTTCACAAACCTCAACAAGGCTTTCCCTCAAGACCCCTTTCTGCTTCCACGCATCGATCAGATCATCAACTCCACCGCCGACTGCGACCTGTTATGTTTTCTGGACGCCTTCTCGGGCTATCACCAAATCAAGATGGTGGTGCAGGTTGTGGAGAAGACGGCTTTCATGACCCCATGTGGGGTACACTGCTACACCTGCATGCCATTTGGGCAATGTAATGCCAGAGCAACCTTCCAGCGGCTGATGCACATCGCTCTGGGCCGGCAGCTCGAGAGGAACGTTGAGGCATACGTCGACGACATAGTGGTGAAGTCTCGGGAGGCAAGGACCCTTATTGAAGACCTGGAGGAAACATTTGCCAGTCTGCGCAAGGTGGATCTGCGACTTAACCCAGAGAAATGTGTGTTTGGCGTCCCCTCCGGCAAGCTGCTGGGTTTCCTGGTGTCACACAAGGGGATCGAGGCCAACCTAGAGAAAGTCAAGGCCATAGAAATGATGAGCCCACCACAAACCCTCAAGGAGATACAGAAGCTGATAGGCTGTGTGACCTCGCTGGGGCGCTTCATCTCCAAGTTGAGGGAGCGTGCCCTCCCGTTCTTCAAGCTGATGAAAAAGAAGGGGCCATTCTAGTCGACTCTGGAGGCTGACGACGCCTTCTAAGACCTCAAGAGATAACTGGCCGTGAAGTCATCAAGGGCTCGGCCCTCGCAGATTTTGTGCCAGAATGGGCCGACGTCCCTGGCCGTGAAGTGTGCGAGGACCGTTCTCTCCTGCCCAGAGACGAGGTACCAGACGGATGGATCATGTACTTCGATGGCGCGTTCGGGCGCCAGGGTGCGGGTGCTGGAGCAGTGCTAATTTCACCCACCAAAGAGAAGCTCTACTACGCCGTGCACTCTGCTTCCAGCAAGGCGAAGAGGTCTCCAACAACATCGCGGAATACGAACGCCTGATTGCCGGCCTCAGGGCTGCAACGGTGTTGGGGGTGAAGCGTCTCACCATTAGGGGCGACTCCCAGCTCCTCGTCAACTTCTCCAACAAGGAGTACACCCCGATGGAGGAGCACATAGAAGCATACCTGGAGGAGGTACGCAAAATGGAGAAACGATCTTGGGCTTGGAATTGCAGCATGTGCCATGAGGCACGAACAAGGAGGCGGACGACATCGCCAAGAGGCCACCCCGACGGCTGCCTCAGGAGCCAGGCATCTTCGAGGAACGGCTCTTCAAGCCATCAGTAGCTCCCCCTCGCCGCGGAATCAGCACCACCTCAGGAGGACCTCGCACGTGCTCCCGCGATGGGTGCCCCAGCCAGCGGCCCAAACTCGAGAGCTTGTTTGCTCCTCGCCCTCGAGCCTCAGGAGGGGTGCTAGATCGACGAGTTCAAGGTGTACTTGCTCAAGGCGCCCTACTGGAGAAGGAGGAAGATACAGAGCATGTGGCCTGCCAGGCCACCGCGTACTGCATTCGGGATGGTGAGCTCTACCGTAAACGACTGAATTATGTTTCTTTATGATGCATCTCCAAAGAGCAGGGATGCGAGCTGTTGGCCGACATTCATGGCGAGGACTGTGGGAATCACTCCTCATCGCGCACCCTCGTGGGCAAGGCGTTGCACAGCAGATTCTACTGGCCCACGGCGCTCAACGATGCCATCGAGATTGTGAGGTCATGTGAAGCCTGCCAGTTCCACGCCAAGCAGATTCATCAGCCCACTCAGGGCCTCCCGACCATCCCACTCTCATGTCATTTGCGGTCTTGGGGCTGGACATCTATGGGCCATTTCCTCGAGCGCCCTGGGGCTACCGCTACCGCCATCGACAAGTTCATCAAGTGGGCGGAGGTGGAAGTCGTTCGCACCATCCCGGCCGGCTCGGCCATCAAGTTCATCAAGGGCATCGTGAGCTGGTTCAGGGTTCCTACTGAAAGCACAAGTGCTCCCTGGGTGATTTTGGTAATTAATGTCAACATATCTCTTGTTGGACTAATACTTTTATCTAGTATATTTCAGATGAGTTCAACAGTGGAGTGGCATGAACAAGAGGATGTGGAACCCTTTCAAGATGCTAAGGACAAACATTGGCAAATGCTGAAGACTCTACATTCTCATTTTAGTGATCCAAGATCACATTGAGTCCATAGGACCAACCAATACTATTAAAAGGAGATGACGTGTTGCTTAATGGCTTGCATGCTCAAAGTGCTTAGTGATATGCTCCAGATCCCTCAACTACTTTCTCATTTCCACATATGTCCTAAACCCAAAGTCAAACTCGGCCCCACAAATTTGATCTATCTGGTGCCACCGATTTCACTTGACATAGCCACTGCCAGAAACCCTAATCAGTTTGGTCTCACCAATGCGATCTCGATCTCAACTATCTGGGCTTGCAAACTCTCCGTTGCTTGTTGCACTTATTTCGGTCCCATCGAGATATGCAATCGGTCCCTCCGAGTTTGCTTGCCCAGCTCTCTGTTTGCTTATTACCAAAATCCGTCTCACCGAGTTTGCGTAATCGGTCAAACCGAGTTGAGGTTTTACCCTAACCCTATCACATCGGTCCCACCGAATTGATCATGTTGGTCCCACCGAAAACTCTAACGTTCACATTTTGAACCATATCGGTCTGGCCGAGTTTCACTATTCGGTCCCACCGAGTTTGGTAAATTGTGTATAACGGCTAGATTTTGTGTGGAGGCTATATATACCCCTCCACCCATCCTCCATTCAAGGAGAAAGACATCAGAACATGCCTACACTTCCAACATTCATTTTCTGAGAGAGAACCACCTACTCATGTGTTGAGACCAAGACATTCCAATCCAACCACAAGAATGTTGATCTCTAGCCTTCCCCAAGTTGCTTTCAACTCAAATCATCTTTCCACCATATCCAAATCTGTGAGAGAGAGAGAGAGTTGAGTGTCGGGGAGACTATCATTTGAAGCACAAGAGCAAGGATTTCATCATCAACACACCATCTATTACCTTTTGGAGAGTGGTGTCTCCTAGATTGGTTAGGTGTCACTTGGGAGCCTCCGCCAAGATTGTGGAGTTGAACCAAGGAGTTTGTAAGGGCAAGGAGATCGCCTACTTCGTGGAGATCTACCCTAGTGAGGCAAGTCCTTCGTGGGTGATGGCCATGGTGGGATAGACAAGGTAGCTTCTTCATGGACCCTTCGTGGGTGGAGATCTCTGTGGACTCGCGCAACCGTTACCCTTCTTGGGTTGAAGTCTCCACCAACGTGGATGTACGATAGCACCACCTATCGGAACCATGCCAAAAATCAACATGTCTCCAATTGCGTTTGCATACTCTAATCCCATCCCTTTTACTTTCTTGCATGTTGCATGCTTTAATTTCCGCTGCTCATATACTCTTGCCATGCTTGCTTGAAATGTATTGTGAATGTTTAAACTTTTGCTAAAACTCCACCTTAAGTTGAAGAAATTAAAAACTGCTGCTTTTCTTTGTTGAGGGTCTAATCACCCCCCTCTAGACACCTCTTCTCGATCCTTTCAGCTACACTTCGGTGGCACACCCTAGGAGCAATGGCCACGCCGAATGCACCAATGCAGAGGTACTGAGAGGCCTCAAGGCAAGGACCTTCAAGAATAAGCTCGAGGCCTACGGCAAGGGCTGGCTCGATGAGCTCCAGTCCGTGTTGTGGTCCATCCGCACCACCGCGACCAAGCCAATGGGCGAGACTCCATTTTTCCTCGTATATGGAGCTGAAGTGGTTCTCCCTCACAAGGTCAAGCATCGCTCCACACAGGTCATGGTGTTTGACGAGGCACGCCAGGACGCCACATGGGGGATGGACCTCGTGATGGGGGAGGAACGCTGCCGTAAAGCCTTGCCCCGAGCGGCAAGGTACAAGCAGGCGTTGTGGTGTTACAACTGCTGCAGCGTTCGCTCTAGGACACTCGAGGTGGGTGATCTCGTCCTGAGGTGGGTGCTCTCCACGGAAGGGCTGCACAAGCTCTCGCCCATGTGGGAGGGCCCGTTTAGGATTGCCCGTGTCTCCAGGCCTGGCGCCGCGCGCCTGGAGACACATGACGGGATCCCCATCCAAAACGCCTAGAACATCCAGCACCTCCAGAAGTTCTACCCATGAAGCAAGGCCCAGTGCCTGTGACCGTCTCCGCTCGTGATACTCTCACGTAATAATGAGTGGGGCTGTACACGCCCCGGAGTCTCCTGAGTGCCGCCCGCGGGCCTCACGGGGCTCCCACCCACGTCCTAGTGGCAGCACTTAGCTCCGCGGTGGCGAGAAGACTAGTCTAGGTGCCGGACGCGGCTGTTCTTTTGCTTGTTTTTGTAGCTGGTTTGCAACTTCTTAATGAATTCGTAGTTTCGCGTCTTTCGTCCGCCAAAGCTGGAGTTTTCCGACTTCTTCGTTCGGCTTCCAAACCTGTCCCAGGAAGAGTTGTAGATGCCCGTCGCTCCTCCTCACGTGCCCCGCGCGTAGGTAGGGATGGCGGGGCCCCATACCCGCCAAACCCGTGGGGATTTCATCTATTAGGGGGTGGGGATGGGTGAAAAACATCCCCATGGGGATATTTACCAAACTATTTTATTCCCCATAGGGTACGACGGGGATGGGGACGATATCCTATTCCCCAGAGCCAATACCCATCGGGGACTCGGTTAGTAACTGTCATACTGTGGTCAACCTTAAAATATTCACAAACAAATTTGCTAAAACAAAAAAAGCTCTGGAAAAAAACCTTAAACCTATCTCACATCCTCACCACAGCTACCACCATGACCAAGAAGTCAATACGACCTAGATAGGCGTTAGTAGGACAAGGACAACACCATGTATGTATCTTGATTATAGGGTGTCATATTATGTATATGAGTATTTCTTTATGGGGATGGGGACCCTAATGGGGCCCCGTTCCCCGATGGGAACATGGGTATGGGAAATTTCATCCCAGTCATATGGCCCAGGATGGCGATGGGCTGATAGGGAATAGATGGGGATGGGGATGTTGTAGGTATCCCCATAGGGTATTGTCCCCACTGCCATCCCTACGCGCAGGGTCTAGGTAGGTGTGTGCGCCTGGGCTCGCCCGCGACCACACCTCACCGAAGCCCTATCGCCCCAGGGCATCGGCATCTTTAATCCTCGCGAGATGCCCTCAAACGAGCTCGTGGGCATGCGCATCCCCTCAAGTCCGTGCCTCCGAGCATCGCGACGTGGTCAAGTCCGTGCCTCCGGGAATTGCGATGTGCTGCACCAGCCATAACCAACCCATGCCCGAGGGATCGCGCAAGGAAGGACGAGATGCCCCGTCGAGCTTTCTAATAACTCTGCAGCTGTACAATTCCTCCCGAGGCCCGACGGCTCCTGAGTCGTCAAGAAGCAAACTTCGCTGGATGCTGCTGGAAAGGCGCGCCCTCGCGAGGTGAGAAACTATAGCAAGCATATCAAGCTAAGTTATCCTAACCACACCTGATCCAAACATGGGTATCATGGCACGATATGAAGATAATAAACATAGCATAGTGGCGCAAGCGCCATGGTTCATTACACACCCCAGCGGAGTCTTCTACTTTTTTCAAATGGAGGATAAAGGAAAGGTTGAACAAAAGCGGGCTGCATGGCGGCCGCAGCTCCCTAGGCCAGGTCCCAGCGGTGCCCGAGCTCAACCCAAGTCTTCCTCCCGCTTCACCGGAGCGCGACGGCGAGACGGCTCATCGCCTTCTTCGATCCGAGCCTGACGGCGGGGTGGCTGGTCATAGCCACCACTGCTGGTGCTCTCGCCGGAGGAGGATCCGCTGCGGCTGGACAAAGCGTGGCAGTTGCCAAGGACAAGCTCACCCTCGTCGCTGTCGTGGCCGTCGCCAAAGGCAAGCTCATCATCATTGCCGCCGTCTTCCGGGAAGCACCCCATACGGCGGCCATCTCCCTTGAACACCGTCACATAGAGGGTCGCAAGGCCGTCGTACTTGAACTGGAGGGTGCACCTCCCGCTCAGGCACCGCACGTGGGCAAACGCCAGCCAGCCATGGGTCAAGGACATATTGCCTATGGCAGTGACCTCGACCTTGACCCATGAGGCCTTGCTGCATCAGTCGTCAGCCTGCAGCCAGAGGCCGTCAAGACTGGTGGGCAGCAGCTCGCCCGTGAAGAAGCGCGGTAGTGGGAGCCAAGTGCCGGCAGGCCTCTCTGGCCAAACGACAAACTCTGGGAACGTGTCCGGAGAGTGGAAGCACGATCGAGAAGGCCGAGCGACCACGGCACGCCTCCCTTCATCACAGGGGCTGCCCCGTCCTCAGTGGCCCCCACTGCGATAAGAAGCGCCGCCGCGGCTGCCCAAAGCGATGCCGGCCCCCGAAGAAGCGCGCCCGCGCCACCAAGGAGCTACTGCCGGGGTCGCATCATGCTTGCGGGGGCGGTCACGGCCTCTCTTGGGCGACGGTGAACCCGACCCCTCCTTGGGGCCTTCCTTTTCTCGGCGGTGGAGAACCTCCTCATCGGTGCCATGGATGCTACGGCAAGACGGGGAGACAAGGAAGAGGAAGGAGGAGCGGGCAGAGAGAAGACGGGGATGAGCAAGGGGACTCTGGCCCTCCCCTCATTTATAGCCGGAGGGAGGCCAACCGCCGGCCTCCATGATCCCATGCAATGATGGTTTTTCTCTACATGCAGCAGGCTTTTGTCAAGTTGAACGGTTGCCGAGGCAGCATGGGGAAGCGGAGATGCCCATGTCCCATCAACCGCCATGCATCGACCAAGGCCGCACGCTGTTGGGGCCCGCGGCGCTCCGCGCTTGCCCTTTGGCTTCACCTCAAGCCAAGTCCGAGCACGCCTTGGGCCCGGGGGCTACTGTAGGCGTTCTGGGAAAGGGGGTACCAAGACTTGCCTGCCTGTTCGACGAGCTAGGCCGTGAGATCAGCGAGTAGGCAAACTGTGGAGGTTGAGTTCTTCGCACGCACCCTAGAGGTCCAACCTCTCAAGGGTCCGCGGAACCCAAAATCCGACAGGAATCCATCTGCCATGCAAGACTCCATCACACACGTTTCCCAACAACTATCGTGTGCGATAATGTTCTATCACAAATGGTTCAGGAGCCCCTTTGCACACATACAAGTGTTGCAGACTGTTTATGATTTGTTTTCTATCACTGATGGCTGCGGCAAGAGTGACGTGTGCTTTTCATTTGGGATCCCACACGTTTCCTGAAAAATTTACGACTGGGATTGTATTTTACATTGGGCATGGTTTACTCCGACCTCTCGTGTGCGATAACGTGATATCATAAACGGCTCTGGAGACCCTAAGCACATGTATTAGCGCTGCAAATCGTTTGTGATCTGTTGTGTATCACCGACGGTTTCGCTATGATTGACGTATGCTTTCCGATGTGGATCGCACACACTCAGAGCAATTACCAAGTTAAAACAAAAATATCCCATTTTGAATCGGTATGAAAAAAGCAAATTCGACACAATATTCAATTGAACAAATAGTGTCCACTAGAAGAACATTCATCAATTTTGCAACAATTGCAATTGAACATATGGTAGCTAAATTCCAATGATTTGTCGACACATATATGCATTACATAATTAATCATAGTGTACGAAATACGTAGACCTCAATAGATGGAAAACAATGGATCCATGCGTATATGTTTAGAGGTTAACTTTTACTCAATGTTTCAGGAGAATGCATGCTGAAATCTTCATTATCACAAGTGGGATTGATGTAGTGATTCAGAAGTCGCTGATAAATCTCCGAACCATCAGCAATTCACCAGCGGGGGGCGGTTCAGGGGTCCTTGGCTCTCTGATGAGCTGCAGTACTTTTAATATCAGAATGTCCCATATGAGTGGAGTAGAATATATTAATTAAGATAGACTTACTGGTACTAATTCGCGAGGATCTTCACAACTATCAGCAGATTTGCAGATGGAGATCGTAATACGTAAACATAGTATCCACAAGGTTGGTCACACTTGTTCTTTGAGGACACTGAATTTTTTAGTACAAAATTAGTCATGTATTTGTCCTGTTAGGAACAACCTAACCGGTGTTAGATGTATTTTTTTTCCTTTGGACAGAAATAGAAAGAGGTTTATTTAGATGCTTGAACATTTGACTAGCGTAAGAAAAGGTATTTGTAAACTATTGGATAAATTTTCCAAACATAACGGATTTCAGTGTGTTACCGGAGAAACGATCTTGTGCTGCAGAGGTAGTTTCCTCTTGAATAGTTCCCTGGTTTAGTTTTCTACAATGTGAGCACACTTCAAATGAAGATGAATTTTGACAACATCAATTATTGAACCAGATATGAATGCAAATTAATTTCAACATCATAGAATTCAATACCTATCCATGAATTGTTGAATGCATCAAATCCTGAGCGTTTGTTGACTCTATGAGAGAACCATGTAGTAAATTGTGTTCTTGTTTGGAACAATGAATACCAATATCCACTGATTGCTACATATCAAGAAAGCCATGAACTTACGAATTATGTCTAAATTTGAAAGACAACCAGTGTATGTGTGGTTGTTTACTTGACTTACCGTTCAGGATATGGCCAAAGAAATGATTCTGCATGGAACGTGTTTTCGAAGATATGGACGACCGTGTTAATGGCCCAGTCCCGTAGGTCCTTACCATCTAATGTTGTGCAATTTGCTAATGCAGGATCTATGAAATACACACTCTCCCTTTTTCTTCTCTACACGTTCAATCCCCTGAGGGGAATAAAATGCAGTTAGTTGTTTATCATTTACAGCCTTGCATGGAGAAGTTGACCAGAGTTTGTTAAGTACTTCAAAAATCAGGCATCTAACAAGAGCGGCATCGAGCTCGTTGAAGTTGAAGAAGAGATGTAAGTCCTCAAAACTCACATTGATGGAACCAACATCGTGTCGAATATGATCTCTGTTGTACTGGACTAGCAGAACATGATGACCTGCTAACATTTGATCCATGCGATATTCATTTAACTCGCGACAACTGGAGCTTCATTCATCAAAGTATTCGCCAACAAGAAATGGCTGGCCATAGACGTAATTTTGTGCTTCAAGTATGTCTGCTTTATTTTTAGCAAGCACCAAATGTATTTCTGCATCATTCATGCCGTCAGAAATAATATTACTCTCTGATTCGAACAACTTGCTATTAATTTGGTTCTGGGAGATGAGTGCTTTACGTAAGAGGCAATCGTTCGATTTCCTCTTTGCTCTCCCGGCGCACTTCCTGGCGGGTGCAGCCTTTTTGGATACTTCCTTCTTGGTACTTGAATCATTTCTGGTAGAACGTCTGGTTGGTTGAAAGGTAGACTGCCGAGCAGATGGTGAAGCTTCGACGGACTTCTTAGCAGACGGTTTAGCTATGCCGGACCATTGAGCTGGCGGTGCTGCTTTGATGGACTGCTGGGTTGTAGGAGCAGAGGCATCGGACTGCTAACCATGCGTTGAAGCTATGTCGGGTTTTTGCGCAGGTGTTGCCAATTTTTCGGTGTGCTGAGGGGGCCGTGCCAACGCGTTGGTTTGCTGAGCAGGAAGTGCTGACGCATTGGTATGCTGATCACGTGGCTGCGGACCAACGGACTGATGAGTAGTCGGTTCTAGACCTACAGACTGCTTAGCAGGCGGTTCCAAAGCATCAGACTGCTTAGCAGTCCGTTCCACCAGGTTGGTATGTTGAGCATGTGTTGCAACTGGGTCTCCCCCCACTGCTTCAGCGGACGGCATCTGAACCGGTGGTGCGTCTTCAGCAGTTGTAGGCCTTGCCACTGGCTGCTCTTGGGCAGACGATGATATGGCATGTACAGCACAAAGTCGGGCCGGCTGATCACAAGTTGATGCATGAGCCGATGGATTACAAGTATTGGGTTCTTTGGGGGAAGCACACGAGAGCTACTGTGCCAAGGAGAGCGTCAACGGTTGAGGGGCGACACTGGTTGCTCTTGGCGGGGCTTCAAGGATCTTGTCGATGAACTCTATTTCCTTTCGTGGACACTGGATGTGATGTAACAGTGTTTCTCTCAAGGTCCTTTGCTCATCAAAGTCTCCTAGGACATTCTTCAGGGCAAATTCATTGAATCTATTCTTTACCTCAGTCACGTAGCACTTCACACAGCTCGACTTTTATGGCACATTGTCCAACAAGAGGACCTCTTCCAAGAAGGGTGGGCAAACCCAGGTTGTTGCACATTTTAATGTACCTTCATAATGTGTAAGCACGCTGCTTGAGGGATGAACCCCATGCAGGCAGTAGAACCCGGATCCTTTTCAAAAACAATGGGGCCAGCAATGCCCCTCAAGCTAGCCCATGCTTTGCCGGGTCGCTCGACCCGGCCAAGCCCCTCGACCCGGTGAAACTCTCCAACCCGGCCGGACCCCTCAACTCGGCCCCAACAATCAGCTCAAGACAGCCGAGCTCAGCGCACCAAGACTTCCCCAACAAGCCAGCTCCACCCTTGGCGTGTTCTTCAACCCGGCCACGGTTCAGCTCCCGTTCCATCCCAGCCCTAATGGGACGAGTCTCAACCTACCGATGACCGAGGCAACAGTGCATCGCCCATGCCTCTGGTCAGTCGGGTGTGGCAACAGTGCCCCACTGTCGGTGTCAAAATCGGCGGATCTCGGGTAGGGCGTCCCGAACTGTGCGTCTAAGGTCGATGGTTACAGGAGACATGGGACACGATGTTTAGCCAGGTTCGGGCCCTCTCTATGGAGGTAATACCCTACTTCCTGCTTGATTGATCTTGATGAATATGAGTGTTACAAGAGTTGATCTACCACGAGATCGTAATGGCTAAACCCTAGAAGTCTAGCCTATATGACTATGAGTAATGAGTATGTCCTTCTACGGACTACACCACGTAGTTTATGACACCGGAAGTCTAGGGTTACATAGAGTCGGTTACATAGGATGGAATCTTCATAGTTAGTCGCCAAGCTTGCCTTCCACGCCAAGGAGATTCCAATCCGGACGGGTACAGTCTTCGGCCTTCATGTCTTCACAGCCCATCAGTCTGGCGCATGGATAGCAGGGGCCAGACGTGAGACCATTAGTCCAGTCCGGCGCATGGAACGATGAGTTGACGAGATGAACCGAAAGCACAATCGCGGTAGTTCTCCTTTACTACCCTAGCCCGATAGAAGCGGGCGTGGGGTAGAAAGCACGAGGCAGACAGCGAACTATTGACCCAAGACAATGATTGAGCTGATGCATATAAGGCCAAACTTGCGGCGAGCGAAATGCGTTGTAGAGCTGTTCGGGCTTTTCTTTGGCAACTCATTTGTTCCCGTCTGAGCCCGGCGGTTATGCCAAAATATATCGTAGAGACAACCATGCGAGCCGTATTCGATGGAGAAAAACACGGATGATTAATTCGGATCTTGTTTCTTTGGGAGTTGAGTGATATGCCAATGATTACTAATTATATATATAAAGCCATCCTCGGCTATCGACATGGTCGAGGTGGGGCGGAGGCAGGCAACTGTCTGAGGCTCAAAATAGAGAATCCGGTCTACAAAAAGTTATTTTGGACCTCCTGTTGCACGTCTGCGCTGCTAGCCCTCGGCGGGGGGAATCCTTGATGGAAATAGCCCCTTAGGTGAGTGTACGGATCCGGACTCCGATAGTGCCAGTTTCAGATGTTTCTCCTGTTCGTCACCTATTTTTAAGGGATAGTGAAGGAAGAAATAAAAAGAAAATGGATAAAAATGTTACGGGGGTGCTAGCAGGCTTGTCCGTAGTGTGCTTCGCCAATGCCATAGTATCTTGAGTGCGTAGTGATGTATCGCGGCACAAATTTTGCAGTGTCACGAGTGGCGGCGGAAGCCATCTTTGCTATTATCGCTCTGGGAGTAGTTGATCCTTGGGTGGAAATTGCTTCTAGCCCCCGGTATTTCGTTGGTGAACCTCTCCCTCGTCCCTGTCGCCTGGCGGTCTCTTCCCCTTGTGTTCGGCGTTGAGCTTGCCGGCCTGTTTAAAGACCCAGCAGTTTCTGTTAGTATCTTTAGCTGGTTTATCGGGGTGGCCATGAATCTGGCAGGGTCGGTCCAATATCCTGTCTAGGTTGGATGGTTCGTCTCGGTTTGCCTTGAATGGCTTCTTCCGTTGACCGGGCCTGGGGTTGCTGAATCCGGCATTGACCGTTGTGTCGCGTGATCTTTCATTATCATTGCGACTGTTGTGTTTGCTTCGCCGTGGCTTGCCGTTGCAATCTCGGATTTCGGAAGTGCCCGGGTCGCTGGCGATGTTGCTTCTACGAGCGAGCCAGCTGTCTTCTCCCACACAAAACCGGGTCATTAGAGCAGTAAGGGCTGTCATGGACTTAGGTCCTTCTTGTCCGAGGTCGCATGCTAGCCATTCGTCCCAGACGCTCTATCTGAAGGCCGCAAGGGCTTCCGTGTCCGGACAGTCGACGATTTGGTTCTTTTTGACTAAGAACCGAGTCCAGAGCTTCCTGGCTGACTCTCCGGGCTGCTGGACAAAGTGGCTTAGGTCATCGGCGTGCGGTGGCGGACATATGTTCATGGAAGTTGTCAAGGAAGGCTTCTTCAAGGCTTCCATTGCTTATGGAATTTTCAGGCAGGCTGTTTAGCCAGTGCCGAGCTGGCCCTTTTAGCTTTAGTGGGAGGTATTTGATGGCGTGGAGGTCGTCTCCACGCGCCATATGGATGTGGAGGCTAAAATCTTCTATCCATACCATGGGATTGGTTGTTCCGTCGTATGATTCAATATTGACAGGTTTGAATCCGTCGGGGAATTCATGATCCATTACTTCATCAGTTAAGCAAAGACGGTGTGCGGCACCTCTATGTTGGGCCACACTGCGACATAACTCCGAAGGAGCCCATTTGCGGTTTTCATCTCGGGCGTGGCTAGGTTTGTCACGTACGAATAGGTAGCCCTTATCGCATGTCGAGGCATGCCCTCGCGATCCATAGATCGATCTTGCGTGTCCTGCTCTACTATCCGAGTCCCGTCGGAGGTCGTCAGTACAGCCATGAGCTGTGTTATTCTTTTCTTTGCGGCGAGGTGGGGCGGTCTGGTATTTGGCTTGAGTTGCCTCTTTATCCGGACAGTGTTGTCGACCACCTGCCGCATTGTGTGATGACGGTACGGGTCCCAACGCCTCGTCATCAGACTGAGGTAGCGATGTATGCTTCGGGTAGCTTTTGGCTGGGCCACTAAGGCCGTATTCTTCGGCGACCAGGACTTCGGTCCATCTGTCGTTGAGTAGGTCTTGGTCAGCTTGAAGCTGCTGCTGCTAATTTTTCAGGCTCCTCGCAGTGGCTATTAGCCTGCGCTTGAAGCGGTCTTGCTCAAGGAGTTCTTCGGGTACGATGAAATTTTCGTCACCGAGGCTTACCCCGTTTTCTTGTTCCTCCTGTTCGGATCTTGCTCCAACAGGGTCTTCATTGTTTTCAGCGTCGTCCGAAGTACTATTTTCTCCGGTGCCAGCGTTGCTGCGATATGACTTAGAGAGGTGTTTAGGGCGCCGGTACTTAGGCTGTGTCTCAGGAGATTTATTCTCGACTGGATCTTCTTTGTCATCATCACTAGCTTTTTTAGGTGTATCAACCATGCACACGTCATACGAAGAGGCGGCCGTTCCACATCCCGTGAATGGCGGGTCTTGGCCTTGCTCCTTATCGGCATCGTCTTCTACACCGTCGATGTCTTCGGAGCCATAATCAAGCGTGTCAGTTAAGTCCTCGTCTGTGGCTATGAAGTGGGCGGCGGGTGGGAAGCGAAATTCTCCACTATCAGCCCCTAGCTCAAACCGGACACAGTTCGGCTGTGAGTCCCCTGCGAAGGACAAGTTTTTTAATGAATTTAGAACGTCGCCCAAGGGCGAGTGTTGGAAGATATCTGCAGCGCTGAACTCGAAGATCGATAACCGATCCAGCTCTGCACCCGTAGGCATGTGTGGTTCGGAACTTATAGCTGGAGACGAGTCCGGAATTCCGTTGACGCAGATATTCCCAGGTGTTGAGTCTGTGTCCAATCTACTCCTGGTCTAAGGCCATAGCTGTTATGGGAACCATCTCCTGAATCTGGTCTGATGACAGATTTAAGTCATGTTCATCGAAGGGAGGGGGAGCAATCGCCACGGTCTCATATCAATTGAAGATCAAGTCTCCACGGATGTCCGAAATATAGTTCAAGTTTCCAAATCTGACCTGGTGGCCGGGGGCGTAGCTATCGATCTGCTCCAGATGGCCAAGCGAGTTGGCCCGCGGTACGAAGCCACCGAATACGAAAATCTGTGCGGGGAGGAAGGTTTCTCCTTGGGGGCGTCACTATAGACGATCGAAGAGGCCATCGAACCTTTCGTCGATGACACAGTGGAACTCTCGATGAAAGCACCAATGTCGGTGTCAAAACCGGCGGATCTCGGGTAGGGGGTCCTGAACTGTGCATCTAAGCTCGATGGCTATAGGAGACAGGGGACACGATGTTTACCCAGGTTCGGGCCCTCTCTATGGAGGTAATACCCTACTTCCTTATTGATTGATCTTGATGAATATGATTGTTACAAGAGTTGATCTACCACGAGATCGTAATGGCTAAACCCTAGAAGTCTAGCCTGTATGACTATGAGTAATGAGTATGTCCTTTCCGGACTACACCCTCCAGTTTATATAGACACCGGGGGAATCTAGGATTACATAGAGTCGGTTACATAGGATGGAATCTTCATAGTTAGTCGCCAAGCATGCCTTCCATGCCAAGGAGAGTCCAATCCGGACGGGTATAGTCTTCGGCCTTCATGTCTTCACAGCCCATCAGTCCGGCCCATGGATAACAGGCCGGACGCCCGAGGACCCCTTAGTCCAGGACTCCCTCACCTACCTACCCGCTGACCAGGGCCGGCGTGGCAAAAATGCAACTATCGTCACCAATGACGCCAACAAGCGGCGACCTGACGGAGTGCCACTGTAGCCGACTCAACCCGGCCACTCCCTGACGATCGACAAGACGGCCAACAGTTCCCTTGTACCCGGAGGGCCCACCGCCCGGAGAATCCGGCGAGCCCTGACCCTCGACGGGTCCCAGCACCGGCTTCCCAGACAATGACAATCCAGCGCCACGGCCTTGTAACATTACCCTTGTACCCTTGGTGGGTTGACCTATAAAACCGACCAAGAGCCCTCATGCATAGAGATAGCTCACCTACGCACAACGAGAACCGTAGCAATCATCACACACACATAGCAAGCAACACCCAAGGAGAGGGAGCTGCCTGAGCCTTGCCCTGCCTTCCTCCTTCCTCCATACAGCTCAAGGAGCAACTCTGTATTGATACACATCAACTACACTCGGCAGGACTAGGTATGTCTTGCGTCCCGCGCTCGCTCATGCCGACCTTGCCTCTAGAGTCCACCAGTGCCCTCGAGCCTCCTCCTATCTTTAGCCATCCCTTGGCATTTGCCGTGCACCCACCACGACAGTTGGCGCCCACTGTTGGGCAGCTCGAGGTCCTGGCCGGGAGCATGCTTCAAATGGGGCTCCTCTCCGACTCTCACGAGCCCGTCATGCTGTCAGACAACGTCATCGGCGCACTCGCCACCTCCTTCGATGCGCTGCATATCTCTGATGCGCCTGCGGCCGACGAGTACCCCAACGAGGTACTTGACTTTTCAGACTCCCCCCTTTCCCTTGGCGGCAGCACTCCCGCCGGGGCAATGGACCTCTGCGTGGAGGTCTTCGTCACCGACACCGGCCCCGCTTCCTCGTCTAGCGCGGCAAGGAAGGCCACCGAAGCCAGGGCCGCAGCGGAGCGGGCCGGCTCGCCCAACCCGCTGTGTGCCACGATGCAGAGCCTTCGCGTCCCCATCGGCACCGACATCGACACCTCCGACATCGCCGAGGCCCGGACTCGTCTCGACGAGGGACCGCCCGGCGCTGTTGGACCTCCTTTGAGACACTTTCGCCCGCCACACAGCGTCGCCTTGACTCCGCTCAGCTGGAGCGCAACGCCGCCTACGGCTTCACGTTGGACGTGCCCGAGCCAAGCTAGGTCGCCGACGTGTGGGCCTGGGGCGGCGCGATCAGGTGCGCCTTTAGCGCCATCCCCCACATCTACGAGACTCCCACGAAGAACATGCGCGCTGCCAAGGTGGCCGTGGTCGGCCTGGATCAGCTCACAGGCGAAGAGGAGCAGGACCGCCTCAAAAGGGTGAACGACCTCCTCGCTGCGGCCAACGCACAGCAGGACCGCCTCAACCAACTCGCCAAGCCGGCCGGATCCGGCTCCGCCCGCGTCGCCGGACCAAGCGACCACCAGAACACGATGTGTTCACCACAGGCGGCGTGCCCGGCCGCACCAGACCAGCGCAACCCAGCCGGACGGCTGCAGCGGCAGGCGGCGGCGGTCTCGGAGGTCCGACGCCGACTCGACCCCCTTCTCCAACCCGGCCGACATCCGACTGCAGTCGACCCGGCACCCCGCGGCGTGGTCACCGACAGGCTGGGCCCGCGCGCCATCGACGACATCGACGCCCGCCACCGCCTCGACCGACTCGCACTCACCCAGGAGCTGGAGGAGAGCGGCCCCATTGGGCCGGCGTGCTTCGGATCGCGCATCCGAGGTGATCCCTTCACTAAAGGGTTCACGCTCCCCCACGGCACCCCCAAGTACAACGACACCGTGAAGCCGAAGGACTAGCTCACCAACTACACCACTGCCATTGGCATCGCCGGCAGGAACCACCGCCTCGCCGTATGCTACGCGCTTCTCATTCTCCAGGGGTCGGCCCGCACTTGGTTGAACAGTCATCCGATGGGCAGCATCAACGCGTGGGTCGACTTCGAGCAGGCCTTTGTGCGCAACTTCATCGGCACCTACAAACGACTTGGCCGCCCAGTCAGCTCGCCATATGCGTGCTGGGACCGGCGGAAACCGGCACCCTCCTCAAGCACAAGCTCTTACGCTCCAAGCCGGCCACCATGGCCGCGCTCATGCCAATAACGGCGGACAAATGCATGCAGCGGACTTCGCCATGAAGATCCGGTGGCCTTGGATGAAGCTGAAGCAAGCGGTCCCAGGCCGGCGGCGAAGAAGCGGCGATAGAATAACAAGCGCAAAGGCCGATCGGCCAGCGGCGCTATGACAACGGACTCGTCGCGGACACCTAACGAGCGCTGCGACCGACCCATCCGCCAACATCGGCGAGACCGGCAAGCGACATGACGCAACCGCCATGAGCCGAGGAATGTTAAACACCCTGCAAGCACTCTGGCGGCACACCGGCCACCCGCACATGCGGCGATGCGCCATCCTCGCGCCTCACGAGGGCAACATCACGCCTCCCGGCGGGCTCCGGGGCGAAGCGATCGCCTCCGCCTCCACCGCCGCCACCGGCTGGTGGCGCGATGCGCGAAGACGTCTACCCGGCGCAGAAAGTGACCTATGTCATCTTCCCTAGCCTCGGTGACGACAAAAGCAGCGGCGCCTCGCCGGCAGGTGGTGACCGTCATCCGGCCAAGCGAATACATGCCTTTGGTAGGAGGCGCCGGTCACTTGGACTCGGGAGGACCTCCGGGCCGTCATGCCGAACCCGGGTGGTTACGCCCCCATCCTCAACCCCACTATTGTCGCACCTCGGCGCACATGCAAGTTCTCCCGGGTTCTCATCGACGGCGGGAGCAGCATCAACATCCTCTACCGCGACACCATGCCCAAGCACGGCCTCGAGGCCAAAGACTTGGAGCCGACCCAGATGATCTTCCACGGCAATGTTCCCGGCCTCTCCTGCTCTCCAATCGGCCAGGTCTGGCTCGGCGTCCTATTCAGCGACAGCGACCACTTCCGACGCGAGCCGCTCTGGTTCGAGGTGGTGGACCTGACCAGCACGTACCATAGAGTGCGCCCGGGTCCCCACTGTGCCTACCTAAAGATGAAGCTGCCGGGTCCGAAGGGCCTCATCACCATCACCTGCGACTACCGCAAGTCCATAGAGTGCGCCTGAGACGGTGCCAAGCTGGCCGAGTCACTGGTCATAGCCGAGGAGCGGCGCCAACTCGACCAAATCATCGTCTTGGCCAAAGAGGCGTCGGCTGCGCCGATCCCGGCCGAGGAGCCGGCTGACGAGGCCTCGTTCAAGCCCTCCAAGGAGACCAAGAAAGTGAAGCTGAACCCGAAAGACCCCAGCTGCAGCAAGTACGTTGTTGTGGGCACCCGCCTCGACAGCAAATAGGAAGGCGAGCTTGTCGACTTCCTCCATGAGAATTGGGATAATTTTACATGGACCCCAAAGGACATGCCGGGTATGACGAGTAAGTACGCCGACCACAAACTATATGTCCGCAAGGACGCCAAGCCTGTCCGTCAACCCCTGCGACATTTTTCTGAAGAGAAGAACCATTTGTAAAGAGGTCGCCAAGCTTTTGGCAGCCGGCTTCATCATGGAAGTGTTTCACCCCAAGTGGCTGGCCAACCCAGTCCTTGTCCTGAAGAACAACAAGACCTGGCGCATGTGTATCAGCTACAACAGCCTGATCAAGGCCTGCCCCAAGGATGCATTCGCCCTCCCGTGGATCGACCAAGTCATCGACTCCACTAGTGGGTGTGAGCAGTACTTCCAAGTGCACATTGTTACCATGGTCAGCACGGCCCCACTCGACAAAATCATCGGGTGGCGGGATGCCTCTGGCCGGGTCGCCACGTGGGCCCTCAAGCTAGCCGGCCACACCATCCTCTACGAGCCCCGCACTACGATCAAGTCCCAAGCTCTGGCCGACTTCCTCATCGACTGGACCGAGACCCAGTATCTGCCGCCGTCGCCGGACTCAACGCACTGGCGCATGCACTTCGACGGCTCGAAGATGCGTCTCGGCCTAGGGGCCGGCATTGTGTTGTCCTCCCCGAAGGGCGACCGGCTCAAATACGCACTCCAGATCCACTTCAGCGCCTCCAACATCGCCAAATACGAAGCCCTTATCCATGGCCTCCGGCTTGCGAAGGAACTCGGCATCCGGCGCATCGTGTGCTACGTCGACTCGGACCTGGTGGTGTAGCAGTGCTCCGTCGAGTGGCACGCCCGCGAGCCCAACATGGCGAGCTACCGCTTCCTCGTGCAGAAGTTGTCCGGATTCTTCATGGGCTGCGAGTTCCTCCATGACCCGCGCGTGGAAAATGAGGCGGCCGACACGCTCGCCAAGATCGCCTCGTCCCGGCAATCCATCCCGTCCGGCGTCTCCCTCGAGCACCTGCACAAGCCATCCGTCAAGCCGTCTCCGGACTCCGAGTCCATCAACGTCCCGAACAACTCGACCGCACCTCAACCCGGCCTGGGGACTACCGAACACGGCCCGGGGACTGCCGAGCCCATCCCGGGGAGTACTCATCCCGGCCCGGGGGCTGCAACCCTCGACCCGGCCGCCGTCGTTCCCGACCCGGGGGCCGCTGAACCCGGCTCGGGGGCATCCGTCCTAGAACCTGCCATGGTGGTCGTCTTCGTCGTGGTGACGGCGCCATCATGGGCTCTGCCCATCTCAGAGTTTCTGGAGAACGGAGTCCTCCCCGTGGACGAGACCGAAGCCTGGTAAGTGCAGCGTCGGGCGTCCGCCTACAACACCATCAACAACGAGCTCATCAAACACAGCTCCACCGGCGTGTTCCAGCGCTGCGTTGAGCAAAACTAGGGCATTGAGATCCTCCTCGACATACACCAGGGCGAGTGCGGGCGCCAAGCTGCCTCGCGGTCCCTGGTGGCCAAGGCTTTCCGCCATGGTTTTTACTGGCCCATGGCCCTCGAAGACGGTGAGTCTCTCGTCCTCAAGTGCGAGGGATGCCAGCGTTTCAACAAGTGCAGCCACCAGCTGACATCGGCACTCCGAACCATCCCGATCACTTGGCCCTTCGCGGTCTGGGGACTCGACATGGTGGGGCCCTTCAAGACGCTTCGGTGGCATGCCGCATTGCGGTGGCGGTGGACAAGTTCACCAAATGGATCAAAGCAAGGCCAATCAAAAAAGCTGGATGGGCGGCGCCCGTCGGTCGTCAAGGACATCGCGATGCGCTTCGGCATGCTGAACAACATCATCACGGACAACGGCACCAACCGCCAGGCGCACTCGCGCGATCTTGCTCCGTCTCGGCATCCTCCTTGACACGGCTTACATTGCACACGCGGTCAGCGGCGAGGACAAGTGGGCCAACTGCCTCATCCTATCCGGTATCAAGCCGCGGCTCGTCGAGCCGCTCATCCGTTCACCCGGCAGCTGGCTCGACGAGCTGCCGGCCATCCTCTGGAGTCTCCGAACAACACCAAACCGGTCGATCGGGTTCACCCCATTCTTCCTCATCTACGGAGTGGAAGCCGTCATCCCGACCGAAGTGGAGTTTGACTCGCGGCGCGTCACGATGTACGTCCAAGCTGAAGCCAAAGAAGCCCGCAAAGACGGTGTCGACCTGCTCGAAGAAGCACGTCTCCTAGCGATCAGCTGCTTAGCCATCTTGCAGCAAGGACTGAGGCACTACCATAGCAAGAAGATCAAGGCCCTCACCTTTCGGGAGGGAGACCTCGTCCTCTGACTCATCCAAGAGCAGACCGGCCAACACAAGCTGTCCTCCCCATTGGAGGGCCCCTTCATCATCAGCAAAGAATTGTGCGACCGCAACACTTACTACCTCATTAACGCCCGCAAGTCAAACAAGCGCAAGAGGGACACCGCTGGCGAAGAAACAACTCGGCTGTGGAATGCAGAACTCCTCCGCCCGTTTTACTGTTAGCCGTGTGCACGTATGTATCACTGCCTTTTGTAATCATCTGAAAACTATGGGGTCCCCGAACGACACTCGGGGGCTGCCCTTTCCGACCAAGCTATTGTGTCTTCCGCATTTATGCGCTATTTGTCTCTTCATCAAACCCGTCCACTGGTCCAACTCGCTCGACCCGGGGGCTCGGGGGATGGCCGGCTTGGCCACTACCCGCCACCTTACTCAGCGATTCTTGACGCGTTGGGATCGCCGTGGCCCCCCGCTTTGCCTTAAGCCAGAGAACCGGCTTTGGCTGTCTTCCAGCAAGCACGCAAGGCCAGAGCACCTCCACACCACGAACAATAAGTCAAGGACCACCGGGTTACCCAACCCGGCCACACCACTTTAAGTAACCGCATGACCGGCTGCTCGCCAACCGGCTTTGTCGGGTTGCCGCCAGCTAGCCCAGTGGGTGATTCGCTCATGCTCATCGTTTCAAACGCCTAAGTACTGCATGCTCCACTCAAAGGCCGAACTCCTTGTCACGGACCGGAGCCTCGGCAGTCAGACACGCGGGGGGTGGGGAGCCCAAGAGGGGAAAGTCGCAAGAGAACGGCTCAACATACGATAAGCAAAAGCGCAGGAGTCCACGAAATTCATACATACCGCCGGGTCGATCTACGGCCCGTCACTTCAACACCACCGCTGGCGGCTGCTCGTAACCGGCCGGCGAGATCGCCAGCCGGCCCAGTTGGTGTTTCGATTGCGCTCAACGTTTCGACAACTTAAGTACCACACGCTCCTCTCAAAGGCCAAACTCCTTGTCACGGAACGGAGCCTCGGCCATTAGACTCACGGGGGGGGGGGAGCCCGAGAGGGGGAAATCACAAGAAAACGGCTCAAAAGACAGAAAGCAAGAGTGCAAACATTCACGAAATTTATACACCTCCAGTTCAAATTCAAACAGGCCCAAGGCCAGAATTCATTACACCCGGAAACCCACAGTGGATGGGTGGACCTGCTACCTAACAGAAATTTTTACTAAGTTGAAAACAAGAAGCCTCAGGCATCTCCCTAGGTGGCCTCCAGGTTCGCCGAGGTGTCAGTGTGCCCCTCCTCGGCGTCCGTGTCATGGTAGGCGTCCGTCTCCTCAGAGTTGCCCTCCAGGTCATCCAGAAGTAGGCCATAGTCATCAGCAGGCACGACTCCGCCATATTTCGCCTGCTCCAGCCGAAACTCGTAATGGAAGGCGAACCCGATGATGTAGCTGGCCTGAGCAGCGAACTGGCCGGCCTCCTCCTGCAGTTGGCTCTCCGAGCCGGCTCACTGGCCCATCAACGCGTCTAGAGACAGGTTCGGATGCGAGACATCACGAACGTGAGCACCATCTTGTCGCCAGCACGGGCGGCGGAAACGCACCAGTCATGGAACCGATCCGGCCCCGCCTCCAACCACCGCGCTAGCCGCATGAAGCTGTTCGGCGCGACGTATCCCGGCCAGAGGGCCGCAGTCATCACCGCGCCGGCCTCAGAGAGCCACCCCATCTGCTCACTCAAAACTCGCAGACGGGCCTTGGCGGCGGTCACGATCTCCGGGAAGGTCTAGGCCACCTGCGGGTCAGTCCCGGAGCCGACGATCCCCTGCGGGTCGTGCTGAAAGCGGACCGCCTCCTCCGCTAGCTTGCATGTCTCCGAGAAGGCCCCTGTCAAGAGGAAAAGCAAGTCAGAAGAAAGTCACCAAGGACAAGAAGCCGGTGTCCCAACCCTGCAAAAAACCCAAGGAAAGCACTTACTGGAGAAGGACTCTTCCAGGTGATGCGTTTCGAGCAACGTACCACGCCGCTCCCGGGCGATGGTGCGGTCGCGCTCCTGGAGCGTCTTCTCCACATTGGCGACCTTGGCAAGGGCCGCCCGGAGCTCCGCGTCCTTTTCCTCGGACGCCTTCGCAGCCTCCTCGCAACGCTGGGTTCCCCCTGACGGGTCTCCTCCACCGCGGCGACTAGCGCCTTCAGGCGCTCCACCTCGGCTAGGAGCTGACCCTTGTCGCCGGCCAGCTTGTTGCGTTGCTGGTCCCTCTCATCAAGGGCCTACTACGCCTCCACAACCTTGGCGGCTTCCGCCTTGAGGTGTTCCACCTTGGCCTCAAGACGGCCCTTATTGCCCGCCAGCTGCTCCCGCAGCCGGCTGGCTTCATCGAGTGCCTGCCAGGCTCCCGTCGCCTCAGCCCTTGCCCTCGCCACATCGACCCCAAGTCGGCCGGCGTCGGCAACGAGCCGGTTGTAGTGGAAGCCGGTCCGAATCAGCCAGGTCCTCTAGGACAGCACCTCGGCTGCAGAAGGAAGATTCAGAAACAAAGTACTATCTTAAGATTTGACCCAACTGCTACACAGTTGGCCTGAATCTCAGGGGCTACACCCAGTGGGTGCGCTAGCGCGCCCCCACTAACAAAGAGCACGCAAAAGAATACATGCCATGACGCGGAGCTCATCCTCCTTCACGGCGAGCTGCTCCATGAGCTGCCAGTGAGTCTCCAAGAGCCGGTTGAAGATGCTGACCCAGTAGGAGTCCAGTTGCTGCAGAAGGCAACGATCAACACAAGACAACAATTTAAGATTCGACCCAACTGCTATGCAGTTGGCCCGAATCTCAGGGGTTACAACTAGTGGGTGCGCTGGCGCACCCCCATGAAGAAGAAGCAAGAAAAAGAAAGGCAGAAAGCAAGGGAAACTTACCAACACGGCGCGCTCCAGCTCCCGTGTCTGCTCCACCTTGGCCTAGGTGAAGGCCTGGATCCGGTCCGTCCGTCCTCGTAGGCGTCGGGTCATGGTGGCCATCGCCGCCTCCTCCTGGGTCAGTGGCCCGAAGAAGACCTCGCTGGTCCCGCTCCGCGCTAGCTACGACCCGACGGCCCGGCGACCCCCGACCTGATAACCAGGGAGTGCTCTCTGCTGGCCGCCTCCCATAAGGCCGGCGCCTTCTTCGGCGCCCTCTCCGGCTCCGTCGCCGGTTCGGCGGCCGGTGTGGCCATCCGCGGCTCCTCCTCCAAGGCGGCATCGCCGCCGCCTCCATCGGCCCCCGTCCGGTTGACCACGTCTATCCGCGGTGGGGTGTCGTCCCCGACGATCACGACCTCCCGGTCGAGGTCCATCACATCCGCACAGCCGCCTTGGCCCCGCCCCCCTACAGTGATGGCACGAAGACCGTCACCGCCGCCGCCGTCCCTGCCGGCATCTCCGGCCACGCGGGCTCCTCTTCGGCCCGCGCCCACGTCGCCGCGGCGTCAACCCCGGCCTGGGTCGACGCCGCCTCCAACTACGCCTCGGCCCAGTTTCGGTCCAGCCAGGCCAGGCCTTCGGTGTCGGCCGGGTCCAGACCAAGATCCGGATCTGCCCGCTCCTCTGCCTCCTCGTCCTGGTCGACAGTGCCGGACCGGCTCCTCCGGAACGCGACACCCTCATTGGACGCAGCGTCCGCTGCCGCCAGTGCCAACGAGATCGGCGACCTGAAACCAAAGACAAAGTAAATACGCGAAAGCCAAGCAGAGCCGCTCGGTCACTTGGTTCAAGAAAGAAAGGAACTCACCCCGGCACCATCGGAACGGCGGGCCTTGCCGCCCTCTCCTGCGGAGCGCCGCGCCTCCTCTTGGCGGGCGGTTTCGCGCCCCGGGCAAGGTTGGCCGCACGCTTCACGCCCGTGGCCCGCGGCGCGACATTGTCCTTCCCATGCAGCCGGCTCGCCACCGGCACCCCCCGAGACGACCCGGCTCCGGCCACACCGCCGCCTCCTCCACCTGGCGCCGCTACAACAACAACTTGCGTCAGCGCCCCAAAACCGTCCCCTGACCGACGAATCAAGAAGTGAAGACAAACATACCCGCTCGGCACTCTGCGCCCGTGTCAGCGGTCGTCCCCTCCCCTTCGCCGTGGGCCTCAGGCTCCTCCGAGGCAACGCGCACGACTTGCGTCCATAGTTTTCTCAAACTTTCCCGAACTCCTAGTCGTCCCATAGGTTGGCCTTGGAGATGTCGTTGACCCAGTGCGCAACCTGGTCCACCCCCAGCCATAAGTTCGCCATGCGATTGGGGTCCTGAAGGCCGGTTATCTGAATGATGAGGTGGCTGCGCTGCTACAGCGGTAGCACTCGGCGGACGATGAAGGCGGTGATGATGTCGTGGTGCTGGTGAGCCCTTCCCGCTCCTTCATCACCGACACCCGCTCGCATAGGTTGAGCACCTCCTGCGACGTATGCTTGGGGTCTAACCCCCTGTTCTGTTTCTCCCTCGGTGGTGAGTTGATGAAGGGCGGCAAGTTGATGCGGTTCACGCCGAGGTTGCGGACGTAGAAGAAAGAATTCTACCACTTCTTGGGAGAATCCTCCAGCGACATCTTTGGGCAGTCAGTGCCCGACCGCTTGGAGATGATGGCGTCCCTTTTCGGACATCTCCACGGCCTCGGCCCTGCTTTGCCGAGGAGAAAGCGCGCAGTGATCGAGCTCGACCACTAGGTACCCCTCGCAAAGGGTGATGAAGCCCAAAAGATGCATGATGGCGCTGGCGGCAAGATGATGGGTGAGGGAGTCCTGGACTAAGGGGTCCTCGGGCGTCCGGCCTGTTATCCATGGGTCGGACTGGTGCGCTGAGAAGATGTGAAGGCCGAAAACTCTACCCGTGTCCGGATTGGACTCTCCTTGGCGTGGAAGGCAAGCTTGGCGATCAACTATGAAGATTCCTTCCTATGTAACAGACTCTATGTAACCCTAGATCCCCCCGGTGTCTATATAAACCGGAGGGTGTAGTCCGGAAAGGATATACTCATTACCATAGTCATACAGGCTATACATCTAGGGTTTAGCCATTATTATCTCGTGGTAGATCAACTCTTGTAACACTTATATTCATCAAGATCAATAAGCGGAAGTAGGGTATTACCTCCATAGAGGGGCCGAACACAGGTAAACTTATCGTGTCCCCTGTCCCCCGTTACCATCGATCCTAGACGCACAGTTCGGGACCCCCTACCCGAGATCCGCCGGTTTTGACACCGATATTGGTGCTTTCATTTAGAGTTCCAATGTGTCGTCGACAAAAGGCTCGATGGCCCCTTCGATCATCTATAGTGACGCTGTCCAAGGGGAAACTTTCCTCCCCGACAGATTTTTGTATTCAGCGGCTTCGTACTGCGGGCCAACTCGCTTGGCCATCTGGAGCAGATCGATAGCTACGCCCCTGGCCACCAGGTCAGATTTGTAAGCTTGAACTAAATTGCGGATATCCGTGGAGACTTGATCTTCAATGGATTTGAGACCACGACGATCACTCCCCCTCACTCCGATGAACATGACCTAAATCTATCATCGGACAAGATTCAGGAGATGGTTCCCATAACAGCTGCAGCCTTAGATCCGGAGCAGATTGCACCATCCGGTGCCACATAGTCCATGGTGTTCCAGCCACACATAGACTCAACACCTGGGGATATCTGCATCAACGGAATTCTGGACTCGTCTCCAGCTGCAAGTTCCGAACCACACACGCCTGCGGGCATAGAGCTGGATCGGTTATCGATCTTCCAGTTCAGTGCCACAGATATCTTCCAAAAATCGCCCTTGGGCGACGTTCTAAATTCATTAAAAACCTGTCCTTGGTAGGGGACTCACAGCCGAACTGTGTCCGGTTCGAGCTAGGGGCTGATAATGGAGAATTTTTCTTCCCACCGGCCACCCACTTCATAGCCACCGTCGAGGACTTAACCGACATGCTTGATTATGGCTCCGAAGACATCGACGGTGTAGTCGATGATGCCGATAAGGAGCAAGGCCAAGGCCCGCCATTCACGGGACGTGGAACGGCCGCCTCTTCGTACGACGTGTGCATGGTTGATACACCTAAAAAAGCTAGCGATGATGACAAAGAAGATCAAGTCGAGAATAAATCTCCTGAGACACAGTCTAAGTACTGGCACCCTAAACACCACTCTAAGTCATACTGCAGCAACGCTATCACCGGAGAAAATAGTACTCCGGATGACGCCAAAAACAATGAAGATCCTGTTGGAGCAAGATCCGAACAGGATGAACAAGAAAACAGGCAAGCCAGCCCCGATGAATAGGCCCTGCCCAGCGACAATTCGGAGGACTTCATCGTACTCAAAGAACCCCTCGAGCAGGAGCGCTTCAATCACGGGCTAATAGCTACTGCGAAGAGCCTAAAAAAGAAGCAGCAGCAGCTTCAAGCTGACCAAGATCTACTCAACGACAGATGGACCGAAGTCCTGGCCGCCGAAGAATACGGCCTTAGTGGCCCAGCCAAAAGCTACCCGAAGCATATATCGCTGCCTCAGTCTGATGACGAGGCGTTGGGGCCCGTACCATCATCACACAATGTGGCAGGTGGTCGATAACTCTGTTTGGATAAATAGGCAACTCAAGTTGAATACCAGACCGCCCCACCTTGCCGCAAAGACAAGAATATCACAGCTCATGGCTGTACTGACGACCTCCGACGGGACTCGAATAGTAGAGCAGGACACGCAAGATCGATCTATGGATCGCGAGGGCATGCCTCAACACGCGACAAGGGCTACCTATTCGGACGTGACAAACCCAGCCACGCCCGAGACGAAAATCGCAAATGGGCTCCTCCGGAGTTACATCGCAGTGTGGCCCAACATAGAGGCGCCGCACACCCTATTTGCTTCACTGATAAAGTAATGGAACACGAATTCCCCGACGGATTCAAACCCGTCAATATTGAATCATACGACGGAACAACCGATCCCGCAATATGGATAGAAGATTTTATCCTCCACATCCATATGGCGCGTGGAGACGACCTCCACGCCATCAAATATCTCCCAGTAAAGCTAAAAGGGCCAGCTCGGCACTGGCTAAATAGCCTGCCTGAAAATACCATAGGCAGCTGGGAAGACTTGGACGAAGCCTTCCTTGACAACTTCCAAGGAACATATGTCCGGCCACCAGACGCCGATGACCTAAGCCACATTGTCCAGCAGCCCGGAGAGTTAGCCAAGAAGCTCTGGACTCGGTTCTTAGTAAAAAAGAACCAAATCATCGACTGTCCGGACACGGAAGCCCTTGCGGCCTTCATACATAGCGTCCGGGACGAATTGCTAGCACGCCACCTCGGACAAGAAGGACCTAAATCCATGACAGCCCTTACTGCTCTAATGACCCGCTTTTGTGCGGGAGAAGACAGTTGGCTCGCTCGTAGAAGCAACATCGCCAGCGACCCGGGCACTTCCGAAATCCGAGATGGCAATGACAAGCCACGACGAAGCAAACACAAGAGTCGCAATGATAATTGAAGATCACGCGACACAGTGGTCAACGGCGGATTTAGGAACCAGAAGCCCGGTCAACGGAAGAAGCCATTCAAGGCAAACCGAGACGAACCATCCAACCTAAACAGGATATTGGACCGACCCTGCCAGATTCATGCCCACCCCGATAAACCAGCTAATCATACTAACAGAAACTGCTGGGTCTTTAACCAGGCCGGCAAGCTCAACACCGAACACAAGGGGAAGAAGCCGCCAGGTGACAGGGACGACGAAGAGGTTCACCAACGAAATACCGGGGGCCAGAAGCAATTTCCACCCGAGGATCAACTACTCCCAGAGCGAAAATAGCAGTCCGGTTTCTGCTGCTCGCCTCGTACACCAGCAAAATTTGTGCCGTGCATACATCACTACGCACTCAAGATACCATGGGCATTGGCGGAAGCACACTACGGAGAAGCCTGCAAGCACTGCCGTAACATTTTTTATCCATTTTCGTTTTATTTCTTCCTTCACTATCCCTTAAAAATAGGTGACGAACAAGATAAACATCTCAAACTGGCACTATTAGAGTCCGGATCCGTCCACTCACCTAAGGGGCTATTTCCATCAAGGATTCCCCCCGCCGAGGACTGGCGGCGCAGACGTGCGACAGGAGGTCCAAAATAACTTTTTGTAGACCGCACCCTCTATTTTGAGCCTGTACTATGTCTGTTCCTCCGCCTCCAACCCCGACCATGTCAAATAGCCGGGAGGATGGTTTATATATATATATAATAAGTAATCATTGGCATATTGCTCAGCTACCAGTAAACAGTATCCGAATTAATCATCCGTGTTGTTTCACCACAGAATATGGCTCCCCTGGTTGTCTCACAGATATGCCTTGGCATAACCTGCCAGGGGCTCGGTATGGGAACAAATGAGTTGCCAGCAAAAGCCCGAACAGATCTGAAGTGTACTTCAGTGTCGCAAGTTTGGCCTTATATGCATCAGCTCTGAATAATTTTCTTCGGTCAATAATTGGGTTGCCCGGCTCCTGTGCTTGCTACCCTATGTTCCGCTCTATCGGCTAGGGTATTAAAGGGAGAACTACTGCAATTGTACCCTGGTCTAAACTGGATGAGCACCTCAGTAGAGAAAGCCAAAAACTGACTGTCATGATGCGGCGACAGTTGGTCAACCACTTGATGACTTATTGGAATCTTTAGCGATTCCTCGTGTCACACGAGGGATCTTTTTCAGATCAAATATGTAAGGCACCATATACCGCATACATACCAGGGGTTATGTCATAGCCCCACCATAAAAATCCTATGGCTAAGTGAAAGTGTTAACGCCCTATAGTCTGATTGCCTGGTTTGCCGCATTGTCACCTCCTTCATGAACCAAGACGTTGGATAAAGAGTGATTAAATGATTTTCTGAACACCCCCGTACTTCCTACGAGGGGGCTGAAGCCGACGACTGGAAAACTTTCAGATTATATTAAAACGGCCGCATAGGAGGAATACAAGCCTTTGAGCAAAACTATAAAATTATCTTTTACAATTCTCATACACCTCACTCGAACATTACGTTTTTCGAGCACTGACCCTCTATCAAGCGGGCAGCCTCTAGTACGTCTTCAAAATAATGCTCCAATTCAGGACGGCCCTTGCCCTTGGGTGGACTCTTCACCCAACATCGATGGCCTTCATCTTCCCCCAGAATGTCTTGACTCGGGCAAAAGCCATCCGTGCACCCTCAATAAACGTCGACCGCTTCACAGCGTCGATACGTGGCACCGCGTCGCCAAGCCTTTGCACCTAACCAAAGTAGCTCTTCGGAACAGGCTCGGTCGGCCACAACCGGATTATGACGTTTTTCATGGCAGCGCTGGATATCCTATGAAGCTCGGCCCATTGAGACATCTACTCATTCAACAATAGAGGGCGCTTTGATGTGCCAAAATGTGACCAGAAAAGCTTCTCCGTTGTGTACCCCTCTCGCGCTTGATAATACTGCGCCGCATCGGAAGAACTCTTCGGCAAGTCTAAAAACTCATCCGGAGAACTCCATACTCGGTCAAGCTGAGCATAGTTTGGATCGCCGAACTTAGTCTGTAGTAGAAAGGGTTTCCCAGCCGCAATCTCCCCAGCTTGCCGGATCTCCTCACAGGCTGCTCTGGATTCCGACCGCGTCTCTCTCGCCTCTTGTAAGGCCTTGTTCAGTTCAGCCGTTTTGGCTTCATTCTCCTTCTCCGGAAATTCACAGCGGCTAGTAGCATTTTCCAGTTCAAGCGAAACCGTGGATACCTTCTCCTCGTCCTGGCGTCGTGCAGCTTGTTCGGCTTTTAACTCAGCCGATGCCTTTTCGGCAGCCACATTGTTACATCGGGCCTGCTCCTTGGCCCGGGCCTGCTCCGCTCGAAGTACTTCAACGGCGGCAGCACCATCTGCAGCCACGCATATTCCAGCATATAAATATTAGCATCATGCTTATACCCCAAAAGGTATGGGGATTGCCCCGAATACATACCTTGTGACTCGTCAAGACGCATGTTGATTAACGCAAGGTCATCCCCTGCTACGTCAAGCTTCCGCTGGAGTTCGGCAATATCCATAGTCCGGGAAGTAGCCACGGGGGAAGCAGCCTGTGTTCAAGTACATCAGATTAAGTCCTTGAATAAATTTCTGATCCTCCCATTCGCTTCCCAGTGGAAGCCAACCCGAGTCTCAGGGGCTACTACCTATACATAGGCGCATCTTTGCAAATAAAACATAGCTAAAAATATTATATCACAAACCTCGAAGCCTTTTAGCAGGCTCATGAAAGCTTCATTCAATCCGCTCTTCGCGGACAAAATCTTCTGAACCACTATACCCATGAAGGTACGCTGCTCTCCCAAGACAGATGCTTTTCGCAACATTTCATGCAATATATCCGGAGCCTCCGGATCCCCGGAAGCCGCTCTAGGAGCACCACCATCCTTTGAAGGAATATGTCCACCCGTCTCCAGAATCACCGTCGGCTGCGAGCCAGACAGTCCGAGGCCTTTATTATCCGCTCCGGAATCTCGGACGGTCAGAGATCCACCTTCAGGTACTGCCTCTTTTATCCCCTGCATAACTTGTTGATCAAGAAGAGCCCTCCACGACGACACTTCTGAGTCGTCCGCCTTATTGGGTGAGGAGGTTGGGGGAGGCGTCTCGCTCTCCATCATCTCTTGGAGGAGACCTCCCGAAGAAGAGGATTGCCCAGAAACACTCTGCGTCGACCTGTAAAAATGCGCGGACGCGTTACGTATATCTTCGGTAACGGCAAAGGAGCGGGCTTCTATCAAAGTATTATGGATTCACTTACGGTTTGGCCGAGGGCTTGTCCCCTTGTCGGAGCTATTCAATGGCGTCAATTTCCAAACCCAAGCCGCTCAATGGTGGCGTCTTGCCCCTTTTGGGGGATCGCCCCTCCCAACTTTCGGAGGCGGCCCTTTTCCTCCTACTCGGAGAAGGGATGCTGGCTCCTCTTTCGCCTCTATCTTCAGGCGAGGAAAGGTCGATTTCTCCGGACTCAGTATCCGACTTACTTCCGGAACAAAGGTCATCCCGGGTCTTTTCGCTCTCCTCTTTGCCCTCCCTTGCCGGCACCTGATATGGTGCCGAGGCCAGCCTCCTTGTTAGCATAGGATTAGGTTAATCTTCGGGAAGGGGAGCCGGACACCAAATCCGTTATACCTTCTTTATCCAGCCCTGAAAAAGGATGATTCAGTCAGTATTTTGCCACTGGGTATCTGAATATGAGGTATTCGGCAAACGGGTACTTATCGGAGTATTCGGATGATTACAGTCTAGGCCGACATCTTCGGTGGTGTCCGACCATTGCCTTCGTTTCCCGAAGAATAATCTCCACATTACTCGTGCGTAGTGCTGAAGAACTGCTGAAGCGTCCGCGACCCTTCTGGATTGAACTCCCACAGGCGGAGAGGCCGTTGCTGGCACGGCAGGGTCCGATGAACTAGCATTACTTGAACAACATTGACGATATTGATGTCCCTCTAAATGAGGCTTCGGATGCAACTTTGCAGAGTTCGCACCTCGTCCATTGATCCCCAGTCCAACCCCTTATTGATCCACGATGCAAGCTGAATTGGGGGGCTGGATCGAAATGCAGGCGCAGCTGCCCACTTGGAGCCGCGGGGCTCGGTGATATAGAACCACCCCTGTTGCCATAAATCAGAAGATTTGGCGAAGGATCCTTTCAGCCAAACAGCGCTGGCAAGCTTGCTCACTGTAGCACCACCGCACTCAGCTTGCTCCCTCTCTATTACTTGCGGCTTCACATCGAAGGTCTTGAGCCACAAGCCGAATTGCGGAGGAGTTCGGAGGAAGGCTTCGCACGTGACGATAAACGCTGAGATAAGAAGAATAGAGTCCGGGGCCAGATCATGAAAATATAGCCCGTAATAGAACATGAGCCCTCGGACGAAGGGGTTAGGTGCAAACCCTAACCCGCGGAGGAAGTGGGACATTAACACGACCCTCTCGCCGGATCTGGGGGTGGGAATAACCAGTCCCTCAACAGGAAGCCGGTGAAGGATTTCCGCGGTCAGATACCTCGCCACCCAAAGCTTTGCAATGTCTCCCTCTGTGACATAGGAAGCCACCCACCGGCCTTGACGGCTGGATCCGGACATGATTGGAGTTTGTGGCGATTGAAACCCGGGTGTTGGAACTCGAGGTAGCAAGGGTTGAGGAGGAATCAAGCGTGAAAGAAAAAGACGGATCTGTACCCCTATATAAAGGCCACGAATATCAAATGTCTCCTCCTGGGCCTCAAAACTTACTTGTTCCCAAGGAGTTCTGCCCACGCGGCGGTTGGGTTACCCACATCCGGGCAGATAAGAATCCCTTAAAAAAGGGAAGACATGATCTCCGCTTGGATAAGACATGCCAATAAAACCATGTCTCGAGACGTGGGGCGATGGGCTAGCTAACGGTTCAAGAATAATGACCGAGAAGGCGTGATGTCATATTACCAAAAAGTTGTCAGCGGATTGGACTCGTGAAATATTATATCCTCTGCAATTGTGTATACAGGTCCGGATACAATCATTACATCTGAAGACTATCTTGGAGTTCGGAAAGGGGAACCCACCTTGCAATGTCGAAGACAATCTGCACGCCGGACTCCTCATCATTGAAGCCAGGTTCAGGGGCTACTGAGGGAGTCCTGGACAAAGGGGTCCTCGGGCGTCCGGCCTGTTATCCATGGGCCAGACAGGTTGGCTGAGAAGACGTGAAGGCCGAAGACTCTACCCGTGTCCGGATTGAACTCTCCTTGGCGTGGAAGGCAAGCTTGGCGATCAACTATGAAGATTCCTTCCTATGTAACCGACTCAATGTAACCCGAGATCCCCCCGGTGTCTATATAAACCGGAGGGTGTAGTCCGGAAAGGATATACTCATTACCATAGTCATACAGGCTAGACTTCTAGGGTTTAGCCATTACGACCTCGTGGTAGATCAACTCTTGTAACACTCGTATTCATCAAGATCAATCAAGCAGTAAGTAGGGTATTACCTCCATAGAGAGGCCCCGAAACTGGATAAACATCGTGTCCTCTGTCCCCTGTTCCATCAATCCTAGACGCACAGTTCAGGACCCCCTACCCAAGATCCGCCGGTTTTAACACCGACAATGGGGCTGGAGCCCAAAGAACTCCAGGAAGTCATGGAAGAACGCGCTCGCGAGAAGCCCGAACCCGCGCTTGAAGTGCGAGAAGAAGACCACGTGCTCCGTGCCCTCAGACCGCAGCTCCCGCTCGTCCCGTGGCAGGCGCGCGGCGACCTCTGTCTCCCCCAGCAGGCGCCTGGTGGTGAGAAGATAGGCGATGTCGTCAAGAGTGACGGTCGAGCCCATCCACGAGCCCGATGGCAGCGCCATCGACAAAGGTGCGGAAGAAAGAAGGAAGAATATGTTGACGAGGCTCTACTCGAAGCAATGGGCATCACAAGGCACGGCGGTCGCAAGAAGCAGATGAAAGAAGAAGAAGGAAGGGGGCGCGTGCGAGAATGATTTCCGCTACCCCTCCTCGCCCCAATTTTTAAGCCACGGTTTGAAACGAGGGGGAGTGGGATCGTTTGCGCTTGCCTTTCCCACTTCCCCGCAATAACTACGCACGTACATGCGCAATAACTGCCTCGAGAATGGCAATCGACTTGCATACGCCGCAATAAATCCGCACGCGTGGGCTGAGGGAGCATGGCCGTGGGCCCCAGCGCGTCGCCATGTCCTGTCGCGCACGTGGCCTGTCAGGCCCCTCCGGCTTCCAGGCGCCACGTGGCACCCGCGCGAAGTCCAAAAGATTACCCCCAAGATTAGGCGGACTCTTCGGTTTGCCGCCCCTGACGTGGTGCCGCGATCCGGCTTCCGGAAGCCGGCACACAGTGGGTGTTACCAGACCCGACGGACATAAAATTCGCCTCCTCAGGGAAGGGAAACTGCGAAGGCCCTCCCATCCGAAGATGGCGGACCTTCACAACTTCAGGGACTACTGTGGGGGGGATGAACCCCAGGCAGGCAGCGGAACCCGAATTCTTTTTAAAAACAACGGGGCCATCAATGTCCCTCAAGCCGACCCACGCTTGGCCGAGTCGCTCGACCCGCCAAGCCCCTCGACCCGACCAAACTCTCCAACCCGACTGGACTCCTCTACTCGGCCCAAACAATCAGCTCAAGACAGCCGAGCTCGACGCACCAAGTCTTCCCCAATAAGCCAGCTCCACCCTTGGCGCGTTCTCCAACCCGGCCATGGGTTAGCTGCCATCAATGTCCCATCCCAGCCATACGACGGGATGAGTCTCCACCTACCGATGACCGAGGCAACAGTGCCCCGCCCATGCCTCTGGTCAGCCAGGGCGTGGCAACAGTGCCGCACCTACCTGCTGACCAAGGCCGGCGTGGCAATAGTGCAACTATCATCACCAATGATGCCGGCAAGCGGCGACCTGATGGAGTGCCACTGTAGCCAACTCAACCCGGCCACTCCCTGACGATCGACAAGACGACCAACAGTACCCCCGTACCCTGCGGGCCCTGCGCCCGGAGAACCCGGCGAGCCCTGACCCCTAGCGGATCCCAGCGCCGGCTTCCCGAACAATGACAATCCGGCCCCACGGCCTTGTAACATTACCCTTGTACCCCTGGGGGGTTGATCTATAAAACCCCCCAGGAGCCCTCATGCATAGAGAGAGATCACTTGCGCACGACGAGAACCGTAGTGATCACTCACACACACATAGCAAGCAACACCCAAGGAGAGGGAGTAGCCTGAGCCTTGGCCTGCCTTCCTCCTTCCTCCATATAGCTCAAGGAGCAACTCTGTGCTGATACACGTTAACTACACTTGGCAGGACTAGGGGTGTTATCTCTCTGGAGAGCCCCGAACCTAGGTATGTCTTGCGTCCCGCGCTCGCTCATGCCGACCTCGCCTCTGGATCCCACCAGTGCCCTTGAGCCTCCTCCTATCTTTAGCCATCCCTTGGCATCTGCCGTGCGCCCACCACGATACACACCCTTCAGTCTGTCTTTCATTCCAGATAGATCAGATATAGCATCATCATGAACAGCTGCAGTCTCAGTGTCGTTGGGGGCAGCTGATGCATAGCTACTCTTGTGCGGTGTTGTCGCGCAATAAGCAACATCCTCCATGCCCGCCTCCCCTCCCATCTGCTGGCTATCTGTCAGTGTTAGAGTCTTCTGGATCATCATTGACTCCTCAATATCCTTTTGAAAAGCCGGATACATGTCCTTCCTCAACCTTTCAAACAATTCATTCTGCTTCATTTCACTCCTCGCTTTTTTCATGCTGAGCCTCTCTTCTTTGCTGAGTGTCAAAGCCCTCTTGTGTGAGACATTAACACCTATACCCCTTGCACGACCAGGGGGCTCTCTTGTTTCCAGAGCATCGGACAGAATATCACATGGCCCTGAGTTCCCGTAGAACCTTCCAGGGATCTAGCAATCCTTTAACATCACACGATACAGTTCTTGGTCGCGTGAGTTCTCAAAGTAATAGGTTTTGTCATCACGTCTCATTGCACGTGCCCGCAAGTAGTCTGTAGCGCGTTCGCCCCTGATTTCACTAATGGCCGGTTACCCACCCGCCGCTACTCGTTCCGTAATGGATCATCCCACAACTAACTCATTAGTCACATTGCTTGCAAGGCTTATAGTGATGAGCATTACCGATTGGGTCCAGAGATACCTCTCCGAAACACGGAGTGAAAAAATCCCAATCTCGATCTATGCCAACTAAAGAAACACCATCGGAGACACCTGTAGAGCATCTTTATAATCACCCATTTACGTTGTGACGTTTGATAGCATACAAGGTGTTCCTCCAGTATTCAGGAGTTGCATAATCTCATAGTCAGAGGAACATGTATAAGTCATGATGAAAGCAATAGCAATAAAACTAAACGATCATAATGCTAAGCTAACGGATGGTTCTTGTCCATCACATCATTCTCCTAATGATATGATCCCGTTCATCAAATGACAACACATGTCTATGGTCAGGAAACTTAACCATCTTTGATTAACGAGCTAGTCAAGTAGAGGCATACTAGGGACACTTAGTTTTGTCTATGTATTCACACATGTACTAAGTTTCCAGTTAAAATAATTCTAGCATGAATAATAAACATTTATCATGATATAAGGAAATATAAATAACAATTTTATTATTGCCTCTAGGGCATATTTCCTCCAGGTCTGCAATCGAACAAGACAACACTGATTAGTAAAATCACTAGGTAATGTTTATTTTTAATTCTGTAAAGTAGAAATTACCCAAAACCGCCGCCTCACAATGTCGGCCACCGTCTCGTAGAAGACACCATCGACCCTCTCCTCCGGCAGGGCGGAGGCAGCCACGTACAACTCCCAGCTCAGTGCTAGCTGTGGAACCTGACTCTCACCAGGCAACGTGACCCACGCCGGGAAGTGGTGCCGGCCAAGCACACCATGGACATGGTTGGACCTGCGAACACCATCGGCGTGTATCCAACCCCTTCAGTATGACAAGGACAACACATTAGATATTAATTTGAAGAAACATGAAGGACAAAGGTTAAACAAGAGTAAATGCACTTACTTCTCCCCGTTAGGCTGAATCAACCACCTGTGATCGCGGGTCGCCGGCACGGCCAGGAGCTTTGTACGACCATGCTGGTAGACCCTCCTGCCCTGCTCAACCAGCTCGCCCTCACTAAAACTATCGTCAGACCAGGTCTCCTCGCCATCAGCATGGCCACTAGTCTCCGGAGTCACGTGGGAGACTCTGGGCCCGAGTCTCGTGGGATGAAGGCTCGGCGACACGAGGCTCATCGGCCCGAGGCTCGTGGACTGGAGGCCGAGACAGGTCCAAGTCTGACGAGTACACCTGAGACGGAGCACTCCGTTGGTCCGGAGAATCAGCTGGGGGTGGCGGCGAGGAAGGCACAGCAGCCTTCTGATACATCTCCAACGTATCTATAATTTTTGATTGCTCCATGCTATTATATATTCTGTTTTGGATGTTTAATGGGCTTATTTATACACTTTCATATTATTTTTGGGACTAAGCTATTAACCCAAGGCCCAGTGCAAATTGCTGTTTTTTTGCCTATTTCAGTGTTTCGCAAAAAAGGAATATCAAACGGAGTCCAAACGGAATAAAACCTTCGGGAGCATGATTTTTGGAACAAGCGTGATCCAGAGGACTTGGAGTGGACGTCAAGCAATCAACAATGAGGCCACGAGGCAGGGGGCGCGCCTACCACCTGGGCGCGCCCTCCACCCTCGTGGGCCCCTCGTGGCTCCACCGACATACTTCTTCCTCCTATATATAACTACGTACCCCGAAACCATCGAGGAGCACCACGAAAACCTAATTCCACCGCCGCAACCTTCTGTACCCGTGAGATCCCATCTTGCGGCCTTTTCTGGCGCTCCACTAGAGGGGGCATCGATCACGGAGAGCTTCTACATCAACACCATAGCCTCTCCGATGATGTGTGAGTAGTTTACCACAGACCTTCGGGTCCATAGTTATTACCTAGATGGCTTCTTCTCTCTCTTTGGATCTCAATACAAAGTTCTCCTTGATCTTCTTGGAGATCTATTTGATGTAACTCTTTTTATGGTGTCTTTGTCGAGATCCGGTGAATTGTGGGTTTATGATCAAGATTATCTCTGAACAATATTTGAATCTTCTCTGAATTCTTTTATGTATGATTGGTTATCTTTGCAAGTCTCTTCGAATTATCAGTTTGGTTTGGCCTACTAGATTGATCTTTCTTGCAATGGGAGAAGTGCTTAGCTTTGGGTTCAATCATGCGGTGCTCGATCCCAGTGACATTAGGGGAAACAACACGTATTGTATTGTTGCCATCGAGGATAAAAAGATAGGGTTTATATCATATTGCTTGAGTTTATCCCTCTACATCATGTCATCTTACCTAATGCGTTGCTCTGTTCTTATGAACTTAATACTCTAGATGCATGCTGGATAGAGGTCGATGTGTGGAGTAATAGTAGTACATGTAGCCAAGAGTCGGTCTACTTGTCATGGACGTGATGCCTATATACATGATCATGCCTTGATATTCTCATAATTATGCATTTTTCTATCAATTGCTCGACAGTAATTTGTTCACCCACCGTAATACTTATTCTATCTTGAGAGAAGCTACTAGTGAAACCTATGGCCCCCGGGTCTATCTTCCATCATATTAACCTCCCATCAACTAGCTATTTCTATCGCCGTTTATTTTGCTTTCTTTACTTTTAATCTTTATCAAAAATATACCAAAAAATATTATCTTATCATCTCTATCAGATCTCACTTTTGCAAGTGCCCGTGAAGGGATTGACAACCCCTTTATCACGTTGGTTGCAAGGTTCTTATTTGTTTGTGTAGGTACGAGGGACTTGCATGTGGCCTCCTACTAGATTGATACCTTGGTTCTCAAAAACTAAAGGAAATACTTACGCTACTTTGCTGCATCACCCTTTCCTCTTCAAGGGAAAAACCGACGCATGATCAAGAGGTAGCAAGAAGGATTTCTGGCACCGTTACCAGGGAGGTGTACACCAAGTCAAGTGAAGATTTGATCTCCCGACAACGAGCGATTTCTGGCGCCATTGCCGGGGAGTCTACGCACAAGTCAAGACATACCAAGTACCCATCACAAACTCTTATCCCTCGCATTACATTATTTGCCATTTGCCTCTCGTTTCCCTCTCCCCATTTCACCTTTGCCGTTTTATTCGCCCTCTTTTTATGTTCGCCTCTTTTTCGCTTGCTTATTGTTGTCTGTTTTCCCTAATGGCTCTGCCTAAAAACATTGATCCTTACCTTAAAAGGTTGGAAGAAATTGGAAACAACGTCAGAAGCTTTATGACTTTGCAGTTGGAGCATAATAATTTCTTTAGAAACGAGCTTACAGAACAAAAAAAGCTTTACGGGGTACATGAATAAAGAGCTTGATGATATGTCTAAGGAATTTTATGACTTGAGATCTCAGTTTGCTCATCTTGAAAAATTAATAGCCCAAATTTCGGATAAGCAGGCCACCTTAGTCAATAAGATGGCCGCTAAACTGGAAGATTTGGAGGGTAATAAGGATGAAGATCTAAATGTGATTGATGTGTCCCCTATTAAATCTTTGTTTTGCAATATGAATCTTGATAATGATGGGACTCGAGATGAGTCAACTTTAGTTAAAAGGCGTCCCAATGACTCGGAGTTTTTAGATCTTGATGCAAAATTTGGTAAAAGTGGGATTGAAGAGGTCAAAACTTTAGATAGCAATGAACCCACTATTTTGGATTTCAAGGAATTTAATTATGATAATTGTTCTTTAATAGATTGTATTTCCTTGTCACGATCCGTGCTAAATTCTCCGCATGCTTATAGTCAAAATAAAGCTTTCACTAAGCATATTGTTGATGCTTTAATGCAATCTTATGAAGAAAAGCTTGAATTGGAAGTTTCTATCCCTAGAAAACTTTATGATGAGTGGGAACCTACTACTAAAATTAAAATTAAAGATCGTGAATGCTATGCTTTGTGCGATTTGGGTGCTAGTGTTTCCACAATTCCAAAAACTTTTTGTGATTTGCTAGGTTTCCGTGAATTTGATGATTGTTCTTTAAACTTGCACCTTGCGGATTCCACCATTAATAAACCTATGGGAAGAATTAATGATGTTCCTATTGTTGCAAATAGGAATTATGTCCAGTAGATTTCAATCTTCTTGACATAGATTGCAATCCTTCATGTCCTATTATTCTTGGTAGACCTTTCCTTGGAACGATTGGTGCAATTATTGATATGAATAAGGGAAATATTAGATTCCAATTTCCGCTAAGGAAAGGCATGGAAAACTTTCCTAGAAAGGAAATAAAATTACCTTATGAATCTATCATGAGAGTCACTTATGGACTGCATGCCAAAGATGGCAATACATAGATCTATCCTTGCCTTTATGCCTAGCTAGGGGCGTTAAACAATAGCGCTTATTGGGAGGCAACCCAATTTTGTTTTTGTTTTTTGTTTTTTGGTTCTGTTTAGAAATAAATAATCTATCTATATTATGTTTATATGTGTTTTTGTGTCTTAATTAGTGTTTTTGCCAAGTAGAACCTTTGGGAAGACTTGGGGAAAGTCTTTGCGATCTTGCTGTAAAAAAGAGAAACTTTGGCGCTCACGATATTAGCTACAACTTTTTACTGGAGAGTGCTATTTAGTTGATTCTTTTTGCAGATGATTAATAGATAAATTCCTCACCTACAGAAATTTATTTTAGAATTTTTAGAGTTCCAGAAGTTTGCATTAGTTACAGATTTCTACAGACTGTTCTATTTTTGAGAGATTCTGTTTTTCGTGTGTTGTTTGCTTATTTTGATGAATCTATGGCTAGTAATGGAGTTTATGAACCATAGAAAAGTTGGAATACAGTAGGTTTAACACCAATATAAATAAATAATGAGTTCATTACAGTATGTAGAAGTGGTGTTTTGTTTTCTTTCACTAACGGAGCTCACGAGATTTTTTGTTAAGTTTTGTGTTGTGAAGTTTTCAAGTTTTGGGTAAAGATTTGATGGATTATGGAACAAAGAGTGGCAAGAGACTAAGATTGGGGATGACCAAGGCACCCCATGGTAAAATCCAAGGACAACCAAAAGCCTAAGCTTGGGGATGTCCCGGAAGGCATCCCCTCTTTTGTCTTCGTCCATCGGTAACTTTACTTGGAGCTATATTTTTATTCACCACATGATATGTGTTTTGCTTGGAGCGTCTTGTTTTATTTGAGTCTTTTCTTCTTAGTTCACCACAATCATCCTTTTCACACCTTTTGAGAGAGACACACATTAATCAGAATTTATTAGAATACACTATGTGCTTCACTTATATCTTTTGAGCTAAACAATTTTGCTCTAGTGCTTCACTTATAACTTTTAGAACACGGTGGTGGTTATATTTTGTAGAAATTATTGATCTCTCATGCTTCACTTATATTATTTTGAGAGTCCTTTAGAACAGCATGGTAGTTTGCAAAGTGCATTGAATACTAAGAGAAGTTTGATACTTGATAGTTGTTTTGAGATATAAAGGTGGTAATATTAGAGGTGTGCTAGTTGAGCAATTGTGAAATTGAGAAATATTTGTGTTGAAGTTTGCAAGTCCCGTAGCAAGCACATATGTTAAACGTTGTCTGACAAATTTGAAGCATGAGGTGTTCTTTGATTGCTTTCCTTATGAGTGGCAATCGGGGACGAGCGATGGTCCTTACCTACCAATCTATCCCCCTAGGAGCATGCGCGTAGTGCTTGGTTTTGATGACTTGTAGATTTTTGCAATAAGTATGTGAGTTCTTTATGACTAATGTTGATTCCATGGATTATGCGAACTCTCACCCTTCCATCATTGATAGCCTCTTCGGTATCGTGCATTGCCCTTGCTCACCTTGAGAGTTGGTGCAAACTTCGCCGGTGCATCCAAACCCCGTGATATGATACGCTCTATCACGCATAAACCTCCTGATATCTTCCTCAAAACAGCCACCATACCTACCTATTATGGCATTTCCATAGCCTTTCCGAGATATATTGACATGCAACTTTCCACCGTTCAGTTTATTATGACACACATCATCATTGTCATATTGCTTTTCATGATCATGTAGTTGACATCGTATTTGTGGCAAAGCCACCTTTATAATTCTTTCATACATGTCACTCTTGATTCATAGCATATCCCGGTACACCGCCGGAGGCATTCACATAGAGTCATATTTTGTTCTAAGTATTGAGTTGTAATCTTTGAGTTGTAAGTAGATAAAAGTGTGATGATCACCATTATTAGAGCATTGTCCCAAGTGAGGAAAGGATGATGAAGACTATGATTCCCCCACAAGTCGGGATGAGACTCCGGATGAAAGAAAAAAGAAAGAAAGAAAAGAGGCCAAAAATAAAAAAATAAGAAGGCCCAAATAAAAAAAGAGAGAAAAAGAGAGAAGGGACAATGTTACTATCCTTTTACCACACTTGTGCTTCAAAATAGAACCATGATCTTCATGATAGAGAGTCTCCTAATTTGTGACTTTCATATACTTGTGGGAATTTTGCATTATAGAACTTGGCTTGTATATTCCAACAATAGGCTTCCTCAAATGCCCTAGGTATTCGTGAGCAAGCAAGTTGGATGCTCACCCACTTAGTTTAATTTTTTGAGCTTTCATATATTTATAGCTCTAGTGCATCCGTTGCATGGCAATCCCTACTCCTTGCATTGACATCGATTGATGGTCATCTCCATAGCCCATTGATTAGCCGCGTCAATGTGAGACTTTCTCCCTTTTGTCTTCTTACACAACCTAAATCATTATATTCTATTCCACCCATAGTGCTATGTCCATGGCTCACGCTCATATATTGCGTAAAAGTTGAAAGAGTTTGAAAAGGCTAAGTATGAAACAATTGCTTGGCTTGTCATCGGGGTTGTGCACGATGAGAGCATTTTGTGTGACGAAAATTAAGCATAGCCAAACTATAAGATTTTGTAGGGATAAGCCTTCTTTGGCTATGTTATTTTGAGAAGACATAATTGCTTGGTTAGCATGCTTGAAGTATTATTATTTTTATGTCAATACTATACTTTTATCTTGGATCTTTCGGATCTGAACATTCATGCCACAATAAAGAAAATTACTTTGAGAAATATGCTAGGTAGCATTCCCCATCAAAAATTCTATTTCTATCATGTACCTACTCGAGGACGAGCAGTAATTAAGCTTGGGTATGCTTGAAACGTCTCCAACGTATCTATAATTTTTTATTGCTCCATGCTATTATATATTCTGTTTTGGATGTTTAATGGGCTTATTTATACACTTCATATTATTTTTGGGACTAACCTATTAAACCAAGGCCCAGTGCAAATTGCTGTTTTGTTTTGCCTATTTCAGTGTTTCGCAAAAAAGGAATATCAAACGGAGTCCAAACGGAATGAAACCTTCGGGAGCGTGATTTTTGGAACAAATTTGATCTAGAGGACTTGGAGTGGACGTCAAGCAATCAATGAGGATGCCACGAGACAGGGGGGCGCCTACCCCCCTAGGCGCGCCCTCCACCCTCATGGGCCCCTCGTGGCTCCACCGACCTACTTCTTCCTCCTATATATACCTACGTACCCCGAAACCATTGAGGAGCACCACGAAAACCTAATTCCACCACCGCAACCTTCTGTACCCGTGAGATCCCATCTTGGGGCCTTTTCCGGTGCTCCGCCGGAGGGGGCATCGATCACGGAGAGCTTCTACATCAACACCATAGCCTCTCTGATGATGTTTGAGTAGTTTACCACATACCTTCGGGTCCATAGTTATTAGCTAGATGGCTTCTTCTCTCTCTTTGGATCTCAATACAAAGTTCTCCTCGATCTTCTTGGAGATCTATTCGATGTAACTCTTTTTGCGGTGCGTTTGTGGAGATCCGATGAATTGTGGGTTTGTGATCAAGATTATCTATGAAAAATATTTGAATCTTCTCTGAATTCTTTTATGTATGATTGGTTATCTTTGCAAGTCTCTTCTAATTATCACTTTGGTTTGGCCTACTAGATTGATCTTTCTTGCAATGGGAGAAGTGCTTAGCTTTGGGTTCAATCATGCGGTTCTCGATCCCAGTGACAGTAGGGGAAACGACACGTATTGTATTGTTGCCATCGAGGATAAAAAGATGGGGTTTATATCATATTGCTTGAGTTTATCCCTCTACATCATGTCATCTTACCTAATGCGTTACTCTGTTCTTATGAACTTAATACCCTAGATGCATGCTGGATAGCGCTCGATGTGTGGAGTAATAGTAGTAGATGCAGGCAGGAGTCGGTCTACTTGTCACGGACGTGATGCCTATATACATGATCATGCCTAGATATTCTCATAATTATGCACTTTTCTATCAATTGCTCGACAGTAATTTGTTCACCCACCGTAATACTTATGCTATCTTTAGAGAAGCCACTAGTGAAACCTATGGCCCCGGGGTCTATCTTCCATCATATTAATCTCCCGTCAACTAGCTATTTCTATCACCGTTTATTTTGCTTTCTTTACTTTTAATCTTTATCATAAAATACCAAAAATATTATCTTATCATCTCTATCAGATCTCACTTTTGCAAGTGGTCGTGAAGGGATTGACAACCCCTTTATCGCGTTGGCTGCAAGGTTCTTACTTATTTGTGTAGGTACGAGGGACTTGCGTGTGGCCTCCTACTGGAGATACATTGGTTCTCAAAAACTGAGGGAAATACTTACGCTACTTTGCGGCATCACCCTTTCCTCTTCAAGGGAAAAACGAATGCATGCTCAAGAGGTAGCACCTTCATACCTCTCCCGCCGCCACGTCCACCTTTAGCTGCACCCCTCTGCGTCTTCCACCGACCTCTCCCGGCCGAAGAAGAAGCGTCCGCCGGTGTGTGCATGCTGTCTACCAGTGCTCTCCGAAGGTGCTGGGGTGGAATAACAGCACCCCTCCCAGCACGCGCCGAGGAAGAAGGAGGCTCGGAGCGCTCTCGACCCGCGCCCACCATCTGTCAACACCTGCAATGACAAAGAGTAAACAAAATTAGTACAACATAAACATAATACAATATTTGGTGGGTGAAAACAACACCTAAAAAAATTAACTAACTAATTAACTAACTAAGTAAGTAATTAACCTAAAATAATAACCAACTAAATAATTAAAGGCTTCTTCTTAAGGCCAGAAATGGTCTTTAATAGCTTAAAATTATTTTAGTGTTTCAAAAATATTTGAGAAAATTTAGGGCAGCTCATTGGACATATATTGTCCATATATAAGAGTTTCAACACACGATCATGTTCAAAATATTGGTCAAATCCACCAAAAAACATTTTTTTATATTTCAAGCTTTTGGAATATTTACAAAGGAAATATTCTCTATAAATTCCGAGAAGATTCTAGCTTGTCAAAAATGCCATATTTGGTTATCTTGCCAAGTATAATCTCTTGGAGAACAAGATGACATCACCAGAACCCCTCAAAACCATTTATGTCTATTGCCAAACATGTCCAAATGCTCTCAAACTAGGTGGTAAACCTTAGATCTATCTACTATTTGATCCTGTTAAATCTTATGGCAAGGAGTTTTCATTTACTTGCTGAAAACATCATCAAACACCTTCTGTAATTTTACCAAAACCACTGTTTTTACCCCTTCCACTGTTCTCCATGAGCTCAAATTTTTACCACAGCTGACCCTGATCATCTTTTTTGACTATGGCAATTATGGAATCTCGAAAGTGCATGTGATCAAGTGCCAACAGACACTTTTTGGCACCATGTTTTAGTCTATTGTCATTTAGATATCTTGGAAGATTAGGCCTCCCATAGGGAGGAACTAGACTTTTCTGATCATACCAACTTTTATGGGTTTAATCACCACCTCCCCTTTATGAAAAATTCTACATTGCCTAGTTGCTACCTGTCCATGCCCATTGTCAAATAATTCTAGAAACCATTATCCAACTAATTGACAAATGATGACTAAACCTGCCTTTTCTTTTTCTTTTCTGGTTTTCAAGAAACAAAAGAAAAGGGATGCATATGCATTCTAATCCTAATCATTTACATGGTTGTTTTCTAGGAGTAGTAACTAGTAAAACTAAAACTAGATATGGTTAATGTAGTAATATGGAATCAATTAGTAATTGTATTAGTGCAATTGAAACTAAACATGGCTAAATTAAACTAGAGTTAAACATTGTGCTATGAGCTAGACAGAAACACCACCTACTAACTAATTAACTAACTAACTAACTAACTAACTAATTAACCTAAAAAATAACCAACTAACTAATGAACCTATGTAATTAACCTAAAAATAGCAAGAAAAAAAGAAACAAGAAGGGAAGAAACCTCACCTGCAGGGGGCGGAGCAGATGAGGATTGGCGGCGGGCGGCGGGGGCCTGAGGGCGGGGCCTGGTGGCGGGCGCCAAGGTGGTGGTGGTCGAGGCGCGTGAGGTGGTGGGCGTCGGGGTGGTGTTGGTCGGGGCATAGGGCGGTGGGGGTCGGCAGCGGGGATGGCGGGCACGGGGAAGGCGGGGGTCGGTGGCGCGGGTGAGGTGAGGGAGAGAGAGGGGAGAGAGGGGATGTGGCGTGGGGCCGACCATTTTAGTTAGGTTTAATTTCTTTGTCGTTGGCTAGCAGACGGCAAAGAGCGTACCTAGTAGGGTGGGGTCAAGGGGAAACGGCCGTTAGGTTGGCTATTCTATTTGCTGTCAGCTAGCAGACGGCAAAGAAGCTTTACCATCTGCTAGCGGACGACAAAGAAAGTGGTCATTAGGTGGTTCTCACTAGTGGACCACCCTCCCTCTTTGCCATCCGCTAGCGGACGAAAAAGCTTCTATGCTGTCTGCTGGCAAACGGCAAAGTGCTGGCTGACGGAAAACACCCTCTTTGTCGTTCGCACTTTGTTTGCCGTCATCTTTCTGTATGCTGATGGCAAAGACCTCCTTTGTCGTCAGCTAGCTAACAGTAAAGAACTGGCTGACGGCAAAGATCCTGATTCCAGTAGTGGTATCGTTTGCTATAGTCGCAACTACAAGTGGGAGCTAGCTAGCAAGATCATTTTTGCGTCTGTCGGTGTCAAAACCGGCGGATCTCGGGTAGAGGGTCCCGAACTGTGCGTCTAGGCGGATGGTAATAGGAGACAAGGGAAACGATGTTTTTACCCAGGTTCGGGCCCTCTCGATGGAGGTAAAACCCTACTCCTGCTTGATTAATATTGATGATATGTGTAGTACAAGAGTAGATCTACCACGAGATCAGAGAGGCTAAACCCTAGAAGCTATCCTATGGTATGATTGTTCTTCGTCCTATGGACTAAAACCCTCCGGTTTATATAGACACTGGAGAGGGCTAGGGTTACACAGAGTCGGTTACAATGGGCGGAGATCTACATATCCGTATCGCCAAGCTTGCCTTCCACGCCAAGGAAGTCCCATCCGGACACGGGACAAAGTCTTCAATCTTGTATCTTCATAGTCCAGGAGTTCGGCCAAACGTTATAGTTCGGCTATCCGGACAACCCTAATCCGGGAATCCCTCAGTGTCGCTTTGGGAGTTTTCATTCATTGTTCGTGAAATGGGAAAAAAATCAAACAGTTCAGCCGCAGGGTGCGGCCAGAGGCGTAGGCCTTGTTGCTACTCTAATTACGGGAAATGCGTATAGAGTCTGGAAATAACGAAAATTGGTGTGTCACTATGGCGTGCCCTCGGGATCCCATGGAATTTTTTTGGTAAAGTTGGCACAAGTTTTGATGCTCACACCTTCCAAATCGGAGCATCTCACAACAAGGATCATGGTTTCCAAAAGGAGACGCGCCACTTTGGACTCCAATCGTCAGTGACTACATCGTTCCGCCTCGAATTTTTTTCACGGTAAACAATCACGTATATACCCTAGGTTTGATTTTCTAGCCCATTTCAGGTCTCGTCTGCTATATTTAAGTCATTTTTTGCCTTACTTGCATTTAGTGCATATAAATTCAAAACAGTTCTACAACTTCAAGGAGATATGCCCTAGAGGCAATAATAAAGTTGTTATTTTATATTTCCTTATTCATGATAAAGGTTTATTATTCATGCTAGAATTGTATTAACCGGAAACTTGATACATGTGTGGATACATAGAAAAAACACTGTGTCCCTAGTACGCCTCTACTAGACTAGCTCGTTAACCAAAGATGGTTAAGTTTCATAACCATAGACATGTGTTGTCATTTGATGAACGGGATCACATCATTAGGAGAATGATGTGATGGACAAGACCCATCCGTTAGCATAGCATATTGATCGTTCAGTTTTATTGCTATTGCTTTCTTCATGTCAAATAGACATTCCTTCGACTTTGAGATTATGCAACTCCCGGATACCGGAGGAATGGCTTGTGTGCTATGAAACATCACAACGTAACTGGGTGATTGTAAAGATGCTCTACAAGTATCCCCGAAGGTGTTTGTTTTGTTGGCATAGATCGACATTAGGATTTGTCACTCCGAGTATCAGAGAGGTATCTCCGGGCCCGCTCCGTAATACACATCATAAGAAGCCTTGCAAGCAAAGTGACTAATGAGTTAGTGTCGTGGAAAACGACACCTATGGGATCACTGAAATCCCTTCTACGGTTGGCGGGCACATGGTTGTGAGAAGAGCAGGTTCAGGAGCTAGCACAAAGATCGTTTACCCAGGTTTGGGCCGCGAGGATGTGTAATACCCTAGTCCTGCTTTAGTGTGTATTTCAGAGTGTTCTTGAGCTCTCGAACTAGCTACGGTGGTTGCATAGTTCCAAAGAGCCGAATCATTCTCCTGGTCGCCTCGGGCCCCCTTTTATAGGCAAAAGGGGACGCCACAGTGGCACACAGGAGGTGGAAAGGTCTACAGTGCGCGAGCTTATCGCCCGGCGTTACAGGACAAAGCGCTTTAAATGCGCTACTAAGGTGTCCCCTTGCTTTAACGGGGACGGGAATGAGGCTCGTCCCGTCCGTCGCCGCTTCGCCTCGCTTCGACACGTGCCCAGGCCAGCGATGCATGCAGCGCCATGTAGGCAGCCAGGCTGCTGAGGTGGCGTGGTGGTGGAGCCTTCACGAAGATCTGCATGCCACCACGCCGGTGCTTGCTGGTTCGGTGTAGAGGCCGCTTGTCGCCACGCAGGTGCCTGCCCAGCTGGTTGAGCTAGCAGCTACATGGGAACGGCAGTGGTATCTTGGCAGATGTGGGCCTGGCTGCGGCCCCGCTGGTGTCCTCGGCAAGAGTCTTGCCGAGGCCCCGGCAAGGGTCTTGCCGTGGCGTCGTGGTTGTCCTGAGCAAGGATCCCGCCGATGGTCTCCTTCTTCTGGTCCTCATCGGATCCTGTGTATTTATGATCTTGACAAAGATTTGCATGCCACCACGGAGGTGCCTCCCGAGCCCTGGTTCCAATGTAGTTGTCGACGGCGTTTGGAACCCTTGGGCTCAAGGGTGGCTCGCTCTGCTAGTGTTGGGCAAGTTGCCCCGGCAAAGCTCTAGCTGGGGCCGCGGAGGTCGTCCCAGGAAGGGCCTTGCCGGGGGAGTCCACCTCGCCCTCTTGCTCTTTAGTGCTCCTGGTCTTGGCGTTGCCTTGTTCGTCCTGTGCCCCGGCTTCTCTCTGGCTTCCCTCCTCTGCCTTGTTAAGTGTGGCCGTGGGTGCGGCTCTGACTGCCCGTGCACAAGTAAAGGGGTCAAAAGGAGAGCCCCAAATTTTGTACACCGATAGGAGCCCCAGGGGCGAAGCAGAGTTAGACCCCTCGTTCATTTTCTTGCCACCGCGACTACGACCATGTTCCGACCCAGGGGGTAGCTCATGGGCACAGGAAAAGGGGAGCACGGTGGTTTAAGAATATAAACGAGGTTTCACATGTCCCAGTTCCATACGGAAATGCATAACAGGGGATGAAAGACTTTTCTAAATCAGTAGCCCCCGGCAACCTTGGCTTGCCGTGGTTGGATCCTTGTGTCTTCAGCCCCCGGAAGTCTTGGCTTGCCGGGGCTGGAGCGCCGGTTTGTTTTCTCCCTTCCAAGTGGCTCAGCAGAAGTGTCCACGTGCCCTGCGAACCAAATGGAACAGAAAGACGCACACTCGACCTCTAGGCTAGGGGTTAGTCGCCGCTAAGCACTATCAACCCTAACTGAGGGAGAGACTTAACCTAGCATGCATGCTATAACTTAGGGCGCCAATGCTTCATTTATTTATGCTCAGGGTCTACGCCTGGCTTTGTACAGAGGGTTACATGCCTTGTCAGCAAGGCTTGCACAAAAGGTGGTTTGCCGGGGGGCCCGGCAACCGCGCCTTATGGGTAAAACTTGCGAAGATGTTCAATGTTCCAGGAGTTGCTCACTGGAATAGCATCTTCGGTCAGGCGGACTGCGCCGGGCCTGGTGACTCGTATTACCCGATAAGGGCCTTCCCACTTTGGCGTTAACTAGTTGGAATTCTTGGCCGATTGAACGCACCGAAGAACAAGGTCGCCTTCCTCAAAGCTTCGGGCATGAACCTTGCGGCTATGGTAGGGGCGCAAGGCTTGCTGGTAGCGTGCTGCTCTCATAGCCGCCCGAAGACGATCTTCGTCAAGGAGCATTGCATCATCTTTCCGCAATTGCTCTTGCTCAAGCCCGTCGTAAGCGATCACTCGAGGTGACCCGTATATGAGTTCTGTGGGGAGAACTGCTTCTGCCCTGTATACAAGGGCAAAGGGTGTCTGGACGGTGGCTCGATTTGGCATCGTCCTGATCGACCAAAGAACTACAGGCAACTCATCAATCCAGCGCCTTCCGCTCTTGTGCAGTCTGTCAAAAGTCTTTGTCCTCAGGCCTCGCAACACTTCAGCATTTGCCCTCTCCGGCTGGCCGTTGCTCCATGGGTGTGCCACGGAAGCGAAACAGACCTTGCTGTCGAGGTCTTGGATGTATTGCATGAAGGTGTGGCTTGTGAACTGCGTGCCGTTGTCGGTGACGACTCTGTTTGGCACACCAAAATGGCAAACTAGCCCCTTGAAGAACTTGACGACTGACTGTGCTGTCACCTTCCTCACTGCTTCCACCTCCGACCACTTTGTGAACTTGTCGATCGCAACGTACAAGTACTCAAAGCCCCTGACAGCGCTGGGGAAAGGGTCCAGGATGTCGAGCCCCCAGACCGAGAATGGCCAGGAAAGAGGAATTGTTTGAAGGACTTGAGCTGGTTGATGAAGCTTCTTCGAATGGAACTAACACGCTTCACACTTGGTTACTAGTGCTGTTGCATCCTGGAGGGCAGTGGGCCAGAAGAAACCCTGCCAGAATGCCTTGCCAGCAAGGGCCCTCGACCCTATGTGGGAGCCACATATGCCTCCGTGTATCTGCGCCAACAGCTCCAGTCCTTCCTCCCGGGGAATGCACTTCAATTTCACACCGTTCGGTCTCTTCCTGTACAGGATGTCATCGACAAACTGATACATAGCAGACCGACAGGCTACTTTCTCCGCTACTTCCTGCTCCTCAGGAAACTCCCCTATTTGGAGGAATCGGACGATATGCGGTGCCCATGCCGGAGCCTGGGGCTCGACGGCAAGGACCAAAGGCATTTCTTCTATCATGGGAGCGGCCGTCTCTACGGCCAGGGCTTGACGGCCTGCCGGAGTCAGTCGCTCCTCGGCAGGCTTAGAATCCATGGCAACACCCTTGCCGGCGGCCCCTGGGGGCTCAGCGGGAAAGTACTTGCTGGGGCATGATTTCCTCCATTTGTTCTGCTCCGTTGATGGTTCGACGGATGGTTGAGTTAACCGAAGCAAAGAAGTACCTGGTTCCACGGGTAGCTTGAATGCAGCGCGCTTTGACAGGTAATTGGCGATGTCGTTCTCTGGTTGGGGAACGTGCTCCACTTGTATACCGTCAAAGCACTCCTCCAGCTTCCTCACCTCATCTACGTAGGTCTCCATCAACGGGATTTGATAATCTTGGTTAACTTGTCTGACGACAAGCTGCGAATCACCCCTGATGATGAGCTTCTTAAGCCTGAGGTCTGCCGCGATCCTGAGACCGGCGAGCAACCCCTCGTACTCAGCAGTGTTGTTGGTGCATCTGGATTACAGACTTGAGGTGCTCTCCGGTGGGTGCGACGACCAGCACACCAGCACCGGCGCCTTGCAGCGAGAAAGCCTCGTCAAAGTACATAATCCAGTCGCAAGCTGTTTCCTTGCCGGGGAGAGTGGTCTCCTGGATCTCTTCATCAGGCGTTGAGGTCCATTCAATAATGAACTCCGCTAGGACTCTACTCTGGATTGTTGAAGTACTTTCAAACTTAAACCCAATGCTTGATAACTCCAAGGCCCACTCCACAATCCTTCCGGTTGCGTCTGGGTTGTGCAGTATCCGTTGCAACGGGAGGCGGATGACGACAGTAATCTCGTGGGCTTGGAAGCAATGACGCAACTTCCTCGAGGCCATAAGGAGGACGAAGAGCAATTTATGCACACCGGACTACCTTGACCTAGCCCCTTGCAAGAGGGAGCTGACAAAGTAAACCGGGTGCTGCATCATCTTCTTCTTCTGCACCACTTCATTTGGCTGCGTGGGCCCTGTCCCAATGGCGTCAGACTCCGCAGGGCCTTGCCTTGCCGGCACCAGGCCCTGCTGGGGGAATCTCTGACTTGCCATCTGCCAGTCCTGCTATTGTCACTGCCTCTTCGCCGACCTCCCTCTGCACCACCAGCGCGGCGCTGACCACTTGATTTGTCGCCGCCAAATACAGTAGCAACGGCTCTTGCGGTTTAGGAGCCACCAGTACCGTCGTAGAAGAGAGGTATTTCTTCAGATCCTGCAGTGCCGCTTCGGCCTCCGGGGTCCACTCCATTGGGCCCGCTTTTTTCAAAATCTTGAAAAAGGGAAGGGCGCGCTCGACAGAGTTGGAGATGAATCGGCTCATGGCGGCAACGCAGCCAGTGAGCCGACGCACATCCCTGATCCGCTTGGGCACCTCAATCTTCTCGATAGCCTTGATCTTGTCTGGGTTTGCCTCGATCCCACGCTGTGACACAAAGAACCCGAGAAGTTTGCCGGACGGAACACCGAAGACACACTTCTCAGGGTTCAGCTTGAGGTTGATCTTGCGCAGGTTGGCAAACGTCTCTTCTAAGTCTTGTACGGGAGTTGCCTTGTCCTTGGTTTTGACCACTATGACATCCATATAAGCTTACATATTTCTATATAGCTGGGGCTCAAATCCAATTTGGACCGCTCTCGCGAACGTCGAGCCAGCACTCTTCAACCTGAAAGGCATCCGTAAAAAGGAATGCGTACCACATGGGGTGATGAATGTTGTCTTATGTTCGTCGGTAAAGTCGGTTTCCACGCCGGTGTCTTCGCCGGGGTACTTCGTCCCCTCTTCAGCCCGAGCGCATCTATCAGCCATAACATAGAGTTCGGCCACATCCTTGACCTTGTTCGTCGCCAGCTCTTCACGCATCTTGCCGTCGTGCACATTCTGATGAAATGCGCTGATCACGGCGGCAGGATGAACATCCGGGATGTTGTATTGCACCCGGCTGAACCTCTGTATGTACTTGCGCAGGTTTTCACCTTCCTTCTAGGGAATGATATGCAAATCACTTGCCTGGCCATGAGCTTGGTGGCCTCCGGTGAAGGCACCAACGAACTCATGACACATATCCAACCAAGAAGAAATGGAATCCACCGGCAAGTGCATCAACCAAGACATGACATTGGGTTTCAGGGCCAACGGGAAGTAATTGGCGAGCACCTTCTCGTCGCGAGCTCCAGCAGCTTGCATCGTGATGGTGTAGATGCTGAGGAACTCCAATGGGTGGGTCTTGCCGTTGTACTTCTCGCTGACGTGGGGCTTGAACGTACGGTGGGACGGCCATTGGAACTGCCGCAGCTCACGGGTAAAGGCCGGGCAACCCACCTTGTAAGGTAGGCCGCCAGAGCCTCCCGGTGCTGGCTGGTCCATAGCAGGGCCCGCCCGCCTATCTGGCTGGTGGCGTGTATCCCGCTGGCGCTCGATGGTGGTTCGAGCGTCTTCATGGGCTCGCTCCCGAAGAACTTGGCGCTGGTCGCGGTGGGTCCGTGGGTCGAACGACGCTATGGAAATGTTATCACAAGTGTCATCACGACGGATCGACACCAGCGGTGGCTGGCGTGGAGGAGGAGAGTGCACCATGGCCGTAGCACCTCCAGCCCCTCTATCGCTGGCATGCGGTGGTTCGACGGAGCGCCGACCTGAGTGCCCCGTCGGCCGTGGCCTGTCTTTGTTGGCGACGCCGACAAGGCTCCGGATGGTGGCCCTCTACTCATCGAGCTTTTCTACAGAACGAGGGAAGTCGAGGAGTAGCTGCACGCGCGCCAAAGCTTCTGCTGGCATGGGTGGCGGCGAGAGCTCCGTGGACCGTGGCGCGCTTTGACTTCTGACCACGTTAGAAGGAGCTCTATCACAGCCCAGCGGCTGCGTGCCATTTTTGCCAGCACTTCGGTGGGCATGCTGGCCTCCTTCGTCCCGCAGATGATGCACATGACTCTTCCCACGGCGGCGTCCGGGGTCTCCAGCATGGTGACGCTGCTCGTCATGCACACCCTGGGAAGAGCGCGCTGTGGGCGCCGGCGTAGGCGTCTTGGAGGTTGCCGCGCCGACCGTAGGGGGCACAGTGACACCCCTGGAGGGCACCGTGCCGCCAGTGGGGGGCCCAGCCCTGTCTTTGGATTTGGCGGTTTGCGGCCCATCGTCTGGCGCACGAACGACGCTGCTCACAGGCTCTGACTGCCAGAGCGATGCTGGTGCTCGCGGGCCACGGCTCGGGTTCTGTCCGTGACCAGCCCGCTGCCCGCCCGCACTGGCACGGGTCGTTCGGTTCCCGACGAACAGATCGCCGTGATCGTCTTCTTCTTGGGAGCCATGGCGATGAAGAACTGCTAGGCTAACTGCTAAACTAGATTCTCACAACTGCGCCCCCTACCTGGCGCGCCAAAAATGTCGGGGAAAACGACACCTATGGGATCACTGGAATCCCTTCTACGGTTGGCAGGCGCGTGGTTGTGAGAAGAGCAAGTTCAGGAGCTAGCACAAAGATCGTTTACCCAGGTTCAGGCCGCGAGGATGCGTAATACCCTAGTCCTGCTTTGGTGTGTATTTCAGAGTGTTCTTGAGCTCTCAAACTAGCTACGGTGGCTGCGTAGTTTCAAAGAGCCGAATCCTTCTCCTGGTCGCCTCGGGCCTTCATTTATAGGCAAAAGGGGTCGCCATAGTGGCACACAGGAGGTGGAAAGGTCTACAGTGTGCAAGCTTATCGCCCGGCGTTACGGGACAAAGCACTTTAAATGTGCTACTTAGGTGTCCCCTTGCTTTATCGGGGATGGGAATGAGGCTCGTCCCGTCTGTCACCGCTCCCCTCGCTTCGACACGCGCCCAGGCCAGTGATGCGTGCAGCACCATGTAGGCAGGCAGGCTGCTGACGTGGCGCAGTGGTGGAGCCTTCACGAAGATCTGCATGCCACCACGCAGGTGCTTGCTGGGTCGGTGTAGAGGCCGATTGTCGCCATGCAGGTGCCTGCCCAGCTGGTTGAGCTAGCAGCTGCATGGGAACGGCAAAGGTATCTTGGCAGACGTGGGCCTGGCTGTGGCCCAATTGGTGTCCTCGGCACGAGTCTTGCCGGGGCCCCGGCAAGGGTCTTGTCGTGGTGTCGTGGTCGTCCCCAGCAAGGACTCCTTGCCGGGGGTCTCGTGGATTTCCTCGGCTAGGATCCCGCCGAGAGTCGCCGTCTTCTGGTCCTCGCCTGATCATGTGTATTTATGATCTTGACAAAGATCTGCATGCCACCACGGAAGTGCCTCCAGAGCCTTGGTTCCAATGTAGTTGTCGATGGTGTTTGGAACCCTTGGGCTCAAGGGTGGCTCGCTCTACTGGTGTTGGGCAAGTTGCCCCAGGAAAGCTCTTGCCGGGGCCGCGGAGGTCGTCCCGGCAAGGGCCTTGCCAGGGGAGTCCACCTCGCCCTCTTGCTCTTTAGTGCTCCTAGTCTTGGCGTTGCCTTGTTCGTCCTGTGCTCCGGCTTCTCTCCGGCTTCCCTCCTCTGCCTTGTTAAGTGTTGTCTTGGGCGCGGTTCTGACTGCCCGTGCACAAGTAAAGGGGTCAAAAGGAGAGCCCTTACTTTTGTACACTGGCAGTTAGTTGTAGGATGATGTATTATGGAACGAGTAAAGAGACTTGCCGGTAACGAGATTGAACTAGGTATGAAGATACCGACGATCGAATCTCGGGCAAGTAACATACCAATAGACAAAGGGAATGACGTATGTTGTCATAACAATTCGATCGATAAAGATCTTCGTAGAATATGTAGGAGCCAATATGGGCAGGTTCTGCTATTGGTTATTGAGCGGAGAGGTGTCTCGGTCATGTCAACATATTTCTCGAACCCGTAGGGTCCATACGCTTAATGTTCGATGATGATATAGTATTATATGAGTTATGTGATTTGGTGACCGAATGTTGTTCAGAGTCCCGGATGAGTTCACGGACATGATGATGATTCTGGAAATGGTCAAGAGGTAAATATTGATATATTGGACGATGGTATTCGGACACCGGAAGTGTTCCGGTGGGTACCGGGTACATATAGGGTCACCGGAAGGGGTTCCGGCCACCCCCAAGAAAGATATGGTCCAAATGGGCAAAAGGGAAGGGATAGACCAGCCCACAAGGGGCTGGTGTGCCCCTCCATTAGGCCGGCCATCCCTAGGGAAAGGAAAAGGGGAGGGCAAGTCCCTCCTTCCTACCCCTCCTCACGGGAGAAAGGAGAGGGGGGGGGGCGGGCGCCACCTTCCCCTTCCTTCCCCTGGCGCCTATACAAGGAAGGGGGTGGGGGCGAACCAGGGCAGGAGCCCTAGTGGGATTCGGCCCCACTTGGGGAGCTCCTTGGCCTATCCCCTCTCCCTCCCACCTATATATGTGAGGAGGGGGCGCCTAGCACACATAACAACAATCGTTAGCCGTGTGTGGTGCCCCCTCCACAGTTTACACCCTCGGTCATATTCTCGTGGTGCTTAGGTGTAGCCCTGCGCAAATCACTTCACCATCATCATCACCACGCCATCGTGCTGACGGAACTCATCTACTTCCTCAAGACCTTGCTGGATCAACATGGCGAGGGACGTCATCGCGTTGAATGTGTGCAGAAATCGGAGGTGCCGTACGTTCAGTGTTTGATCGTCGGAGCTAGATGAAGTTCGACTACATCAACCGCGTTGTCAAACGCTTCCGCTTTCGGTCTTCGATGGTACGCTCTCCCCCTCTGTTGCTATGCATATCCTAGATAGATCTTGCGTGAGCGTACGAATTTGTTTGAAATTACATGCTAAGTTTCCCAACACAACTACATCTGGGTGTTAGTTAGCAAAGAAGGTGTACAAATCATTTTTGTATCGTTTTGCAAGTTCTCATCCATTGCTCGAGAAATGGGGAGAAGTTTCAAACATTTCGACCATGAGGTGCGGCCACCGGCGTAGGCCTAGTTGGTATTTTAATTATAGGGAATTTAGATGGAGTCTAGACATCATCAAAATCGATGTGTGCCCGTGGCGTGCTCTCACGACCGCGGGGAAATTTTTTGGTAAAGTTTAGCACAAGTTTTGATGATTGCTCCTTCCAAACCGGAGCATCTCACATGAAGGATCATGGTTTCCAAAACGAGACGTGTCAATTCAAACTCCAGTGGCCAGTGGCTTCATCGTTTGGCCTCATAAAAATTTCCACGGTACGCAATCACCATTATACCACCGGTTTGATTTTCTAACACATTTCAGGTATCGTTTGCTATATTTAAGACATTTTTTGAATTTAACGTGCAATTTGTGGATATAAATAAAATCGAAATTGGAACTGCATGTGATGTCAAAAGGGATGAGGATCGCCATTCGATCAAGGAGAATCCAACGGTGCAGACATACTATCCGTGGGGTTTGGGTTCTAGCCAATCATAACACATGACTCAGATCGCGCGCATGGAAAGGGGGGCACATCGTCCACGGTTTAGTAGGCACACGGATTTTGTGAGTGATCGTCCGCTATTTGGAAACATTTACATTAACTAAGATCATATTTTCGTTTGAATGAAAACATGAATTCATCGTTTCGTCTCCAATTTTTTTTTCCACGGTAAGAAACCATGATTGTACCCTATGGTTCGATTTTATGGTGCATTTTACCTGGCGGCAGGCCTGGCTAGCAATCTCAAACTTTGAATATGCAAAAGAAAAGAGATCTCGTTTGCTATATTTGAGTCATTTTTTGCACGCACGCACGCACACACACACACATACACACACACACACATATAGTCGCAACTACACATGGGTGTTAGCAAGATCATTTGTGTGTCGCTTTGCGAGTTTTCATTCATTGTCCGAGAAACGGGAAAAAACTTCAAACAGTTCGGCCAAAGGGTGCGGCCAGAGGCGTAGGCCTTGTTGGTATATAAATTTCAGGAAATGCATACAGAGTACAGAAATAAGAAAAGCATTGTGGCACTGTGGCATGCTCTCACGATCGCATGGAATTTTTTTGGTAAAGTTTGGCACAAGTTTTGGTGCTTGCACCTTCTATACTGGAGCATCTCACAAGAAGGATCATAGTTTCCAAAAGGAGACGCGACACTTCGGACTCCAAATCGTCATTTACTACATCATTCTGCCTCGAAAAATAATCATGGTAAACAATCACGGATATACCCTTGGTTTAATTTTTGGCCCATTTTAGGTCTCGTCTGCTATGTTTAAGACATTGTTTGCTCTTACCTTGCATTTAGTGCATATAAAGTAAAAACCCTACTACAACTACATGTGGTTGTTTTAGTTAGGCTATACATATGCTATAGTGGAGAGTATCATATACTAGTATCATGCATATATATGATACTACTGTATGATACTATCTTTAATTATAGCGCACAGTATAATAGAGTAGTATCATAGATGATCATATTCATTGCCATGCATTGTCGGCATTCCGGGAACAGGGGTCCCTAGACTTGCCTGCCTTCGGCCCATGGCGTGGCTCCTCCAGCGGCCTGGTACGACCCATCTTCACCAGCAAACACTCAAGACCCTCTCGAGGGGCCAAGCCTCGCGAGGAGGACGACACAAGACCTCCTCAGGGGCGGCCTCACTAGGCTGGCTCGCGAGGAGCGGAGAGATCAAGGCGAGGGGCACCTCGGGAGGTTCCCGTGATGTGAGCCGTGACGACCAAGGCCAGGCAGGCACCAGCGGGCGCAGAGTACCCGTTGCCTCTTTGGTGCTAAATGGGCAAGCGCAGGCGAGGAGTCCCGAGGCATCAGGAAAAGGTTTCCATATCGGTGCAACGAGACCAAGACTAGTAGGACGGCAGGACGGAGGTCATCGTGGAGCCCACGACAGCGTCACCACCAGAGCCTTTGGTAGGCGAAGACCACCTTTTGTCAGGATAGCTTGTACTAGTTGTCCCCTTCAAATTGGCCGCTGTGGGATCCCTTTCCGCCTAACATTTGGGGACAGGACCCGGGCCTCTATAAATAGGACTAGCCACCACCTTAGCCAAGGACGGATCATTCAGATCATCCTCAACCACACAAGCTCATCGAGCTCAAGAACACACCTCCTCAGGAGGCTATTCTTCTCTTGTACTTGTTCATCCCCAGCCTACAAGGCAATCCACCACACGACACTGGAGTAGGGTATTACACCACATCGGTGGCCCGAACCAATATAAACTCTTGTGCCCCCTGTTCTTCGAGTTCGACGCACTGAGCTTTGAGATCGTGGTGAGTGAGCGAGCTAGGGGGAGGGAGAGACCTTTGTGCGCACCCCAGTGTTCGAACCTTAAGGGTTTTGCCAGAACCCGAAATCCGACATTCGGCATGCCAGGTAGGGTGCGCTAAAGCTTTCCTTTCATCAATCCATGCTCCACTACCTCCATGCTTTATCCCCATGGCCGGTGTTGTTCCTCTGGCTGGGACGATGGACGCCCACGACGGCGCTAGGGGGCTTGGAGTTTTTACCCCCGCCTTGCGGCGGGTACTGTGGCCGCCCAAGTTGAAGCCGGAGATGCCGCCGCGTTTCAACGGTGCGGCGGACCCGTCGGCCTTCCTGCTGGCATAAGAAGAGGCCGTCCTAGAAGCTAGGGGCGACGACAAGATCATGTCCATCCAGTTTCCCATGGCCCTCGCTGGCGCACCGCGCGCCTGGCTGTTCACCCTCCCAGGATCGTCAGTGGCATCTTGGGAGGAGCTGCGCGGCCTTTTTGTCGCGCTCTTCGCGGCACCGGTGCTCCTCGCTGTCGCAGCCCTCCTCGACGCTTCGTAATCACCGCCCTCGGGGCGTCTCACCAAGCAGTTCTTCCGCCAGATCGACGCCGCTTCCATGTAGCAAGGAGCTCCCCAGGGTTGGGTGGCGCCCAAGGCCGACCTCACCTTCGAATCGGGGGATCACCCCATCACCACCACCAGCTCGGGCGTGGCCCCAATGCTTTGCACGCCCACCATCTGCAATGTAGTCGTCATCAAGACCCTCATCGATGGCGGGGCTGGACTTAATGTGCTCTCCGTGGAAGCTTTCAGCTTGCTTCATGTGCCACACGAACGGCTTCGTCCCACCAAGCCCTTCTCCGAGGTCGGCGGCGGCTCCGCCAGCCTCCTGGGGTAGATCCGCCTCCCTGTGACCTTCGGCACTCACGACAACTACCGCACCGAGCTGATCGACTTTGACATCGCCCGCATTGGCCTCCCAAACAATGCCATCCTCGGATACCCGGCTCTGGCTCAATTTATGGCAGCAACTCATCCCGCCTACAATCTCATGAAGATGCCAGGGAGCAAGGGCGTCCTCACCATATCTGGAGACACTAAGGAGGCTCTGGCGGCACTCAAGCTTGCCCACAAAGCCACCGCGGTGGCCCATATGGCCGACGAGGCCACCCCCGGAGCTATGGAGGCCGCACCGGCGAAGAAGAAGCAGTTGTTCACTCAAGACCGGGCTGAAACCAAGCAAGTACCGGTCGAGGAAGATGAGCCCTCAGGAGCCACCTTCACCATAGGCGCAAACCTTGACCCGAATCAAGAGGAGCCATTGGTGAGGTTCCTACGCGCAAACAAGGAGGTATTCGCCTGGGAACCCAAGTAGCTGGTTGGGGTCCCAAGGGGGGTGATCGAGCATCACTTAAAGGTGTACTTAAAGGTGTGCCCCAATGTGCGCCCTATGAAGCAGAAGGCGCGGCGACAGTCCATGGAGAAGCAGTCTTTCATCGTCCAGGAAACCCACAAGCTGGAGGCAACAGGTGTCATTCGCAAGGTCCGGTACCCGGAGTGGCTGGCAAACCCCGTCGTCGTACCGAATAAAGGCGAGAAGGAGCGCATGTGTGTCGACTTCACCAACCTCGACAAGGACTGCCCCCAAGATCTGTTCCCGCTTCCACGCATCGACAAGATTGTCGACTCCATCACCGTGTGCGACCTACTGTGCTTCCTGGACGCGTTCTCGGGCTACCACCAGATCAAGATGGCAGTGGAGGATGTGGAGAAGATGGCCTTCCTGACCCCGTGTGGGGTGTACTGCTACACTAGCATGCCGTTCGGGATGCGCAATGCAGCTGCGACCTTCCAACGGCTGATGCACATCGTCCTGGGTCAGCAGCTTGGGAGAAACGCAAAAGCCTACGTTGACGACATCGTGGTGAAGTCTCGGGATGTCAGGACCCCGATTCCAAGTCACATCGACCTAGCCGGTAACACCTCATATCACTTTGCGGCCTCAAGCACGGTATTCCCACGGGTGTCGCCTTACCATGGCCCGGGACCGTTTACGCCTTTTGGCTCACGTATATGATAGTGTCGCTAGCATCCACATGACAGAGAACCCGGGCCGAAATGGCTTGTCGTGAACCCAAAGCGGCACTAACCCATGGGGACAGGCATACATGAATCACATCGAGCATGTCGGTCATCAACGTATGAATCCGGGCTATAGCACTGGGCTAACAGGACTCCGGTAACCCGGGCTATAGCAGGCTAGGCAAGACTCCGGATGTCACCGCGTGACATTTCCACGAAGGGACAGACACATGAACGAAGTGAAACACATGCCGGCCAGTCAAGTGTCTAGGGCAGTAGTGCTGGGCTAGCAGGACTCCGGTGAACCGGGCTGTAGCGAACTACTATCGCTCAGGAAGCACTAGACTACATTTTCCCATATGAGAGGTTTCCAAGGATAAACAACTATATTGTTGGATCCCACTCATACCAAGCATTTCAATCATACACACAATATGCCTGATATGAGTACATACAACATGGCATCACAACAAAACTCTACAACTCAAAGTACTTTATTTAAAAGGCTCCGAGGAGCCATACATAACATGTTCATACAAATAGGGGTCACATGACCCGACACTCAAGTCATACAAACATACAAGCACATGCAGAAGCAAACTAGTCTGGGTGCAGACACTAAAAAGAAAGAAGGCTTGACGAAGCCCTTCTATCTACATCGGCCCTTCACAAGCCTTGAATCACCACCTGGGTGGCTAGTCACTCGTCAACGTCAAGGTCTACATAGAACCCATCGGAGGGGGTGGTGTTCTCGTCTGAAAACATTGATTAAGCAAACATGAGTACGGAGGTACTCAGCAAGTCTTACAATAGAATCCTACTATACATGCACATTCTCAAGAAGGTAGTGGAGTTATTGCAGCAAGCCAGCTTTGGCTCTTGGCTAAGCTATCCTACGTGACATCACTTGGAAAGCATTTGTCGCACACGAGTTCACTAATCACCAACACAATACTCCACCGTGGATCCTCTCTCGTCAACCCATGAGAGGGCCATCCGCGGTACTCACACTTATCTTGAGGCTTTTAGTAGTATCCATTTACTTGTCTATGAACTGTATAGGTGACCAAGTAGTCCTTTACTGCGGACGCGGCTATTCGAATAGTTTCATACCCTGTAGGGGTGTACTTCTTCACACACGCTCTCACCACTTATCGCTGTTACACGACGTGTACTCGACAACCTTCAAGCGGAAGCCCAGCGAGGGTGTCGGCCACGACCTGACTAAACACACGAGTCTCTATTCCAGGTTTATCGCCTATCCGGGTTCCATCCGCAGGGAGTCCGGCCGAGGTTTCCACTAACGGCCCCGAACGATGTGTGCAGGGTTCCCGAGACACCAAACGGGCGAATCGGTACACCGTGCCACGTGCCTACCGCAACACAGCCCACCCCTAAGGTCAGCGCTGCGTGCAGCCCCCAGCATGCTACAAACACCAGAAACTACTTTGCAACTCCCGGACAGAGGACAAGAGTGGTTAATAAGTCGAGAGGGTCCATTGGTTTCGGGCCCAATGCGTGGTAGTAGCTGAATCTTAAATCACACACACAGATCTCAATTCTTAAGGACGGCTTCAATGAAACAACCCACCATGTACTCCTACATGGCCTCTCATCGATACCTTTACCAAATCGTGTTCAACACTTCACTCTCGTTACCAACACAACCTTTCACTCTAGTTCATCATCCCGATGAGCCAGACCTGACATAACTCTAAGCATAGCAAGCATAGCATGGTAGGAACACAAATATGGCTCAATCAACTCCTACACATACTAGTGGGTTTCATCTAGTTACTGTGGCAATGACAGGTCATGCAAAGGAAGTGGGTTCAACTACCGCAACACACAGCAGTTTGAATCGCGTTGTCTTAATGCAGTAAACAAGAGCAGAGGCGAGATCATGGGTTTGTATTGGAATGATCAATGGGTAGCTTGCCTGATGTAGTGGTAGTAGGGTACTGCCCTTCAGATGGATATTCGGGGTTATCCTCGGAGACAGAACCTACCACGAAAGACACACCGAACATAATCAACACATGACGATATGCAACAATATGATGCATGCTATGACATGGCAATATGAATGTGTCTTGGCCTAATGCAAGCAAGAACATAATGGAATGAACTCATTTGAATCAAATATTCAAATGTTAGCTCATTTAACATAGCCATATTAGTGCATTATCTTATTCTGCTTAAACAGCAAGGTTAACTTGTTCTGTCATGCATGAAACCATTACCAATGGATAGATTGAATTTTTTTGAGCAAAATTCATATATAAATCTTTGCATTTGGAGTTACAGATTAATTTCTATGAATTTTTGAAGTTTGCAACAATTTCTGGAATTTTCTGAATACAAATAAATCCATAAATTAGTTATTATGTCGTGATCGCCGAGGGTGACTTCAGTGGTCAAAGGGACGTCCAGTCAACCTGACCAAGGGTCCCGCATGTCAGTAGTTAATTAAACTAGTTAAAATTAGTTAAAACTAATCTGGATAATTAGTAGAGGGGGGCCCCACTTGTCATAGACTCAAGGAAGCTAACCTAGGCCCACCCTAGTCAAAGTCAAGGTCAACACGACGGCGTTTAGCCGCCGGCAAGGCCAGACGCGGCGGTGAGAGTGCATTTGTGCATTCCGGCGACCAAATGGGCGGCGGAGGCCGTCTACGTGTAGCTGGGAACAAGCCACAGCGTTTGGTGGCGGTGCTTGAGCTCGGGGTGGCCGGAAACGTCGCCGGCGACAACCGTGGTGGTCGCCGGAGTCGGGAGAAGATGGAATCATGGCTACGGTGCACGGCGAGGCGCGTGGTGAGGTGCGTTGGGCTCCACGCGACGTGGTGAGTATGTTAGACACCATGGTGTGGCAGGTGGTTGGCCGGAGACATGTCGGCGACGAGCTCGGTGGTGGCGCGTGCGGTGAAGCTCCATGGGGTCGCTGCGGTGTTCGGGAGCGAGAACAAGAAGGGGGAGGAGGTAGCTGAGCTCACGGCGGTCACGATGGTGTAATCAACGCGGTCGGGGATGAGCTAGTGCGGCGGCGACTGTAAAAGGGATCTCCGGCGGTGGCGGTGTCGGGCGAGGTAGGTGCAGCGGCTCCGAGGCAAGCGAGCGCTCGGGGCTCGGCTTGCTCGAAGGAGAGGAGGGCGGCGAAGCGTCTGGACGCGGTGGCGCGGCGCAAGGACGACGGAGAGCGCGGGTTTCATGGTGGCGCGGGCGCGGCAGCGTCGGCCATGGTGCGGGCGATCGAGGGAGAGGAGCTGGGGAGGAGAGAGCGTGTCTGCGAGCTCGGGGGAGGAGTGGGCGACCGACCCAGGGCAGCAGAACGGTGAGAGGAGGAGGCAGGTCGGCGAGCAGCTACGTGGCGCGCGCTGGTGCCGCCGTCGAGCACCAAGCTGCCTGCCTAGCCAAGCCAAGCAGCTCGCTGGAGCGGTGGCTGGGCTGGGCCGGCAGGTGGGCTTGCCAGATGGGCGCCAGGTAAGCCTCTGCTTTCTGGTTTTTCCTTTTTTCTATTATTTTGTAAGTTTGTGGACTTATTAAAAATAGTTAGGCACTTCTAAAAATCCTGAAAATAATCAGTGGCTCTGTTTAGAAAATCTCCAACAGCCCACACTTATTTCTAGAATTATTTGAGCATTCAAAATATTTACTAGCATTTAAATGCCCAAATGCAAGTTACATATGATTTAATTCAATGACCTTCTGTTGACCTAGAAAATTGTGCACCAATTTTGCCAGAGGTTCTAACCCAAGACGAAGAGGGTGAACTTTTTAGAAGGGCAATTCAGGTTCATTGAAAATATTTTTAGTAAACCCTAGTTGAATTCAGAGGGGTTCTAGGGGTTCTGTCCTCCCCAATTCAAGTTTCTGATGAAAGGTAGACATGATGCAACACTCTAATGCGTGGACTAGCTAGGATGTGACAACTCACCCCCACTCAAAAGAATCTCGTCCCGAGATTTTGGATCCGTCGGAAAGAAGGTGGGGTACTCAATTCGAAGACGATCCACCCTTTCCCAAGTAGCTTCTTGCTCGGAATGGTTTGACCATTGAACCTTGAGAAACTTGATATTCTGGCGTCCAGTGGTATGCTCTGCTTGATCAAGGATACGAACGGGATATTCTCGATCGGTGATATTATCTTGGAGATCAAGCGTTTCGTAGTCCACTCCACGGATAGGATCCGAGAAGCAACGCCTGATTTGAGAAACGTGGAAGACATCATGAACTCTGGAAAGATGCGGAGGTAGTTCCAATTGGTAGGAAACTTCTCCTTGTTTGGCAAGAATGCGAAAGGGTCCAATGTAACGAGGAGCCAATTTTCCTTTGATACCGAATCGATGGGTTCCCTTCAAAGGAGTAACCCGAAGGTAAGCCTTCTCGCCAACTTCATAAGACATAGGCTTATGCTTGCGGTCATAATGGCTCTTTTGACGAGATTGGGTTGTTTGCAATTTCTCACGAATAACGCGAACCTGCTCTTCTGCTTCCTAGATCATATCCGGGCCAAAGAGTTGTCTTTCCCCGGTTTCTGACGAGTTAAGAGGCGTTCGACATTTTCGTCCATAGAGAACTTCGAAAGGAGCTTTGCCCTAGCTAGCTTGATAACTATTGTTATAAGCGAACTCGGCGAATGGAAGGCATTTCTCCCAATTCATACCGAAAGAGATGACAGAAGCTCGAAGCATATCCTCCAGAATTTGATTGACTCGTTCTACTTGACCATTTGATTGAGGATGAAAGGAGGTGATAAAGGAGAGACGAGTTCCCATAGCATTTTGGAAACTTTCCCAAAATCGAGAGGTGAAGAGATTTCCACGGTCTGAGTTAATCTCCAATGGAAAACCATGAAGAGACACTATTCGAGAGATGTACAAATCAGCTAGCTGGCTAGTGGTTATACTCTCACAAACGGGTAGGAAGTGGGCTACTTTGGAAAGACGATCGACAACAACGAAGATAGCATTATCCCCTCTCTTGGTCCTGGGAAACCCGGTAATGAAATCCATACTGATTTTATCACATTTCCATTCAGGAATTGCCAAAGGTTGAAGGGTGCCAGCAGGCCGTTGATGCTCTGCTTTAACTCGATGACAGACGTTGCAATTAGCAATGTATTGAGCGATTTCTCTCTTCATACTAGTCCACCAAAACCTCTGGCGTAGGTCTTGATACATTTTAGTACTACCGGGATGAATGGTGAGAGGGGATTCATGAGCTTCCTTAAGGATCAATCGCCTCAGGTTGCGTACCTGGGGAACCACTAGACGGTCTCCAAAGAACACGACACCTTGTTCATCAATGGAGAAACAACCTCCGACTCCTTTCTTGATGTTTCTCTTTATACGGGAGATTCCCGGATCTACTTTCTGTGCCTTGATGATCTGATCCGTAAGGGTAGGTTTCGCCACCAGGGTGGAAAGGAATCCTCGAGGAACAATGTGAAGGTTAAGCTTACGAAATTCCTCGTGGAGAAGTGGTTGAGTTTGTTGTAACATCAGGTTGTTACAATAAGATTTACGACTTAGTGCATCAGCCATGACATTGGCTTTGCTTGGGGTGTAAGATATTCCTAAGTCGTAATCCGTAATCAACTCGACCCAACGCCTTTGCCTCGAGATTCAAACCGGTTGGGTGAAGATGTATTTCAGACTTTGGTGATCAAGTAGATTTCGCAACGATTACCAAGAAGGTAATGTCGCCATGTTTTGAGTGCATGGACCACGCTGCAAGCTCTAGATCATGTGTGGGATAGTTATCCTCATGTGGATGCAACTGTCGAGAAGCGTAGGCAATCACATAACGATCTTGCATGAGTATGCAACCTAGTCCTTGTCGCGAGGCGTCGCAATAGATAATAAAGTCCTTAGAAAAATCTGGTGGAACAAGTATGGGAGCAGATGTCAGGCGCCTTTTCAGCTCCTAAAAGCTGCACTCGCACTGTGGGGTCCACTCGAACTTTTTATTTTTCTTGAGGAGTTCAGTTAGAGGCTTAGCAACTTTGGGGAAATTCTCGACGAAGTGGCAGCAATAGCTCGCTAAACCGAGGAAACTCCGAACTTGCTTGACCGATTCAGGTGGAGTCCAGTCAAGGACGGCTTTAACTCGCTCTGGATTGACAGCAATGCCCTTACCAGAGATTACATGGCCTAGATAGGTTACTTCTGGCAACCAAAACTCACACCTAGAGAATTTGGCATAAAGGCGATGCTCTCGAAGTTTCATCAATACTAGCCTTAGATGTTCGGCATGTTCTTCCTCATTCTTGGAGTAGATGAGTATATCATCAAGGTAAACCACGACAAATTTATCCAAATACTCCATTAAGATCGAGTTAATTAACCGAGAGAAGGTGGCTGGAGCATTGGTTAAACCGAAGGACATGACGGTGTACTCGTATTGGCCATAACGAGTAACAAAGGCCGTTTTAGGAATGTTCCCCGTTCTTGATTTTGATTTGATGGTAGCCCAACCTCAAATCCATTTTGCAAAAGACTGAGGATCTAGCGAGCTGATCATACAGGTCGTTGATCCTGGGGAGCGGATACTTGTTCTTGATAGTGACCAAATTGATAGGTCGGTAATCCACAACCATCCGATCCGTTCCATCCTTCTTATTGACAAAGAGGACGGGGCAAGCCCATGGAGAAGAACAAGGACGGATGAAACCCTTTTGCAAGGACTCATCGAGTTGTTTCTTAAGCTCGACTAGTTCTAGGGGTGCCATCTTATAAGGTCTTCTAGAGATTGGGACGGTTCCTGGAACAAGGTATATCACGAACTCGACATCTCTATCAGGTGGAACACCTGGCAGTTCCTCTAGAAAGACATCCGGGAAGTCACAGACTACCGGAATATCTTCAAGGTCTGGAAGGGGATTGGCATTTAAAGAGTAGAGCTGACGCTCAGACACTCGGGTCAAAACATTGACTGTCTTGCCCGAAGGGTGGGTGAGTTGAACAGTTCTAGTAGAGCAATCAATCTTAGCATGATGGGCTGACATCCAGTCCATACCCAAGATGATGTTTATGTCCGAGGACTTGAGAGCTATTAGTGAGGCAAGGAAGACTAATCTATCGATAAGGATATTATTTCCATGGCTGATTCTAGAGGTTTGCCACTTGGATCCAGGAGTTTGAATTACCATGGAGGTGTGCATGTCACAAAATTAGGTGTTGTGCAATCGGGCATAGCTCTAAGAAATAAATGAATGAGATGCTCCAGTATCAAAGAGAACAGTTGCCGGATGGCAATTAATAAGGAGCGTACCGAGAACGACGTTGGGATCCTCATGGGTCTCCTCAACTGAGACGTAGTTGACATGGCCACGAGCAGTGGCGGCTGGTTTGGCGTAGAGCAACTTTCCTGCTGGCTTACCACGGCAAACAAACTTTCCTCTCTGGTTGGGGTTGTTCTGGGGACACTCACGGATGTAGTGACCCGTCTCCCCACACTTGAAACAGGTTATCACATTGGGACGTGGAGCAGCATTAGCAGCGGGGCCACCATAGGCCTTGGGAGGTGCATACTGCTGGTTGGGGCGAGGCGCCTCAAAGGATGGCCTCGGAGTGAATCTGGGTGGCTGAGCAGTGCTTGGAATCCACACCCGGCGCTTCTGAGATCCAGAGCCAGATGAAGAACCAAAATCACGGGAGTGCTTGCGTGAAGCTTCAAAGTCAGACTATCCCGTCTCAGCACTGATGGCCTTGTTTACTAACTTCTGGAAGGAGGTGCACTCGTGCAGACGAAGATCACGGCGAAGCTCGGTGCTAAGTCCCTTGCGGAACCTTGCCTGCTTCTTGGCGTCGGTGGATACTTTTCAGGAGGATAACGTGCTAGATTTCCAAACTCACGATTGTATGCATCCAAGGCAGTCTACCCTGGGTGAAATTGCAGAACTCTTCCCTCTTACGATACATGAGACCTTCCGGGATGTGATGCTCACGGAAAGCCGCACTGAACTCAGCCCAGGTAGTGATTTGGCCAACCGGGCACATAGCCTCAAAATTTTCCCACCAAAGGCTAGCAGGGCCTTCGAGGTGATAGGCAGCAAAGCTAACCTTATAAGCTTCGGCTACGTTGGCAGAACGTAGGTTGTGGGTGATGCTGCGAGGCCAGTCATCCGCATCGAGAGGCTCGGCGGAGTGTTTAAACTTCGGTGGATACAGCTTGACAAAGTCATTGATTGACACCAGGTAATTCCTCGGCTGGCGTGCAGTATTCTGCTTAATCCGCTCCAGCAAGCGATTGGTCTCACGCTTGTTTCGTTCTGCCTCCATCATAACTTCGGCCAGAGAAGGTGGTTGAGGCAGATTAACATTCCTAGCTGCGCTGGCTTCACCCTGCTCTGGAGCAGCAGGGTTGTTGCGGGTGCTGACCATCCTAGGAAACAAGACAACGGTTTAGACAAGGATGGCAAAATTTGGCAAGGAAGTGCGGAATGTAATGGATAACACGGAATGCAGAGATGTTCATCCGTATGACATGGTAATATAGAAACTACCATATATATAACAACGGTCAGACACACCATTCATAGTTTAGTACAAGCCCGACTAGAGTACAACTACGATGGAAAACGTTACATCTCATCGGAAGCATTCCAAGCTCCTATACATTATTTTTCTACACTTACGGAATTGATACACACTAAGTCATATTCCACAGGTCACGCAGGACGGTGGAAATACAACTATTACAATACTAGTGATACTACTACTAACTGAGACAGCTCCGTAGTAGTCCTCATAGAAATCACCTCCATAGCCTGGAAGCTCAACGTGATTATCCGGAAACAGACGGTCCTGAGGAGCTTGTGGACCATAGGGGCTAGGATGAGGTCTTGGACCAACAAACGGTGGCCTGCGGGGACCATGGGGTGGGGTGATGCTTCCCACATCACGCCAATCCACCATGTCTGGCAGAGCAGATCTCATAGGATACAGCTCCCTCGTATCCATACATCCAGCTTGCACAGCCGGTGCAAACCGAGTCAAAGTGGCCCAATGATCGGCACGGTGTTGAAAAGCTCCAGCCTCAAGGCCCGATTCTCTCGGTCCTTATCCTCGAGCATCTCAACAGTGGTGCGGGTTAGTGAGTCCTCCTGAGTGGAATCAGCATAGATAGCCTGGAGATACCCTTGCGCCCCTGGGAGTGAAGCTGGCATATAACGGAAGTCGGTGTTCTGAAGCAGGCCAGTCCTGACTCGCATGATGGTCATCACAGAGTATGCAGCATCCTGCACAGCCATCTCGATAGTAACCCCGAGTCCATAGGAACAGTGAAGGGGCTCAGTCGATCCAGGATAAGAAGGAAATATCCTGACAGTGTAGAGGTATTGGCTTTGATTAAAGTCTCGGAATTGCTCTTCGACGGTGTATTCGGGATACCAACGGTAACCCGTCTCAATCATTACCCGGACTAACATAGCCGTATGACCGGGCACATCGAGGCACCTGGTCAGGCGAACCACTTGGTTTTGAGCACGAGTGGCCATCTGAAAGCACAGCCACAATGCAAAGACATTAGAATTTCTAGGGAAAATCGGACAACATAACAACTGTAATTGCTCAGGAACAGATTTGAGACATTCATAGTCAGATTGCAAACCACTCAACAACATTATATCAAGGTTCTGGTTTAACTGATAACATACTAAAAGTAGTAGAAACTGAACTGAGGCTGGTAACCTGCAATCCTATAAGTTACTACGGATTAGTAACACGTGAACCTGATAGAGAGAAAAAAGCCTAGTCCTTAACCCACGTAGAATGAGAAGAGAATGACACAGATCAGAGGGCATAAGGTAAAGGAGTAAAAAGAGCCTTACGTCCCTCCCACAATCAATTCCCCTACATATAACTAAAGCATTTCTAGACTCGACATCGACCAGTTTGGCTTAGCGAACCTACAGGCTGTCCGGCTCTGATGCCAACGCTGTCAGGACCCCCATTCCAAGTCACACCTCATATCACTTTGCAGCCTCACGCACGGTATTCCCACGGGTGTCGCCTTACCATGGCCCGGGACCGTTTGCGCCTTTTGGCTCACGTATATGATAGTGTCGCTAGCATCCACATGACAGAGAACCCGGGCCGACATGGCTAGTCGTGAACCCAAAGCGGCACTAACCCATGGGGACAGGCATATATGAATCACATCGAGCATGTCGGTCATCAACGTATGAATCCGGGCTGTAGCACTGGGCTAACAGGACTCCGGTAACCCGAGCTGTAGCAGGCTAGGCAGACTCGGATGTCACCGTGTGACATTTCCCGGGACAGATACAGAACGGTGAAACACATGTCGGCCAGTCAAGTGTCCAGAGCAGTAGTGCTGGGCTAGCAGGACTCCGGTGAACCGGTCTGTAGCGGACTACTATCGCTCAGGAAGCACTAGACTACATTTCCCCATATGAGAGGCTGCCAAGGACAAACAACTAGATTGTCGGATCCCACTCATACCAAGCATTTCAATCATACACACAATATGCCCGATATGAGTACATACAACATGGCATCACAACAAAACTCTACAACTCAAAGTACTTTATTTAAAAGGCTCCGAGGAGCCATAAATAACATGTTCATACAGATACGGGTCACATGACCCGACACTCAAGTCATACAAACATACAAGCACATGCGGAAGTAAACTAGTCTGAGTGAAGTCACTAAAAAGAAAGAAGGCTTGACGAAGCCCTTCTATCTACATTGGCCCTTCACAAGCCTTGGATCACCACCTGGGTGGCTAGTCACTCGTTGATGTCAAGGTCTACATAGAACCCATCGGAGGGGGCGGTGTTGTCGTCTGAAAACATTGATTAAGCAAACATGAGTACGGAGGTACTCGGCAAGTCTTACAACAGAATCCTACTATACATGCACATTCTCAAGAAGGTAGTGGAGTTATTGCAGCAAGCCATCTTTGACTCTTGGCTAAGCTATCCTACGTGACATCACATGGAAAGCATTTGTCGCACACGAGTCCACTAATAACCAACACAATATTCCACCGTGGATCCTCTCTCATCAACCCACGAGAGGGCCATCCGCGGTACTCACACTTATCTTGAGGCTTTTAGTAGTATCCATTTACTTGTCTATGAACTGTATAGGTGACCAAGTAGTCCTTTACCGCCGACGCGGCTATTCAAATAGTTTCATACCCTGCAGGGGTGTACTTCTTCACACACGCTCTCACCACTTATCGACGTTACACGACGTGTACTCGACAACCTTCAAGCGGAAGCCCAGTGAGGGTGTCGGCCAGGACCTGACTAAACACACGAGTTCCTAGTCCAGGTTTATCGCCTATCCGGGTTCAATCCGCAGGGAGTCCGGCCGAGGTTTCCACTAACGGCCCCGAACGATGTGTGCAGGGTTCCCGAGACACCAAACAGGCGAATCGGTACACCATGCCACGTGCCTACCACAACACAGCCCACCCCCTAAGGTCAGCGCTGCGTGCGGCCCCCAGCATGCTACAAACACCAGAAACTACTTTGCAACTCCCGGACAGAGGACAAGAGTGGTTAATAAGTCGAGAGGGTCCATTGGTTTCGGGCCCAATGCGTGGTAGTAGCTGAATCTTAAATCACACACACAGATCTCAGTTTATAAGGACGGCTTCAATGAAACAACCCACCATGTTCTCCTACATGGCCTCTCATCGATACCTTTACCAAATCGTGTTCAACACTTCACTCTCGTTACCAACACAACCTTTCACTCTAGTTCATCATCCCGATGAGCCAGACCTGACACAACTCTAAGCATAGCAAGCATAGCATGGTAGGAACACAAATATGGCTCAATCAACTCCTACACATACTAGTGGGTTTCATCTAGTTACTGTGGCAATGACAGGTCATGCAAAGGAAGTGGGTTCAACTACCGAAACACACAGTAGTTTGAATCGCGTTGTCTTAATGCAGTAAACAAGAGCAGAAGCGAGATAATGGGTTTGTATCGGAATGATCAATGGGTTGCTTGCCTGATGTAGTGGTAGTAGGGTACTTCCCTTCAGATGGATATTCGGGGTTATCCTCGGAAACAGAACCTACCACGAAAGACACACTGAACATAATCAACACATGACGATATGCAACAATATGATGCATGCTATGACATGGCAATATGAATCTGTCTTGGCCTAATTCAAGCTAGAACATAATGGGATGAACTCATTTGAATCAAAGATTCAAATGTTAGCTCATTTAACATAGCCATATTAGTGCATTATCTTATTATTCTTAAACAGCAAGGTTAACTTGTTCTGTCATGCATCAAACAATTACAAATGGATAGATTGAATTTTTCTGATCAAAATTCATATATAAATCTTTGCATTTAGTGTTGTATATTAATTTCTATGAATTTTTGAAGTTTGCAACAATTTCTGGAATTTTCTGAATACAAATAAATCCAGAAATTAGTTATTATGCGTCAAGAAGGCGTCGTGGTGACTTCAGTGGTCAAAGGGGACGCCCAGTCAACTCCGACCAAGGGTCCCGCATGACAAGAGTTAATTAAACTAGTTAAAATTAGTTAAAACTAATCTGGATAATTAGTAGAGGGGGGCCCCACTTGTCATAGACTCAGGGAAGTCAACCTCGGCCCACCCTAGTCAAAGTCAAGGTCAACACGCCGGCGTTTAGCCGCCGGCGAGGCCAGACGCGGCGGTGAGAGTGCATTTGTGCATTCCGGCGACCAAATGGGCGGCGGAGGCCATCTACGTGTAGCTGGGAACAAGCCGCAATGTTCGGTGGCGGTGGTTGAGCTCGGGGTGGCCGGAAACGTCGCCGGCGACAACCGTGGCGGTCGCCTGAGTCAGGTGAATATGGAGTCGTGGCTACGGGGCACGGCGAGGCGCGTGGTGAGTATGTTAGACACCGTGGTGTGGCCGGTGGTTGGCCGGAGACACGTCGGCGACGAGCTCGGCGGTGGCGCGTGCGGTGAAGCTCCATGGGGTCGCTGTGGTGTTTGGGAGCGAGAACAAGAAGGGGGAGGAGGTAGCTGAGCTCACGACGGTCACGATGGTGTAGTCGACGCGGTCGGGGACGAGCTGGTGCGGTGGCGACGGCAAAAGGGATCTCCGGCGGTGGCGGTGTCGGGCGAGGTCGGTGTAGCGGCTCCGAGGCAAGGGAGCGCTCGGGGCTCGGCTTGCTCGAAGGAGAGGAGGGCGGCGAAGCGTCTGGACACGATGGCGCGGCGCAAGGACGACGGAGAGTGCGGGTTTCACAGTGGCGCGGGCGCGGCAGCGTCAGCCATGGTGCGGGCGAGCGAGGGAGAGGAGTGAAGGAAATATGCCCTAGAGGCAATAATAAAGTTATTATTTATTTCCTTATATCATGATAAATGTTTATTATTAATGCTAGAATTGTATTAACCGGAAACATAATACATGTGTGAATACATAGACAAACAGAGTGTCACTAGTATGCCTCTACTTGACTAGGTCGTTAATCGAAGATGGTTATGTTTCCTAACCATAGACATGAGTTGTCATTTGATTTATGGGATCACATCATTAGGAGAATGATCTGATTGACATGACCCATTCCGTTAGCCTAGCACTTGATCGTTTAGTATGTTGCTATTGCTTTCTTCATGACTTATACATGTTCCTCGTAACTATGAGATTATGCAACTCCGCTTACGGAGGAACACTTTGGTACTACCAAACGTCACAACGTAATCGGGTGATTATAAAGGAGTACTACAGGTGTCTCCAAAGGTACATGTTGGGTTGGCGATTTCGAGATTAGGTTTTGTCACTCCGATTGTCGGAGAGGTATCTCTGGCCTTCTCGGTAATACACATCATATAAGCCTTGCAAGCATTGCAACTAATAAGTTAGTTGCGAGATGATGTATTATGGAACGAGTAAAGAGACTTGCCGTAACGATATTGAACTAGGTATTGATACCGACGATCGAATCTCGGGCAAGTAACATACCGATGACAAAGGGAACAACGTATGTCGTTATGCGGTTTGACCGATAAAGATCTTCGAGAATATGTAGGAACCAATATGGGCATCCAGGTTCCGCTATTGGTTATTGACCGAGAATAGTTCTAGGTCATGTCTACATAGTTCTCGAACCCGTAGGGTCCGCACGCTTAAGGTTTCGGCGATGCTTATATTATGAGTTTATGAGTTTTGATGTGCCGAAGGAGTTCAGAGTCCCGGATGAGATCGGGGACATGACGAGGAGTCTCGAAATGGTCGAGACGTAAAGATCGATATATTGGACGACTATATTCGGAGTTCGGAAAGGTTCCGAGTGATTCGGGTATTTTTCGGAGTATCGGAGAGTTACGGGAATTCGCCGGGGAGTATATGGGCCTTATTGGGCCATACGGGAATAGAGGAGAGAGGCCAAAAGGAAGGAGGCCTGCGCCCCCCCTCTGGTCCGAATTGGACAAGGGGCGCAGCCCCCTTTTCCTTATTCATCTCCCCTCTTTCCCTTCTCCTACTCCAACAAGGGAGGTGGAATCCTACTAGGACTAGGGAGTCCTAGTAGGACTCCACACTGGCGCGCCTCCTAGGGCCGCCTCCTCCCCTTGCTCCTTTATATACGGGGCAGGGGCACCCCATGGACACACAAGTTGATCTACGGATCGTTCCTCAGCCGTGTCGGTGCCCCCTCCACCATATTCCACTTCGTCATATCGTCATGGAGCTTAGGCGAAGCCTCGCGCCGTGAAGTCATATCGTCATGAGCTTAGGCGAAGCCCTGCGCCGGTGGAGCATCATCATCGCCACCACGCCGTCGTCGTCGACGGAACTCATCCCCGACGCTTTGCTGGATCGGAGCCCGGGATCGCCATCGAGCTGAACGTGTGCTGAACACGGAGGTGCCGTGACGCTCGGTACTTGGATCGGTCGGATCGTGAAGACGCATCGACTACATCAACCGCGTTGTTATAACGCTTCGCCACGGTCACGAGGGTACGTGGACATACACTCTCCCTCTCGTTGCTATGCCATCACCATGATCTTGCGGTGCGTGGAAATTTTTTGAAATTACTACATTCCCCAACAAAGGGCATCCGAGCCTGGTTTTATGCGTTGATGTCATATGCACGAGTAGAACACAAGTGAGTTGTGGGCGATATAAGTCATACTGCTTACCAGCATGTCATACTTTGGTTCAGCGGTATTGTGAGATGAAGCGCCCGGACCGACATTACGCCAGACGCTTACGCGAGACTGGTTTCACCGCTTGAGCACTTGTTGCTTAAAGGTGACCGGCGGTGTCTGCTTTCTCACTTTAGTTGAACTGAGTGTGGCTACGCCCGGTCCTTGCGAAGGTTAAAACAGCACCAACTTGACAAACTATCGCTGTGGTTTTGATGCGAGGTAAGAACGGTTCTTGCTCAGCCCGTAGCAGCCACGTAAAACTTGCAACAACAAAGTAGAGGACGCCTAACTTGTTTTTGCAGGGCATGTTGTGATGTGATATGGTCAAGACGTGATGCTATATTTTATTGTATGAGATGATCATGTTTTGTAACCAAGTTATCGGCAATCGGCAGGAGCCATATGGTTGTCGCTTATTGTATGAAATGCAACGCCATGTAATTGCTTTACTTTATCACTAAGCGGTAGCGATAGTCGAGAAGCAATAGTTGGCAAGACGACAACGATGCTACGATGGAGATCAAGGTGTCGCTACCGGTGACGATGGTGATCATGACGGTGCTTCGAGATGGAGATCACAAGCACAAGATGATGATGGCCATATCATATCACTTATATTGATTGCATGTGATGTTTATCCTTTATGCATCTTATCTTGCTTTGATTGACGGTAGCATTTTAAGATGATCTCTCACTAAAATTATCAAGAAGTGTTCTCCTGAGTATGCACCGTTGCTAAAAGTTCAGAGTGCCCGACACCACGTGATGATCGGGTGTGATAAGCTCTACGTCCATCTACAACGGGTGCAAGCCAGTTTTGCACACGCGGAATACTCAGGTTAAACTTGATGAGCCTAGCATATGCAGATATGGCCTCGGAACACGGAGACCGAAAGGTCGAGCGTGAATCATATAGTAGATATGATCAACATAATGATGTTCACCATTGAAAACTACTCCATTTCACGTGATGATCGGTTATGGTTTAGTTAATTTGGATCACGTGTTCACTTAGATGACTAGAGAGATGTCTGTCTAAGTGGGAGTTCTTAAGTAATATGATTAATTGAACTTTAATTTATCATGAACTTAGTCCTGGTAGTATTTTGCAAATTATGTTGTAGATCAATAGCTCGCGTTGTTGCTTCCCTATGTTTGTTGCTTTCATATGTTTATTTTAATATGTTCCTAGAGAAAACTGTGTTGAAAGATGTTAGTAGCAATGATGCGGATTGGATCCGTGATCTGAGGTTTATCCTCATTGCTGCACGTAAGAATTATGTCCTTGATGCACCGCTAGGTGACAGACCTATTGCAGGAGCGGATGCGACGCGTTATGAACGCTTGGCTAGCTCAATATGACGACTACTTGATAGTTTAGTGCACCATGCTTAACGGCTTAGAATCGGGACTTCAAAGACGTTTTGAACGTCATGGACCATATGAGATGTTCCAGGAATTGAAGTTAATATTTCAAGCAAATACCCGAGTTGGGAGATATGAAGTCTCCAACAAGTTCTATAGCTAAAAGATGGAGGAGAATCGCTCAACTAGTGAGCATGTGCTCAGATTGTCTGGGTACTTCAATCGCTTGAATCTAGTGGGAGTTAATCTTCCAGATAAGATAGTGATTGACAGAATTCTCTAGTCACCATCACTAAGTTGCTAGAACTTCGTGATGAACTATAGTATGCAAGGGATGACGAAAAAGATTCTCGAGCTCTTCGTGATGTTGAAAATCGACGAAGGTAGAAATCAAGAAAGAGCATCAAGTGTTGATGATTGACAAGACCACTAGTTTCAAGAAAAGGGCAAAGGGAAAGAAAGGGAAACTTCAAGTAGAATGGCAAACAAGTTGTCACTCCCGCGAAGAAGCCCAAAGCTGGACCAAAGCCTGAAACTAAGTGCTTCTACTGCAAAGGAAATGGTCACTGGAAGCGGAAATGCCCTGAATATTTGGTGGATAAGAAGGATGGCAAAGTGAACAAGAGTATATTTGATATACAGGTTATTGATGTGTGCTTTACTAGTGTTTATAGTAGCCCCTGAGTATTTGATACTTGTTCGGTTGCTAAGATTAGTAACTCAAACAGAGTTACGTAATAAACAGAGACTAGTTGAAGGGAAGTGACGATGAGTGTTGGAAGTAGTTCCAAGATTGATATGATCATCATTGCACACTCCCTATACTATCGAGATTAGTGTTTATAGTAGCCCCTAGTATTTGATACTTGTTCGGTTGCTAAGATTAGTAACTCAAACAGGAGTTACGAATAAATGTAAACTAGTTGAAGGGGAAGTAACGATGAGTGTTGGAAGTAGTTCCAAGAATGATATGATCATCATCGCACACTCCCTATACTATCGGGATTAGTGTTGAACCTAAATAAATGTTATTTGGCGCTTATGCTGAGCATGGATATGATTTGATCATGTTTATTGCAATACGGTTATTCATGTAAGTTAGAGAATAATTATTGTTCTGTTTACATGAATAAAACCTTCTATGGTCATACACCCAATGAAAATGGTTTGTTGGATCTCGATCACACATATTCATAATATTGAAACCAAAAGATGTAAAGTTAATAATGATAGTGCAATTTATTTGTGGCACTGCCGTTTGGGGTCATATCGGTAAAGCGCATGAAGAAACTCCATAAAGATGGATTTTCGAAATCACTTGGTTATGAATCATTTGATGCTTGCGAACCGTGCCGTTTGGGCAAGATGACTAAAACTTCGTTCTCCGGAACAATGGAACAAGTTACTGACTTATTGGAAATAATACATACCGATGTATGCGATCCAATGAGTGTTGATGCTCGTGGCAAGTATCATTATTTTCTGGCCTTCACAAGATGATTTGAGCAGATATGGGTATATCTACTTGATGAAACATAAGTCTGAAATAGTTGAAAGGTTCAAAGAATTTCAGAGTAAAGTGGAAAATCATCGTAACAAGAAAATAAAGTTTCTGTGATCTGATCGTGGAGATGAATATTTGAGTTACGAGTTTGGTCTTCAATTAAAACAAAGTGGAATAGTTTCACAGCTCACGCCACATGGAACACCACAACATAATGGTGTGTCCGAACGTCGTACCCGCGCTTTATTGGATATGGTGCGATCTATGATGTATCTTACCGATTTACCACTATCGTTTTGGGGTTATGCATTAGAGACAGCTGCATTCACGTTTAATAGGGCACCATCTAAATCCGTTGATATGACACCGTATGAACTATGGTTTAGCAGTAAACCTAAGCTGTCGTTTCTTAAAGCTTGGAGTTGTGATGCTTATATGAAAAGGTTTCAACCTGATAAGCTCGAACCCAAATCGGAAAAGTGCGTCTTCATAGAATACCCAAAGGTAACTATTGGGTACACCTTCTATCACAGATCCGAAAGCAAGATATTTGTTGCTAAGATGGATCCTTTCTAGAGAAGAAGTTTCTCTCGAAAGAAGTGAGTGGGAGGAAAGTAGAACTTGATGAGGTAATTGTACCTTCTCCCTTATTGGAGAGTAGTTCATCATAGAAATCAGTTCAAGTGATTCCTACACCAATTAGTGAGGAAGTTAATGATAATGATCATAAAACTTCAGATCAAGTTGCTACCAAACCTCGTAGGTCTTCCAGAGTAAGATCCGCACCAAAGTGGTACGGTAATCCTATTCTAGAAGTCATGTTACTAGACCATGATGAACCTGCGAACTATGAGGAAGCAATGATGAGCCCAGATTCCGCGAAATGGCTTGAGGCCATAACATCTGAGATACGATCCATATATAAGAACAAAGTGTGGACTTTGGTTGACCTGCTCGATGATCAGCAAGTCAAGTTAAATAAATGGATCTTCAAGAGGAAGACGGACATTGATAGTAGTGTTACTATCTACAAAGCTCGACTTGTCAAAAAAAAGGTTTTCGACAAGTTCAAGGTGTTGACTATAATGAGATTTTCTCTACTGTAGCGATGCTTAAAGTCTGTCCGAATCATGTTAGCATTTGCCACATTTTATGAAATCTGGCAAATGGATGTCAAAACTACATTCTTTAATAGATTTATTAAAGAAGAGTTGTATATGATGCAACCAGAAGGTTTTGTCAATCCTAAAGGTACTAACAAAATGTGCAAGCTCCAGCGATCCATCTATGGACTGGTGCAAGCATCTCGGAGTTGGAATACACGCTTTGATAAGTTGATCAAAGCATATAGTGTTATACAGACTTACGGTGAAGCCTGTATTTACAAGAAAGTGAGTGGGAGCACTACAGTCTTTCTGATAAGTATATGTGAATGACATATTGTTGATCGGAAATAATGTAGAATTCTTCTGCAAAGCATAAAGGAGTGTTTGAAAGGAGTTTTTCAAAGAAAGACCTCGTGAAGCTGTTATATATTGAGCATCAAGATCTATAGAGATAGATCAAGACGCTTGATAAGTTTTTCAATGAATACATACCTTGACAAGATTTTGAAGTAGTTCAAAATGGAATAGTCAAAGAAAGAGTTCTTGCCTGTGTTACAAGGTGTGAGATTGAGTAAGACTCAAAACCCGACCACGGCAGAAGATAGAAATAGAATGAAAGTCATTCCTATGCATCAGCCATAGATTCTATAAAGTATGTCATGTTAGGTACTGTGATCTATTGCATACCCTACCACTAAGCTTGGCAAGGAGTGCAATAGTGATCTAGGAGTAGATCAATGGACAGCGGTCAAAATTATCCTTAGTAGAATAAGGATATGTTTCTCGATTATGGAAGTGAAAAAGGTTCTTCATAAAGGGTTACGCCGATGCAAGTTTTAACACTAATCTAGATGACTCGAGTCTCAATCTGGATACATATTGAAAGTGGGAGCAATTAGCTAGAGTAGCTCCGCAGAGCATTGTAGACATAGAAATTTGCAAAATACTTACGGCTCAATGTGACAGACCCGCTGACTAAAATTATCTCACAAGCAAAACATGATCACACCTTAGTACTCTTTGGGTGTTAATCACATAGCGATGTGAACTAGATTATCGACTCTAGTAAACCCTCTGGGTGTTGGTCACATGTCGATGTGAACAATGGGTGTTAACCACATATAGATGTGAACTGTTGATGTTAAATCACATGGCGATGTGAACTAGATTATTGACTCTAGTGCAAGTGGGAGATCAAGGAAATATGCCCTAGAGGCAATAATAAAGTTATTATTTATTTCCTTATATCATGATAAATGTTTATTATTAATGCTAGAATTGTATTAACCGGAAACATAATACATGTGTGAATACATAGACAAACAGAGTGTCACTAGTATGCCTCTACTTGACTAGCTCGTTAATCAAGATGGTTATGTTTCTAACCATAGACATGAGTTGTCATTTGATTAACGGGATCACATCATTAGGAGAATGATCTGATTGACATGACCCATTCTCGTTAGCCTAGCACTTGATCGCTTAGTATGTTGCTATTGCTTTCTTCATGACTTATACATGTTCCTGTAACTATGAGATTATGCAACTCCGCTTACGGAGGAACACTTTGGGTACTACCAAACGTCACAACATAACTGGGTTATTATAAAGGAGTACTACAGGTGTCTCCAAAGGTACATGTTGGGTTGGCGATTTCGAGATTAGGTTTTGTCACTCCGATTGCTCGGAGAGGTATCTCTCGCTTTCTCGGTAATACACATCATATAAGCCTTGTAAGCATTGCAACTAATAAGTTAGTTAAGTAGATGATGTATTACGAACGAGTAAAGAGACTTGCCGATAACGAGATTGAACTAGGTATTGGATACCGACGATCGAATCTCGGCAAGTAACATACCGATGACAAAGGGAACAACGATGTCGTTATGCGGTTTGACCGATAAAGATCTTCAGAGAATATGTAGGAACCAATATGGGCATCCAGGTTCCGCTATTGGTTATTGACCGAGAATAGTTCTAGGTCATGTCTACATAGTTCTCGAACCCGTAGGGTCCGCACGCTTAAGGTTTCGATAACAGTTATATTATGAGTTTATAAGTTTTGATGTGCCGAAGGAGTTCAGAGTCCCGGATGAGATCGGGGACATGACGAGGAGTCTCGAAATGGTCGAGACGTAAAGATCGATATATTGTACGACTATATTCGGAGTTCGGAAAGGTTCCGAGTGATTCGGGTATTTTTCGGAGTATCGGAGAGTTACGGGAATTCTCCGGGGAGTATATGGGCCTTATTGGGCCATACGGGAATAGAGGAGAGAGGCCAAAAGGAAGGAGGCCTGCGCCCCCCCTCTGGTCTGAATTGGACAAGGGCGAGCCCCTTTCCTTATTCATCTCCCCTCTTTCCCTTCTCCTACTCCAACAAGGGAGGTGGAATCCTACTAGGACTAGGGAGTCCTAGTAGGACTCCACACTTGGTGCGCCTCCTAGGGCCAGCCTCCTCCCCTTGCTCCTTTATATACGGGGCAGGGGCACCCCATGGACACACAAGTTGATCTACGGATCGCCCTTAGCCGTGCAGCGGTGCCCCCTCCACCATATTCCACTTCGGTCATATCGTCATGAGCTTAGGCGAAGCCCTGCGCCGTGAAGTCATATCGTCATGAGCTTAGGCGAAGCCCTGCGCCGGTGGAGCATCATCATCGCCACCACGCCGTCGCGTCTGACGGAACTCATCCCCGACGCTTTGCTGGATCGGAGCCCGGGATCGCCATCGAGCTGAACGTGTGCTGAACACGGAGGTGCCGTGACGCTCGTACTTGGATCGGTCGGATCGTGAAGATGTACGACTACATCAACCGCGTTGTTATAACGCCCGCCACGGTCTCACGAGGGTACGTGGACATACACTCTCCCCTCTCGTTGCTATGCCATCACCATGATCTTGCGTGTGCGTAGGAAATTTTTTGAAATTACTACGTTCCCCAACAAGGAGCTGGGGAGGAGAGAGCGTGTCTTTGAGCTCGGGGGAGGAGTGGGCGACCGACCCAGGGCGGCAGAACGGTGAGAGGAGGAGGCAGGGCGGCGAGCAGCTGCGTGGCGCGCGCTGGTGCTGCCGTCGAGCACCTGGCTGCCTGCCTGGCTAAGCCAAGTAGCTCGCTGGAGCGGTGGCTGGGCCGGGCCGGCAAGTGGGCTTGCCAGATGGGCGCCAGGTAAGCCTCTGCTTTCTGGTTTTTCCTTTTTCCTATTATTCTGTAAGTTTGTGGACTTATTAAAGATAGTTAGGCACTTCTAGAAATCCTGAAAATAATCAGAGGCTCTGTTTAGAAAATCTCCAACAGCCCACACTTATTTCCAGAATTATTTGAGCATTCAAAATATTTACTAGCATTTAAATGCCCAAATGCAAGTTACATATGATTCAATTCAATGACCTTCTGTTGACCTAGAAAATTGTGCACCAATTTTGCCAGAGGTTCTAACCCAAGACGAAGAGGGTGATCTTTTTAGAAGGGCAATTCAGGTTCATTGAAAATATTTTTAGTAAACCCTAGTTGAATTCAGAGGGGTTCTGTCCTCCCCAATTAAAGTTTCTGATGAAAGGTAGACATGATGCAACACTCTAATGCATGGACTAGCTAGGATGTGAAACGGGAGGCGAGAACTTTGATTCAGGACCTGGAGGAGACCTTCGCAAGCCTGCGTCAGGTGGTCCTGTGGCTCAATCCAGAGAAGTGTGTGTTCGGTGTTCCCTCCGGCAAGCTGCTGGGCTTCCTCGTGTCCCATAGGGGGATCGAGGCCAACCCGGAGAAAGTCAAGGCGATAGAAGACATGAGCCCACCACAAACTCTCAAGGAAATGCAGAAGCTTGCGGGCTGCGTGACCTCGCTAGGGCGCTTCATCTCCTAGATGGGGGAGAGCGCCCTGCCATTCTTCAAGCTGATGAAGAAGAAGGGCCCGTCCGAGTGGACCCCGGAGGCCAACCTAGCGTTTCAAGACCTCAAGAGGTACCTGACCAGCCCTCCGATGATGGTGGCTCCTCGTCCCCTCGAGCCCCTGGTGCTTTACCTTGCCGCCACTCCCTACTCCGCTAGCACGGCGCTAGTGGCGGTCTGGGAAGAGCGCCAGGCCAAGAATCCGCCGCGCCGTGCCGCAACTCCAGCCGGGGCGGTGCGGCACCAAGAGGACATCGCAAAGGCTGTAACAACGCCAATGGATGATCAGGCCCAACAAGATGGTGTTCTCGGGCCTGCAGATGCCCCGATGGGCGACCAGGCTCTTGGGGTCACATCACCTCAGGAGACGCCCCATCCTCTAGCAGACGCAGGCTTCATCGATGCTCCCGTCCTCGTCGAACACCCTGTGTACTTTGTCAGCACCATACCGCGGGATGCGAGGGAACGGTACCCCATGCCTCAGAAGCTCCTGCTCGTGCTCTTGGTGGCGTCGCATAAACTGCGCCACTACTTCCAAGGTCAACCAATCAAGGTCGTCTCGGCCTACCCGTTGGAGAGAGTACTCCGGAGCCCCAACTTGGCTGGAAGAGTCGCTGACTGGAACATCAAACAGCAAGCTTTCCAGCTGGAGTTTAGCACAACCAGGGTCATCAAGGGAGCCGCGCTCGCCGACTTTGTGGCTGAATGGACAGACACTCGGGGCTAGAAGCAGGCAAGGACCGATCCCTCTCTTCAGGAAGTGAAGCGCTAGATGGCTGGGTCATTTATTTCGATGGCGCGTTCGCACGCCAGGGTGCGGGGGCTGGAGCAGTGCTCATCTCGCCCACTCAGGACAAGCTCTACTAAGCCGTGTAGCTCTGCTTCCAGCAGGGCGAGAAGGCTTCATCGCTGGCCTTAAGGCTGCGGTGGCCCTAGGGGTGAAGCGCCTCACCATCAGGGGCGACTCGCAGCTCCTCGTCAACTTCTCCAACAAGGTATATGAGCCGAGGGACAAGCACATGGTTGCATACCTCACAGAGGTACGCAAAATGGAAAAGCAGTTCTTGGGCCTACAGTTGCAGCACACGCCCCGTGGCACCAACAAGGAGGCCGACGACATCGCCAATAGTGCATCCAAGCGCCAACCCCAAGAGCCTGGCATCTTCGAAGAACGGCTCTTCAAGCCTTCGGCAACACCTTCGCCTTCTGGGCCGGCGCCGCCTCGGGGGGAACTCCCCCACCACCTACCTCGGGAGCCCCGGCCTACGGCCCGACCTCGGGAGCGCGCCTGCTCCTGGCGCTCGAGCCTCGGGAGGGGTGCTGGACTAAGGAGATCAAGGAATACCTGACCCAAGGGACGGTGCCAGAGAAAGAGGAGGACGCGGAGCGTGTGGCCTGACAGGCTACGGCATACTGCATCCAGGACGGTGAGCTATACAGGAAGCGGCCAAATGATGTTTCCTTGCGATGCATCTCCAGGGAGCAGGGGAACGAGTTGCTGGCTGACATACACGGTGGAGACTGCGGGCACCACTCGTCATCACGAACCCTGGTCGGTAAGGCGTTCCGCAGCGGGTTCTACTGGCCTACGGCACTCAACGACGCAACCGAGCTGGTGAAGTCCTATGAGGCCTGCCAATTCCATGCCAAGAAGATCCATCAGCCAGCTCAGGGCCGCCACACCATCCCGCTCTTGTGGCCATTCGCGGTCTGGGGGCTGGATATCCTAGGCCCGTTCCCTTGAGTGCCTGGGGGCTACCGCTACCTCTACGTCATCGTCGACAAGTTCACCAAGTGGGCAGAGGTGGAGGCAGTCCGCACCATCCCCGCCGGGTCCGCAGTTAAGTTCATCAAGGGCCTCGTGAGCCGGTTCGGGGTCCCTAAATGCATCATCATTGACAACGGCTCACAGTTCACTAGCAATCTCTTCAAGATATATTGTGCTAACCTTGGAACGCAGATCCGCTATGCTTTGTTGGCACACCCCAGGAGCAATGGCCAAGCCGAACGCGCCAACGCAGAGGTCCTGAGAGGCCTCAAGACCAGGACCTTCAAGAAGAAGCTCGAGGCCTGCAGCAGGGGCTGGCACGATGACCTCCAATCTGTGCTGTGGTCCATCCGCACAACCGCCACCAAGCCAACAGGCAAGACCCTGTTCTTCCTCATCTACGGAGCAGAAGCGGTTCTCCCTCACGAGGTCAAGCATCGCTCCGCGCGGGTCCTGGCGTTTGATGAGACGCAGCAGGACGCCATGCGGGGGATGGACCTTGTGCTAGGGGAGGAACGCCGCCATGAAGCCACGCTCCGAGCGGCAAGATACCAGCAGGCGCTGCGTCGGTATCACTGCCGTAGCGTCCGCTCTAGGACGCTCGAGGTGGGCGACCTCGTCCTAAGATGGGTGCTCTCCAGGGAAGGAATGCATAAGCTCTCGGCCACGTGGGAGGGCCAATTTAAGGTTGCCCATGTCTCCAGGCCTGGGGCCGTGCACCTGGAGACGCGGGACGGGGTCCCCATCCAGAACGCCTGGAACATCCAGCACCTCCGGAAGTTCTACCCATGAAGCAAGGCCCACAGCCTGTGAAGCTAGGGCCAGTGCATGTGAAGGTCTTCGCTCGTGACACTCTCACGTAATAATGAGTGGGGATGTACACGCCCCGGAGCCTTGGGCCTCGGGGGCTCCCTCCCACGTCCTAGTGGCAGCACTTAGCTCCGCACTGGTGAGAAGACTAGACTAGGAGCTGGACGCGGCTTTTCATTTGCTTTCTGTAGTTGGTTTGCCCTTTTTTATGTAATTAGGAGTTCTGGTGTTCTCTATCGATTGCTCGGATGGGTTTTCCTTCCCTTTTTGCTACCTATTTGCTCGTTCCTTGGTTTACGCCTAGGAGGGCGGCAGTTGCCCGACGCTCTCCCTCGTGCGCCTCGTGCGGGGGCTCGGCAGGTGTGTGCACACACCTTGCCGAAGCTCCGTCGCTCGAGAGCTCCGGCTCTCCTAATCTCCGCAAGGCGCCCTCGATTGAGCTCGTGCTTGGCGCTTCCTCCTAAGTCTGTGCCTCACGGGTACCGCGACGTGGTGCACCAGGCCATGACTAGCACATGGTTGGGGCCTCGCATAGAGAAGGATAAGCACCCAACGGCTGACCTAACAAAATTCTGCAGCCTTACGACGGCTCCCGAGGTCAACAGCTCCTCAACCAGCGGATGGGAGGTGTCAGCATGGCCCAGAAGCCGCACCACGAGACATGAACTACCCCGGGCTCACCAAGTTAAGTTATCCCCCTGCACCTACATGAAGCACGAATGCCACAACACGACACAGGAACAATAAACATATGTCAGGACCCCGATTCCAAGTCACATCGATCTAGCCGGTAACACCTCATATCACTTTGCAGCCTCATGCACGGTATTCCCAAGGGTGTCGCCTTACCATGGCCCGGGACCGTTTGCGCCTTTTGGCTCACGTATATGATAGTGTTGCTAGCATCCATATGAAAGAGAACCCGGTCCGACATGACTAGTCGTGAAACCAAAGTGGCACTAACTTACGGGGACATGCATACATGAATCAACATGGAGCATGTCGGTCAGCCAGCGGCATAATCCGGCCGTAGCATCGGGCTAACAGACTCCGTGAACTGGCTATAGCAGACTAGGCAGACTCGGATGTCACCACGTGACATTTCCCGGGGATGACACATGAACGGTGAATCACATGCCGCCACCAAGTGTTCTGGAGCAGTAGTGTTGGGATGGCAGGACTCCGATGAACCGGGCTATAGCGGACTACTATGGCTGATGGAAGCACAAGACTACATTTCCCCATGAGAGAGGCTACCAAGGATAAACAACTAGGTTGTCGGATCCCACACATACCAAGCATTTCAATCATACACACAATATGCTCGATATATGTAAATACAACACGGCATCACAGCATAACTCTATGACTCAAGTATTTATTCATTAGGCTCCGAGAAGCCAAGTATAACAATCATGGTCTCATGACTCAACATTCAGAGCATACAAGTCAAAGCACATGCGGAAGCTTAACATGTCTGAGTACAGACATCTACAAATGAAAAAGGCTGAGAAGCCTGACTATCTACCAGATCCTGCCGAGGGCACAAGATCGTAGCTGATGTAACAAGCTAAACGTCGAAGTCCACACGGAACTACTAGCGAGACTGAAGTCTCTCTGCAAAAACATAAAATAGGCAAACGTGAGTACAACTATACCCAGCAAGACTTACATCAGAACTAGCTACATATGCATCAGTATCAACAAAGGGGGTGGTGGAGTTCGACTGCAGAAAGCCAGCTTTGACTCAGTGGCTATTCTAAACTATGACTGCAAGTAACTCTTTAGAGGTGCCGCACACTAGTCCACATATTCACCATATCAATACACCACTATGGATTCGCTCCCGTCTCCCTACAAGAACGCCATCCATAGCACTCGCGCTTATCTTGCGCATTTTAGAGTATCCACTTTCACTTGTCTATGAACTGTTATAGGCAACCCAGAAGTCCTTTACCGTGGACACGGCAATTCGAATAGATCATTTATAACCCTGCAGGGGTGTACTTCTTCACACCTGTTTCCACCACTTAGCGTCTTCACACGACATGTGCTCGGCAGACTTCAAGCGAAAGTCGACGTGGGTGTAGACCACGACCTGACGAACCACACAAGTCTCTAGTCTAGTTTTATCGCCTATTCGGGTTCCATCCGCGAGGAGATCCGGCCGGAGTTTCGCTCACAGCCCCAAACGATGTGTGCAGGGTTCCCGAGACACCAAACGGCGCCTCAGACACTGTGCACGGTGTATCTACCGCATCATAGCCCACCCCTAGGGTCAGCGCAACGCACGGCCTCCAACACATATCCTACAAACACCAGAAACTAGTTGCAACTCCTAGACAGAGGACAGGGGCGGTTAATAAGTCGAGCGGGGTCATATTTCAGGTCCCAACGTGTGTTAGTAGCTGTTTCATGGATCACAAACACAGAACTCAGTTCCTAAGGACGGCTTCAATGAGACAACCCACAATGTACTCCTACATGGCCTCTCACCGCTACCTTTACCAAATCATGTTCACACACTTAGCTCACACAGTAGGACATGTTCATCACCAATCCAATTCATCCCGGATGAATCAGACCTGACTCAACTCTAAGCAGTAGCAGGCATGACAACAAGCATGAATGAGTAGGAACATCAGGGCTCAAACAACTCCTACTCATACTAGTGGGTTTCATCTATTTATTGTGGCAATGACAGGTCATGCAAAGGAAAGGGGTTCAACTACCGCATCATGTAACAGTTGAATCGTTGTTGTCCTAGTGCAGTAAAAGAGAGCAGGAGCGAGAGAGTAGGATTGTATCAGAATGAACAAGGGGGCTATGCTTTCCTGGCACTTCTGAAGATGATATAGCTCTTCATCGGTGTCATCGAACTCATCGTCGGAACATACATCAACCGAGGGGGAACAATCACCGGCAAACATAGAAAGAACACAATCAATGCAATGCACAATATGATGCATGATCATGACATGTGAATATGCTGCAATTTGAGCTAATGCAGCTAAGAACAGAAGGGTTTGAGTTGATTTGAACCAAAGGTTCAAATTCAAACTAAGAACTTATAAAGTGCATTATCATGTTTTGATCTAAACAACAAGGTTAAGTTGTTTAAACATGCATGAAACCAGTATAGATGGATAGATTGGATTTTTTTGATCATTTTTCATATATAACTTATTTCATTCTGAGCTACGATTGAATTTCTATGCTTTTTAGAAGTTTAAGACATTTTCTGAAATAAATAAATCATTTCTTATTTCTTTAAAATCCCAGAAAATGTTTACTGCATCAGCAATACATCATGCTGACCTCAGCAGGTCTACAGGAGCGGTCCTGGTCAAACCTGACCAGTGGGGTCCACTGGTCAGTGAACCAGGGCTGTTTTGTGTGGCTGATAGGTGGGCCCGGTCAACAGCCACGTTAGCAGGGTCAAATCTGATGCCTGGGTCCACCGGGATTAAGTTAAGTCTAACTAATTTTGTTAGTGGTTTAACTAAGCCGGTAGGGCCTGGCTGTAGGTGGCATAGGGGCTTAGTTAGTGGGGTGATTAACCCCTAACAGTTGCGATCACCGGCGGCTAATCGCCGACGTAACCAGGACGCGGCAGCGTTGCCCGTCCGGCCAACTCCGGCGACGGGAGCTCGCGCGGCTGGGCACATTTGAACCGGAGCAAGGAGGCGCGTCGGTTGGTGGCCTCAGGCGATGCGAGGGTGGCTGGGAACATCGACGTCGTCGAGTTCCGCGGCGGCGCAGCTGCGGCTTCCACGGGTGTGAGGGCCACGGTGCACGAGGGGACGACCAGAGGCGCGCTACGGGTTCCTGGAGATGCCCAGAGCACGACGCCATGCTTGGGTTGGTCAGGCGGGGCGGATAGCGACGACAGCGATTGCTCGGCCATGGCGGGGCTGCGGTTAGAGGATGGGAACAGAGGGGGCGAGCACGGGGGGAGGTGTAGGAGCTCACAAGGATGCGGCAGAGAAGGTCAGCGGGCTCAGGGACGCGTCGGAGACGGCGGCAGTGGTCGAAGCCCGAGGTGGAAGATGACGGCGAAGGCGACATTGTAGGGCGCCCGAGGATTCGTGGCTCGTCTGGGATGATGCAGATGATGAGGCGGAGCCGATGGACACGGCGGTTGGTCGAGGGATGGGTGGTGAGCGCGGTAGCAGTTAGCGGCGGCGACGAGCTTGCTCGGCTTCGAGAGAGAGAGCGAGAGAGGTGAGGCAGGGAGAGAGGGGAGCAGTCGAGGGGGTCCAGGGGTCTGCGTGGCACCCCCAGGGCGTCGAGGAAGTGGCGGGAAGCAGGAGGTGGCCCGGCGCATGGCCAGCGCGCGACGGCACGCGCCCTCCTGCCCACTGGCAGGAGGTTGGGGACGACTGGAACCTAGGCCTAGTGGGCTGGGCCGGCCAGCTACGGTGCTGGGCCGGTTGGTGGGCGCCAGGTAAAGACCTGGTAAGTCCTTTTCTTCCCTTTTGTTTCTGTTTTCTATTTTTCATTCTTTGTTTTGATTTTATTTACAAAACAAACCATTTTAAAACTTTTTGTAAATTTTTATGTGAGCTCAGGGAGCTAGTCCAAGGTCACATGCGAACTTACAAAAATACTTGAACTTTATTTCTTAGCTAACAGAAATATATTCAACTCAAATATGTTATTGATTTAATTCAAAGGCCCAAAATAAATATCTCTGAGATTCCAAAAATATTGTTTTGAGTTTTACCTCTTGCCAATATTTTCAGAGACTAGGAGGAACATTTTCTTGGACTTCTTTGAAAAGATTTTAATGTTGATTATTTCTGAAGTGATTTCTGAGGGTTTCAACTAACCTCAATTCAACTTTCAGAAATTTTAGACATGATGCATGAGTGCAGATGCAACTATTTCACTCAAGTATTCTAGGGCTGTGACAGCATAACATGGCGACTTGGAAATCACGGTTTGTTACATGCCCTTGCAGGGCCCCATACTTGTTTATTTTTGAAATGCAGGAAGAAAGGAAAGGACAAAACAAAAGCGGCGCGCGCCCCCGCAGCGGTTTGCAAGGGTAGGCCCTCAGCGCCCTCCTGGATTCAGCCAGACCCATCCTCGCGCTTCACTGGGGCACGACGACGAGACGACCCGCTACCGTCCTTGAAGCACGCATAGCAGCGTGGCGGCTAATCATAGCTGCCGCTGCTAGGGCTGTCGCCGGAGGAGGAGCTGCCGTAGCTAGAAAAGCCGCCGCCGGCGCCGAGGGCGAGTTCACCTTAACCCTCATCACGACCGTCGCCAAGCCTGAGCACCTTGCCGCCGTCGTTGTCCTCAGGGCAGCATCCGTCGCGGCGACCATCTTCCCTGAATACCCTCACATAGAGGGTCGTGTCGCCGTCATATTTGAAGTGGAGGGTACAGCGCCTGCCGAGGCCGCGCGCACGAGCAAACGTCTGCCAACCGCAGGCCAGGGCTGCGATGCTCGCGACAGATACCTCCACCGCGACCTATGAAGCCTTGCTGCAGCAGCCGTCCGCCTGCGGCCAGAGACCGCCTGGACCCGTGGCCGGTAGTTCACCGGCGAAGGAGTGCGGGAGCTGAAGCCAGGTGCCGGACGGGTTGTCTGACCACACGACAAACTCCAGCAGCACCTCCACTAAGTGGAAGCGCGGTCTGGGAGGCCGCGTAATAATGGCACGCCTCCCTCCATCGACGGGGCTGCCACGACCTGGGCGGCTCCCACCGCGCGAAGAGGCGCCACCACGACCACGAGGGGGCACGGCGGGGGTCGCGACGTGCTTGCGTGGGAGACCGCGTCCCCTCTTGGGAGGTGGCAAGCCGGGCCCCTCCTGGCGGGCCTTCCCTTTCTCTGCGGCCGAGAACCTCTTTACTGGTGCCATGGATGTCGCTGCTAGCAATGGAGCAAGGAAAAAGAAGCGAGCGGAGCGGGGTGAGATGGACGACGGGGGCTCTGCCCCCCTCCTCATTTATACCAGGAGAAGGCCAATCAGCAACCCCCACGATCACAAGTAATGATAGTTTTCTCTGCATGCACCAGGGACTCATCAAGTCGGGCAGTTGCCGAGGCAGCGTGGGGAAGCGGAGACGCTCGTCCCATCAGTCTCCATGCGTCAATCAAGGCCGCAGGCGGTTGGGGCCCACGGCGTTCCACACTTGCCATTTGGCTTCGCCTCGAAGCCAAGTCCGAGTGCGCCTTGGGCCCGGGGGCTACTGTCGGTGTTCTAGGACTGGGGGTCCCCAGACTTGCCTGCCTGCGGCCCATGGCATGGCTCCCCCAGCGGCCAGGTACGTCCCATCTTCACCAGCAAACACTCAAGACCCTCGCGTGGGGCCAAGCCTCACGAGGCGGACGGCACAAGACCTCCTCAGGGGCGGCCTCACTAGGCTGGCTCGCGAGGAGCGGAGAGGTCAAGGCGAGGGGCACCTCGTGAGGTTCCCATGACGGGAGCCGTGGCGACCAAGTCCAGGCAGGCGCCAGTGGGCGCAGAGTACCCGTTGCCTCTTTGGTGCTAAAGGGGCAAGCGTAGGCGAGGAGTCCCGAGGCATCAGGCAAATGTTTCCATATCGGTGCAACGAGACCAAGACCAGCAGGATGGAAGGATGGAGGTCATCGCGGATCCCATGATGGTGTCACCACCAGAGCCTTTGGCAGGGGAAGACCACCTTTTGTTAGGATAGCTTGTACTAGCGGTCCCCCTTCAAATTGGCCATTGTGGGATCCCTTCCCGCCTAACATTTGGGAAGAGGACCCGGGCCTCTATAAATGCTTCAACTTCATTACATAATGGTTCACCATACGTGCATGCTACGTGACTTGCAAACCTCAACACAAGTATTTCTCAATTTCACAATTACTCAACTAGCAAGACTCTAATATCACCACCTTTATATCGCAAAACTATTGCAAGGAATCAAACATATCGTATTCAATGATCTACAAGTTTTATGTAGGGTTTTATGACTAACCATGTGAATGACCAGTTCCTGTCATCTCTCTAAATAGATATAAGTGAAGCACGAGAGTTTAATTCTTTCTACAAAAGATATGCCCACGCTCTAACAAATATAAGTGAAGCAAAAGAGCATTCTACAAATGGCGGTTGTCTATGTAAAGAGAAACAGGCAAACCAAGCTTAAAATGATATAAGTGAAGCACATGAAGCATTCTATTAAGGCATAATCAAAAGATATAAGTCAAGTGCAATGATCATTCTATAAATCAACCAAGGACTATCTCATACCAGCATGGTGCATAAAAGGAAACTGAAAAATAAATGCAAAAGACGCTCCAAGATTTGCACATATCACATGAATGAAACGACTCCGAAAACATACCGATGTTTGTTGAAGAAAGAGGGGATGCCTTCCGGGGCATCCCCAAGCTTGAGCTCTTGCCTCTCTTCCTTCTTCTCACATCGAAACCTTCTCGATCATCGAACACTTCATCCACACAAAACTTCAACAGAAAACTCGGTAAGATCCATTAGTATAATAAAGTAAATCACTACTCTAAGTACTGTTGCAAACCAATTAATATTTTGTTTTTGCATTGTGTCTACTGTAATATAAATTTTTCATGACTTAATCCACTAGTATAAATTGATAGTTTCATCAAAACAAGCAAACTATGCATCAAAAACAGAATCTGTCTAAAACAGAACAGTCTGTAATAATCTGAACATTCACCATACTTCTGATACATGAAAAATTCTTCCAAAATTAGGAAAGATAAAAATATTGTATAGAAAGATAGTGCAAAAGGAACCAGAACCATTTGACGTTCCAGTGAAAAACTAAAAATCGCGCACTACAGTCAAAGTTTCTGTCCTGCACCGTACAAAGCAACAAGTATTGTAAACATCCTAAAGGCAAACCTTGGCACATTATTTTTGTAATACAATGGAATTGTACAAGGGGATAATTATTTGTGTTGAAAATTTTGTGTAATCAAGATTCACAAAGTTATCGTGAGCATGAACAAAGTTCAAGGAGCTCTCCCACTTTAACAATGCTTGTCTTTCTCACTTTCACTTTCGTTTTTGAAAAGTTTTGGATTCCCCTCATTAATTTTTGTTGTTTTTAAACTATATGGAAGCACTCAACAGAAATAAATGACTCTCTAAAACTTCCGGGTTGTCTCCCTGGAAGCGCTTTCTTTAAAGCCATTAAGCTAGGCATAAAGTGCTCAAGTAGTGAATCCACCCGGATCCCAAGGTATATCAAAGCCAATTTTAATTAGCAATGATTTGTAATTTAGTAGTGAGCACAAAGTAATATATATATCATGTAATGACGAAGTCTAACTCTCTTCCTATGCATCGGCATGTCATAAAAGAACAATTCATGCACACATAGTAAAGGCCAATGCATAGTATAAATAGTTTCTTGCAATTTTATCGTGTGGGGAACATAGAGAGGTGGAGATATAGTTCCTCTCTCATAATAATTGCAAGTAGGAGCAGCAAGCACATGCATATTATATCTATCAAAATCATCATGTGCAACGGTAAAAGGCAACCCATCAATGTAATCCTTAATAAGTGCAAACTTCTCCGATATAGTGTAGTTTGGAGAATTCAAAAAGATAATATGACTATCATATGTGGGTGCAATAGCAACAATTTCATGTTTAACATAAGGAACTATAGCAATTTCATCTCCATAAGCATAATTCATATTGGCATCTTGGCCACAAGCATAACAAGCATCATCAAAAAGGGATATTTCAAAAGAGTCAACGGGATCATAGCAATCATCCTTCGGTAAGCACGAAGGGAAATTAAACAATGTATGAGTTGAAGAGTTACTCTCATTAGAAGGTGGGCACGGGTAGCTAATCCGCTCTTCCTCCTTTTGTTCTTCGCTCTCCTCCTCATATTTTTCATCCAATGAGCTCACAGTTTCATCAATTTCATCTTCCATAGATTCCTGCAAAATATTAGTCTCTTCTTGGACAGCGGAGACTTTATCAATGAGTGCATTAATATCGGAATTGTATTCATAATTCTCATAGCAATATTTGAGGATAGCTAAATTTTCAGGTCTATAAGCAGCACCATCAAAATCTTCAAACTCTTTAAACATAGATTCAATTTCATAAGCACCCATAAAAGCAACAAATTCTTCTATTTGCTCCACATCATAGTAATCATATATACCATTAGCATAAGAAGCTAAGGTTTTATTATCATTAAATTTGCATGAAAAGGGAAGGTGTGGAGCCTTCATCCTAGAGCAACAAGTATAATCATAACTCAAGCATAGTTTCCTAGCATACCACTTCAATATATGAATTTGATCCCATAATAGTTTTCCTTTTTGTGTCAAGCGGTAATCCCTAAAGTATGCACGTTGATCCAACGTTACTCCCATTACATAATTGAATGGGGTTTTCTCAGGATTATTAAAGTAGGACGTAATATCTTTCACATAACCAGCATCGAGGGTTTTAGGAGGTTCCCCATCTCCATGAGCAGAAAGCACACCTAATTTTTTTGGTATTTCATGTTCCATGTCCACTAAAGATAAAGAACAGCTAGGAACGGCAAATAAAAATTATTTAGTGATAAAGCAAACAAGCACACACGAGAATATTCACCCCACGCTATTGCTCCCCGGCAACGGCGCCAGAAAAAGGTCTTGATAACCCACAAGTATAGGGGATCAATTGTAGCCTCTTTCAATAAGTAAGATTGTCGAACCCAACGAGGAGCTAAAGGTAGAACAAATAATCCCTCAAGTTCTATCGACCACCGATACAACTCTACGCATGCTGGACGTTCTCTTTACCTAGAACAAGTATGAAACTAGAAGTACTTTGTAGGTGTTTTCGGATAGTTTTGCAAGAAATAAAGAGCACGTAAATAAAGACTAGGGGCTGCTTACAAGAAGGCACAACTAAATTAGTTTTAGTAGAGAGAGGCATAAGCTAACATACTTTCTCTACTTGGATCGATAATTAGGCCGGTAATCACTATTGCAATTTTATTTGAGAGAGAGGCATAAGCTAACATACTTTCTCTACTTGGATCATATGCACTTATGATTGGAACTCTAGAAAGCATTCGCAAGTACTAAAAATCATTATGGTAAAACCCAACCATAGCATTAAAGTATCAAGTCCCCTTTATCGCATACGCAAACAACCTACTTACTCGGGTCTGTGCTTCTGTCACTCACGCCAACCACCATAAGCAAATCATGAACATATTGCAAACCCTACAGCGGGGATCCCTCGCGCTTGCGCGACACGGAGAACACCATAGGACAACACCAATAATAAAACATGCAACTCAAACCAACCTTGATCATAAAATAACCCATAGGACAAAACGGATCTACTCAAACATCATAGGATAGCCATACATCATTGGGAAATAATATATAGCGTTGAGCACCATGTTTAAGTAGAGATTACAGCGGGTAAGAGAGAGGTTACACTGCTTCATAGAGGGGGGAGGAGTTGGTGATGATGGCGGTGAAGTTGTTGGTGAAGATTGCAGTGATGATGATGGCCCCCGGTGGCACTCCGGCGCCACCGGAAGCGAGGGGGAGAGAGCCCCCCTCCTTATTCTTCTTCCTTGACCTCCTCCCTGGATGGGAGAAGAGTTTCCCCTCTGGTCCATGGTCTCCATGGCTTGGGAGGGGCAAGAGCCCCTCCGAGATTGGATCTGTCTCTCTCTGTTTCTGCGTTCTCTTCTGCTGCCCTTTCACCGTTTTTTTATATCCGGAGATCCGTAACTCCGATTGGGTTGAATCTTTCGCCCAGATTTTTCTCATAAAATCAGCTTTCTTGCGGCAAAAGAAGAGCGCCAACCGCCTTTACGGGTGCCCACGAGGTCCAGGGCGCGCCTGCCCTGGGTGCGCCCCCCTGCCTCGTGGCCCCTCGCACCGCCTCGCATTTATCTTACTTCCCAAAATCATAAATATTCCAAAATAATTCTCTGTCCGCTTTTATCCCGCTTGACTCCGCTTGATATTGGGTTTCTCTGAAACATAAACATGCAACAAACAGAACTGCACTGGCAATCGGATCAATATGTTAGTCCCAAAAATAGTATAAAAAGTTGCCAAAAGTATATGAAAGTTGTGGAATATTGGCATGGAACAATAAAAATTTATAGATACGACGGAGACGTATCAGCATCCCCAAGCTTAATTCCTGCTCGTTCTCGAGTAGGTAAATGATAAAAACGATAATTTTTGATGTGGAATGCTACCTAGCATAATCTTGATCATATGCCTAATCATGAATATTAAGACACGAGTGATTCAAAGCAATATTCTATCCTTTGACATAAAAATAATAATACTTCAAGCATACCAACCAAGCAATTATGTCTTATTGAAATAACATAGCCAAAGAAAGCTCATCCCTACAAAATCATATAGTCTGGCTATGCTCCATCTTCACCACACAAAATATTCACATCATGCACAACCCCGATGACAAGCCAAGCAATTGTTTCATACTTTTGACGTTTCTCAAACCTTTTCAACTTTCACGCAATACATGAGCGTGAGCCATGGACATAGCACTACAGGTGGAATAGAATATGATGATGGGGGTTATGTGGAGAAGACAAAAAAGGAGAAAGTCTCACATCGACGCGGCTAATCAACGGGCTATGGAGATGCCCATCAATTGATGTCAACGTGAGGAGTAGGGATTCCCATGCAACGGATGCACTAGAGCTATAAGTGTATGAAAGCTCAAACTAAAACTAAGTGGGTGTGCATCCAACTTGCTTGCTCATGAAGACCAAGGGCATTTGAGGGAGCCCATCGTTGGAATATACAAGCCAAGTTCTATAATGAAAATTCCCACTAGTATATGAAAGTGATAACTAAAGAGACTGTCTATATGAAGAACATGGTGCTACTTTGAAGCACAAGTGTGGTAAAAGGATAGTAACATTTCCCCTTCTCTCTTTTTCTCTAATTTTTTTGTTTTCTTTTTTTCTCTTTTTTTGGGCCTTCTCTTTTTTTGGCCTTTCTCTTTTTTTTCGTCCAGAGTCTCATCCCGACTTGTGGGGGAATCATAGTCTCCATCATTCTTTACTCACTAGGGCAATGCTCTAATAATGATGATCATCACACTTTTATTTACTTACAACTCAATATTACAACTCGATATCTAGAACAAAGATATGACTATATATGAATGCCTTCGGCGGTGTACCGGGATGTGCAATGATCTAGCGTAGCAATGACATAAAAAAATGGACAAGCCATGAAAACATCATGCTAGCTATCTTACTGTCACACACTGCATTTTGTAACATTTCATTTGCATTAATAAAGCATGAAGTTTGGCCCAACAAAAACTTTTGCACTATTTGGCTTTTATTTTGGAGTTGGTTTTCTCTCTGTGATTTTCAAGTGCTCTTTAGAGTCAACTACTCCACCTTCTGTACTTCATCTCCTTGCCCCAAGCTTCTGCCCAATGATCATGCCATGTGTATAGAGCAATATAGTATTTTCTTACAAAAATAAATTGGCCAAGAAGAATTTTCTAAAATTAGTTTTTCAAAAACCCTTGAATTGAGATTTGCACTGCAAGTACTTGATTTGAGGTGTGAAAAATCTTTCAAAAGGTATATTTGAAACCTATTAGATATAGGATTCCCATAAACCACAAAAATATAATTTTAAAAGTTATTTTACTATTTTATTTAAAAGCTTTTTCTTAAGGCCAGAAATGGTCTTTAATAGGGAAAAATTATTTTATTGTTTTAAAAATATTTGACAAAAATCAGGGAAACTCAGTGGGCATATATTTCCCATATATTATAGTTTCAACACATGGTCATGTTCAAAATATTGGACAAAACCTCCCAAAACCATTTCTGCCCATTTCAAGGATTTGAAATATTTCTACAAGAAATATTTTCATAAAAATCCAAGGAAAATCCAGCAAGTCACAAATGCATATTGTGATCACCTTGCAAAGCCTCATGTCAATTATCATTTTGGTTCACCAAAATGCCCCAAAACCCTCTCTGACCAGAATCAAATTTGAACAACCTTGTACTACAAACTTTCTCTCCTTGACCCCAGCTTTTGTGAGCATGTTCACATGACCAAATGAGGCCACTGCACCAAGTGGTGCATCAAGGAGAAGTGATTTGCTCAACTAGATCTACAGAAGTCCATTTCTGCTAATTTCTAGGGTTTACAAAAGTTGCATTGGCAACTTTGCCCAAATAAGCTCCAACTTGGTGGAAGGCCCTAATTATATGTGTCATTTCACTCCGTGGAGTCTCATGGCAGTTGGAAATCCTCTGCTGGTCCAAACCATTATCAAACACCTTCTGCCACATTTCAAGAATCACCATTTTGACCACTAATACTATTCTCCTTGAACTCAACTCTTTACCACAGCTCCTCCTAATCCTCTCCTACCTCCAGTAACTCTCCCCTGGCCATTGCTCAATGATTAAGGGGTGAAACACCCCCATTTTCCTCCCTGGACAGCAACTTCTCTCTCCTTTCTCACCTCTCTCCTCACTCCAGTGGCCACCCAGGGCATCCAATGCCCCTTCCCCATTCTTTACTTCCCCCTAGAGCTACCAGACACTTTTGGCTGTGACCACCTGCATAGAAAATGGCCATGCCGGCCATTTGGGCGCTCTAGAGCGCGCTACAGTGCGCTCCTGCACTGTAGCCGCCCCCTTCCAACCGCCTCCGTCCACCTCGGGCCTCCCCAGCGCGCCCGACGATGCGCCTCGACGTCCGCAACACGCCACAGCATGGTCCCCTCCTCCTTCTCCCTCCTCTTGCCCCAGCTCGACGCAGGCGCTGCCCGCCTGAAGCGCACCAAGTGAGCACGCCACATGCGCGGTGCCCCTGGCCCTACTCCTGCTCTCTTCCTTCACCCGCCACTCTGACCAACCCCATAAGCACCCTGACACACTCAAACGGGCCCCGTGACCCGTGGCGACGGTAACGAGCTCGCGGCGCCTGCAGTCCACGGTGGACCATCACGCTGCTATATAGCCCGCCCGGGCGCTCGGTGGCATCCGCCTCCTCACACCCCCAATAACACGCCCAAGACCACCCAAACACCTCAAGGGGCTTCGTGCTCGGGATCGACCGAGCTCCGCCGACTGGTTGTTGCCGATCTCGAGTACAGCCCTCTCGCCGCCCTCTTCCTCGATCCGAAGCGCCATGCTCATCGACCATTTACCCTCTCTTCCCCGCCTCTTTTGCAGCCGGAAACGTCCGGAGCCACCTCCGCCCGAAGCTCCTCCGCCGTGCCTCCTCGTCGCCGATGAACCAGGCAACTCCGGTGACGTCCACCACCTCTACCCGAACGGCGACACGACGCTGAGTCCAGCCGTGCCTTCGCCCGACCTCGCCGTGCCCTGTATCGTCGCCGGTGAGTTCGCTGCCCTCTCTGACCCAGGGTTGACGATGACGGCCATGGGGCCCGTCCGTCAGCCTCACGTCCTGACGTGTGGGTCCCACCCGTCAGGTTTAAACACACACGCGCGCGCGTACCGGTTCGCCCATCGGCTGAAGGCGTATTTTGCACTTACGCCTTCGGCGTGGCAGCCTCGCGCGGGCTGAGTTCCTTCGGGCCTCTGACCGAGGCCTTTCGCCCAGAGGCACAGTGCCCCTTCCCCTTTTTCTTTTCTGTCACTTTTCCAAAAATTCCACAGGATAAAATATTTGTCCAAATAAATTAATTCCAATTCCTAAATTTCTAAATATTGCAACCTATTTAATGGTGCAACTTTCATTCAAATCCAACAACCTTTTCTTCACTGTAAATATTTAAATGTGATTTTAAGCATTTAAATATACCTTTGTAAATCCATTTCTCCTATTCTGCTACTCCAAATCCAAAACTAGGAATTTCCCTTCTTAGTTTTCAACCTAGTATTTAACAAAAATGAGTTGACATTTTTCTGAGCACTTTGGTTTTTCTGTTTTATTATTGCCTTATTTTCTCGTTATTATTTTGCGACGATAGATTGCGTTGCTGACGAAGGAGTTGGACCAGAAGACTTTGAAGACCCTGAAGACTTTGTTGAGCCAGGCAAGCAGCCCTTTGACCATGTATATGAAACCCTTTTTATGCATGTCATATAGCACTCTTATTGCTTGCATCGTAGACATGATACTATGATGGCCACATGGGGTGGTTTGCCACCATTATGTCCTCGTTGATACTTGCATTTTGCATGACCCTACCTTCTTATGAGGGATTATGCCGGTGGGAGTAGATAGGACGCTAAGTAGTGCTACGACGGGGATATGCATGGTAATGGAGACAAGGCATTTTCAAAGACTTTTCGAAAACCCTGTCGGGTGCCACTTATGCCCGAAGGAGATGATGAGTTGGGTAGCCACTTGATGACGAAGTGGTGTACCGAGGCAAGTGTGTGTGTTGTTTTCAAAACGGATTGGTTTAAGTGGCGACCGTTATTCCAACCTTACATGCGCAACCACTCTACCCTTATATGGGAAAGGGCATTATTGATTACCTAGGCCGATACTAGCTTGGAGCCCGTGACATTAGTGACGGGGAGAGTTGGTGCTCTCTCTGGGGCGGGTCGTGCTGTAGGGCGGCCATGACTATTTTCACAGGGCACCGGATACACCGTTGTGTCCCCTCTCGGATGTCACGATCTCGAACGAGTCTCGTATGATGTACATCGTGAGGATTCGGAACAACGAGTGGACTCCTTGTTAGCTTCGTCTAGGGAAAGATAGTGATCGGGTGCTTACCCCCGGGTACTTGAGGTATCGCGGGTCGTGGATGACACGGAAGTTCCCCGGATCTTGTGGGTAAAGTGTGCAACCTCTGCAGAGTGTCAAACTATTCGAAGAGCCGTGTCCACGGTCAAGGACAGTTGAGTAACTGCTCTTGGGCTACGTCCACATGTTTACAAACCAGTGTGTGTGTTTGGATAAGTGGGAAGATCTACTTGGGTCAAGTCAAAGGACTTGACATGATTGAGTTGGGTTGGTGCCCACTCTATCTATGTTGATATCTGTAACCTGTCCTCATGGTTACTTGAATTCTCCTGATGCATGTCTTACAGGTTGTTGAACATATTATTGCACTCAAAACTAGCTTTCTGCAAAAATTTACCTATATCATGCATTGTTATATCTGGAACCAAAACATGGGTTGCTTAAGTAGTACATTCAAAGTACTCATTGGCTTGCCACTGGTTATTCAATTGGCGGGCATGGAAGAACTGGAGTTCAAGAAGAGTTCTTTGGAGACGAACATGCTAACTAGGACATTTCCCAAATGTAATGCCTGTAGGGTTAAGGCAGATGGCATGGGTCCTACTTATCGACGAAGATTTCCACTGCTTGTGTTTCATTTGATGTTCAACCCTTAAGGCTTTATCCATGTAAGACTTGACCATAATGGTCATAATTTGTGCAAGACGGTATGTATGGATGTAAGACTCTTGTTATTCAGCTTCTGTGTGTTTAGTGAGCATTGATCTCTGGGATCACTTTACACGTGCATTCGGTGATCACGACTTATGAGTCGGGGTCCCCACAGAGCTGGTATCAGAGCCATCCTGACTGTAGGAAGCCTTAGTTAGCATGGAAGTTAGTTAGCTTGAGACCATCTAAACTTCTCTTATCTTCTAAAGCTTACCCCACCCAAGGTATATTTCCCTTGTTGACCTCTCCCATTCAACCTTTGTAGATGGCTGCCGTACCCGAAGACTTCCTGACCACCAGATTTCCCGTGCTTCTCGAGGATAGCCGGACAATCTCTTTCGAAGTATGAGGGTTTTGGGCTAAAACTCATCTATTACATAGGCATTTCATTTTTTAAACTTATTTCAACTCCAAACTTTTTGTGCGTTCAGTATGCACCATTCAAAGTCACGTCATCAATTTTCAACCCTTTGTGACTTTATTTGCTATTTTTCATGCATTTACTGATTTTTTGAGCTAAATGACCCTGAAATTGAAAAGCACTACAAATGAACTCTGAAAAGGTTGAAAGTTGGCATGGTATCATCATTTCACCCACATAGCATGTGCAAAACAGTTGAGAGAGTTACGGCAAAAACAGGATGCACTTCGTGTACAAAATGGACAATCTCTATCGAAGTATCAAGGTTCTGGGCTAAAACTCATCTGTTACAAAGGCATTTCATTTTTTAGAACTTATTCAATTCCAGACTTTTTGTGCATTCAGTATGCACCATTCAAAGCCATGTCATAAATTTTCAACCCTTTCTGACTTCATTTGTAATTTTTCATGCATTTACTGATTTTTTTGAGCCTAATGACCCTGAAATTGAAAAGCACTACAAATGAACTCTGAAAAGGTTGAAAGTTGGCATGGTATCATCATTTCACCCACATAGCATGTGCAAAAAATTTGAGAGGGTTACGGCAAAAACAGGATGCACTTCGTATACAAAATGGACAATCTCTTTCGAAGTATCAGGGTTTTGCGCTAAAACTCACCTCTTAGAAAAGCATTTCATTTTTTAAAACTTATTTCAACTCCAGACTTTTTGTGCGTTCTGTATCCACCATTTAAAGCCACGTCATCAATTTTCAACCGTTTCTGAGTTCGTTTGCTATTTTTCATGCATTTACTGATTTGTTGAGCTAAATGACCCTAAAATTGAAAAGCACTACAAATGAACTCTGAAAATGTTGAAAGTTGGCATGGTTTCATCATTTCACCCACATAGCACATGCAAAAAAGTTGAGAGGGTTACAACAAAAAAAGGATGCACTTCGTGTACAAAATGGACAATCTCTTCCGAAGTATCAGGGTTTTGGGCTAAAACTCATCTGTTACAAAGGCATTTCATTTTTTTAAACTTATTTCAACTCCAGACTTTTTGTGCGTTCAGTATGCACCATTCATAGTACGTCATCAATTTTCAATCCTTTCTGACTTCATTTGTTATTTTTCATGCATTTACCGATTAATACAAAATTCAAATAATTCAATTCAAACTACAAGCACTAACAGAAAGTTTATTTTTTTACCTAAAGAAAAAACATTCACAAAGAAACTCTAAATAAAGAAAAAATAACTCAGAAACAAAAGAAAATAAATAAAGAAGAACAAAAAAATGAAAAATAAATAAATTAAAAAAAGCCCGCCTACTAGGCCAGAACGACATGCATACGACTAGAAACCGAACCTGTAGTTGGGCCAGGATACAGGCACGCAAGACCCAGTAGGCCCACAGGGCAGCGCAGGTGAGGTAGGCCCAGAAGGCCTGCTTTAGAGAGGAGCTCGAAGGAGCAGCCGCGGCTAGGTGTATAAACCAGTGCGGCTGCCCTTCACTCGGCGAGGTGGGACTAAACTTCGTGCACCGCGGCTGTGGCATCACATCACCTTTAGTCCCGGTTGGTGGCTCCAACCATGACTAAAGGCCTCCTTTTAGTCCGGGTTGGAGCCACTAAAGGTCCCTCCTATATATCCAACACTGACAAATTTTTGCCACCATTCTTCCATCGATGCCGAACCAGACGCCGCCAGGCTGCCCCCGAGCCCGTCCTCGTCGTCGCCGACGCTGCCGTGCCTCTCCTCTCCGATCTGACGAGGCCACCGACGCACATCACCCACGCCCGCGCGACTGCCCCAACACTGCCGTCGATCGCCGCCCACGCAGCCCGTGCCCGCCGGCCTCGAGACCTCGCCCACTGTGAGCTCGCGCCGCCCGGCCCTCCGGCAATTTTTTCACTAGCATACGTTATTATTAATTAATATATATACAATGTATGTATATATGTCTGTTTTAGATGCTTAGTTATAGTATTAATTAATTAGTATATATGTATAGCAATTTTGACATTAATGAGAGGAATTAGTATACAATGTATAGAAATTTTGAGGAATTTTGAAGAATTTTAACCAATGTATAATATGTATAGGAATTCGAGAAATTTTGAGCCATTAGTATATGTATGTATACAATATATAGAAAACATTTGAGGAATTCTGACCAAGCATAGAAAAAATTATGGAGAATTTTTTTGCATATTTTAATGTTGTATTTGCAAAAGTTAAGGAATTTAGACATTTAAGGAATTTTTACATTTTGATCCAATATGTATAGAAATTAGTGTGTGTGTGTGTGTATGAATACAATGTATATATAGAAAAAGTTGATGAATTTTGACATTTGATCCAATGTATAGCAATTAGTATTTGCAAATGTTGCATATTTTAAAGTTAGTATATGTATGTATACAATAGATTCTCTTAGTCCTTTAATAAGTGATTTATCAAGAATGCCCCCATTATGGATGTGCATAAGTTGATCCAATTTTTCTGATCTCATCTATATATATATATATATATATATATATATATATATATATATATATATATATATTTCATATGTCACGTTGTCTGTTAAAGTAATGAACAAATCCATGGCTTCATAATTAGCCGGAAGTAACAGGGGCACGATGGTATGAAGCTCTCCAAAGTTGTTTTGGAACGGAGTTCCTGATAGGATAATTCATTTTTTCGTACGAATTTCAGCAAAGGCCTTCTAAATGGCGATATTCAGAAGGATCTTACTGAACTTTGTACCAAAAAGATCATTATCCTATCCGGGACTCTGTTCCAAAATAATTTGGAGAGCTTCATACCATCATGCGCCTGTTACTTCCGGCTAATGATGAAACCATAGTTTTCTTGAATCCTTTGACACTAGACAACGTGACATATAGAAGGGTAGCTAAGATCAGGAAAAATATGGACCATTTTCTACACATCCAAAATGGAGCCATTTTGTTAAATCCCTTAAAGGTTAAGATAATCCATTATGATTCTGAATATTGTTAGCTAGGGATTGAAGGTTCCTCGTATATTAAGAAATCAGAATCCAAGCATTTAAAAAATGTTACATTTGCATAGAATTTGTTCTCGACGCCAACGATGCCCGGCCCGCATCCTCGTCGTCGACCAGTTCGCGATGACGTCCTGCTTCAGAGGCGCCATGTCCGGGACTGGGCTCCACCGGGCCGGCACTGGGAGGTGCTACCTTCAGGGGCGCGCATCTTGGTGAGGACCCGAGGTCTCGTCGTCGACCCAAAGCTTCTTTGGTGGCGTGCGCGTGGGCCACATTCGGTGTGGAGACTGGCGTCCCCCGCGGAGGTGGTACGTCACCGTGTCAGGGAGGAGGACGAGCACGTCCGTCGCTACATGGTTGCATTGGATGTCAGGTTCTCCAATACCTAGCAGGTTCTTCAGGGATCTCACTGGAGCTATGATCCTGTGATGGTTCCTTCTCTTTGGGTGTCCACCAGGAGTGAACTTGATTATTCGATAGTATTCGATCTGTATTAGCTACTGACGTATTCGAGATAATATTTGAGACGATGTATTCAAGATTATATTATTCGATAATATTCGAGACGATGTATTCGATATTATAATGCATATTAATTATCTGGATTATTCAAGATGCATATTATATATGTACTATGATTCAGTTTTTCCTTACTGATTGCATATGCATTCTAATTTGAATACTAAATTGTTTTATATATCTTCTCGATTAATTAAATAAAAGCTATGGACAATGGCGAAGTATCCAGTGAAAATCTGAAAATTCCAAGATGGGCCATTAGATTTATAATGGACAGTAGAGATCAAAGGTGGGATCCCTAAGTATCCACTTAAACACAATTAGCAGATAACCCCTTAAATTATCCATAGCCAAGTAGTAAATATCCTTTTGTGAGTATCACTTTGGATCTGTTCACGTTCCAATCTACCGCAACGGAGAAGCGTGTTCCGGCAGCCATTAGTTTGTGCCCTCTACCGGCAACAACATGCCCTCTATCGGCAGCGCCGGCCCTCCTCCGCCAAGTCGTTCCCTCTGGCGGCAGCAACTATTCCTTTGTTAGTGGTAACTCGAGCCATGAACTTTCCTCCTTCGTCCATGATGGGGCCTCTGCTGTTGTCACCCTCCTCTGGCTGCGTCTCAACAAGTACCTTCAGATTGCTCAACGTCAGCGCTCGTTGGCTTTATCTATAGGGAGACATGGCTAGTTTCTTATTTGGAACTACACGTTCATGGGGGTTGTGATTTTTGAATGGGCATTGTGCCAATGTTTTATTAAGAAGAAACTGTGCAAAACTTCCAAAGATGATAATTTATGGGCTTTGTGCCAACATTTAATCAAGCTGATATTATGCAAGGATTTCGAAGTTGTGTATTCAGAGTTTATTCCCTCCTACAAATTAACACAGAGTTTTTCAACAATTCCACCACTAGATATATACATGTATTGACAAACATGATCCCAATTTACAATCTTTACAAGCAAGGTTACAAATGAACGAAGGAACAAGACCCAGCCAAACATTACAAAGCCCTATGAACGAGCTAGCATAGCTAACTCGTGCTTCAGATTTTTCAATTTGTTCATCACCACCGAACAATCAGTGTGTAAAGGAAGATGCTTCGGCCTTTTCAATTTGTTCATCACCACCAAATAATCATCTTAAAAAACTACACGGGAGTTGCACGGGTCCAGAACTAACAGATTAGCAAATATCATTGCATAAGCTTCAGCATTTCATGTTACAATTCTTCAGAGAACAGAGGCTGCACTGAACGTGTCGTCAGAGAAATCGAAAAACTAAGGTACAATTATTGAGGGAACTAGTACGTAACATGGCATCAGCCCGCATTCACAGGGTTGCCGCTTGACGTTGACGCATCCGAGCCAAGCATGAGCCAAATGCCACTGTGATGTATGTGCCTACCTACAGGTCACACCCACCATCACCAGGCACATCATCTTGGTGGCGCTGGTAGCATGGCTCTACTCTACTTCACCCCCACAGCTGGTGCGGCCGGCCGGCGTGCGCGTCACCTACGCAGTTCCATTCCCCTGCCACCCAGTCCGCGTCATCGGTCAAGTTGCCTATGTGGCCGCCACGGTTATCCTCGTCTTCCTCCCGGCCGCGTCCTCGCCTCGGCTCCTCGGGAGCCCTACCAGTCGATGAGAGGGAACTCTAACGCGATGCGCGCCCACGTCTTCATCGGTTGTGGCCATCACGTCTCGGGTCTCACCGCTGCGGGAAGTCTAGGGCTCGAGACGCCGTGGCGTTCCTGGCGGCAACTTCCCACGAGACATGGAAGAGTTAGGTCTGAGTTGGGTAATCATTGCGTGAATAGGGGTTTATTTGTTAATCACATTTAAGTGGATGCTAAGGGAACCCGCTTTTAATCGGTGGCGTACATTATTGATCTAATAGCCAACGTGGGAATTTTCAGATTTTCACTAAAAAGCCATTTTCACTAAATACTTCGTCATGGACAATACCGGTAGAGAAGAAGAGGAGGCCCTGTTCAGCATCATATGCTCCCCTCACCCAGATGAGTTTGAAGAAGATGACGGCTCGCAATATCTGAACCCTACCGGTGAGGGTATGATATTTGATGAAGACGAACGAATAGATGAAGTCGAGAACTATGATGACGAAGGAAATGTTGTTCTTGAAATAACAAAGACCGGCGAGGTATATTTACAAAGCAGGCATCTGGTGATCATCACATGTTTTAATTGATTTGTATACATATTAACGAATTGATATTTATTCTTTCAGCCCTCCGGGTCGAGCAAATCTTATACAAGCAGCAGGACAGTTCGAGGCCCGGCCAAAAAGTTGAAGGATGGCGTAAAGTACAACAGCAATGCCATCAAACCTAATGGAGAGCGTGCAAACCTAAGAAGAATGTGAGAAAGTTCATTCTTCAATGCGGAGTTATTGCCAGGGACCAAATCCCGATCTCCATTCAAGAATGGAAAAAAGCAAGCAAAGGAACAGTGCGCAGATGTTACTTTTGTCAACCAAAGAGCAAAAAATCAGCTTTGGGAATCTCTCATGACACATTTCACCCTACCAGATGATTTCATAGATGCAGATGTGGAGAAAGTCAAGAACACTTCTCTTAGGAAGATGGCGATAGCATTCAACAGCCACAAGAAAGTTATATGGGCCGCGTACGTCAATGTAGGAAAGAAGACTCCAGAATTCAAGGGAACACTGGAGAAGGCAAGAGATCATTGGGACGCTTTCGTGAAATTAAAGGAATCGAAAGTAGCTCAGGAGCGGTCGAGAATAAAAAAGAAGAATGCCGCAAAAAAGCAATGGCACCATAAGCTGGGGATAGGTGGCTATGAGTTGGCCCGACCCAAGTGGGATCTCGCTGAGCAAGAGATGCTGGATGCAGGGGTCACTCCAGTTACATTGAACTGGCCCCCAGGTCCAGGACTTGGTTCTATGCGCATGGGGGGGCGTTGGACCCAAAGACAGGGGAGGTTTGGAGCGGGCAAGTCTTAAAGGAGCCGACCTCAGTTTACTTGTTGCAATAGAAGATGCTCCAACAGGGGTGTTCACGAACAACAGAGAGAACGACGAACTTACGCGCACGCTGAAGAATCCCGAACACCCGAGAAGAACACGAGGCAAATGTGTTGTTCCATCATTTAAGGGGTTTACAGATTGGAACGCTGACTACAGAAGCCTTGCAAGAAAGAAGAAGCAGGAGGAGCAGAAAGAGGAAGCTGGAGGAGGAGCAGAGGAAGCAGGAAGTAGACCACCTTCAAGGCCTAGAATCAAGGCATGCAGAGTTGGCACTTGCTTTCCAGCTACAGCAGCAGCAGATCGACTCACTTAGCCAGGAAAGGGGGTCTGAGCAGCGGCAGCAACTAGCGGATCAAACATTGGATAGCACTGTCCCATCCATGCCGAGAAGCAGCATGGGTTTTGCCACGGGCGATGAGGCAATGCTGGATAGATACCCTGTGGATGATATCATAGATACGACTAATTGTGAGCTACACTTTAAAATGAAGAACATATCCATGAAGGTGGTGGACGGTGTTGCTTATACAAATCCCCCTGAAGAAACCTTCCATTGCAATCCCATTCCAGCTGGCTATACTCGTGTCGGGGTTGATGAAGTGGTGGCACAATATTCGGGGCTAGAGCTTGAAATTCCTGGAGGTGACGACGAGCGTACACTGGCAGAAGCCATTCATCGTATTATTCTATGAAGAAAGGATTGCATCATATTTTAAAGGCCACCTACACCGTGTCAACCAGCTCCTCCTCCAAGTCCGCCACTGCGTCAGCAGACTCCTGCTCCTCCAAGTCCGCCACCACGTCAGCAGACTCCCGCTCCTCCAAGTTCGCCACTGCGTCAGCCCACTCCTCCGCCTCCAAGTCCGGTACCGCATCACCCGACTCCTCCTCCTCCAAGTCCGGCATTGTGTCAGCCGACTCATCCCCCAAGTCAGGCACCTTGTTAGCTGTCTCTCCCGCCTCAGCGGGCTCCACCGCCTAAGCATCAGCGGAAGAGAGGCGCTGCAGCTACGGTGGCTAGCGCTACAACAGGAGGCAAGAAATATAGATTTGTTCCAAGCCTCAAGCCTCTTTTGAGGTTGCCTTACGACCTAACTGAGGAGGAAAACGAAGCCGAAGTGAGGGCCCAAGTGAAGGCCCATTTTGGACTTAAACTGCCCCCGCCGCCAAAGGAGAAAGTACATGAGCATGTCATTGACTACTTTATTCGTATGGCTAAACCACCAGGTCCCAAGCATAGGGACTCAGAATATGAGCCCCAAATCAATAAGTCATATCAAGCACAAAAAATGATTAGAGCTCGAGCTCGAGCCAAGCAGCTGACAAAAAAGCGGGAAAACTGTTCCCTAGCTGGGAGAACAGGCGGTGCAATCGACCCCCCCCCCCGCTCATTGTACCAACACATGTGAGTACTGGCGCCAATCAGCTGGTAATAAGCGATGATCTTAGAAGGATGGCTGAAGAGGCCGGTGTCAATGTTTATCAACTCTTAGAGATCGAGCCCATGGAAACGTTTAAAGAGGACCAACTAAAACAGTAATATGTCCGCGAGCAACCTCTGGTCAAGCCTGAGGAGATCAAGCTTCTATCAACGAGAATGTATGAATGGCATGAAAGGTACATGAATGAAGCCAGAGCATTACTACCATGAAACTGTTTTGTGGTTTGAAGAACTGTTTCAGTTATTCAATCAAGACGCACTCTACAAATCTATCGTCAGTTGCTATTGTCTGTAAGTGATTTTTCTCTAATTTAAGTCTCTAGCTAGCTATAGTGCTTGTTGATCATTACCTGTAATTATCCTCACTATATTATTTTCTGTGGTATTATGCAGAATGAAGATCTATTAAATGAAAAAAGCTGGACGCTATGGCATTGGGTTCATTGACCCAAATACCATTAATGAAGAGACATGGACACGTGAATGGGATCGAAAAGACACAGAGAAAAGCTTGCTAGAGTTCTTGAAGCGCCTAAATACCTGTCCAGAAATACTACTTCCTTACAACTTCGGGTGAGTCACACTGTCTTGTACTACAAATTCTGTTTTCGCTTACTAGCTAGATGTTAATAAGTGTATAGGGTTTAGGGTAGTTGATCAGTTATGCACATGCCCGCTTAATTATACATGCAAACGTGTGCGCATGCAGTTTCCACTGGATCTTGTTAATCATTGAAGTTGACGAGGGAAAAGTTCAAGTACTGGACTCACTACTTAAAGACGTTAATGACTACTCAATCGTGAGGGAGAAGGTCGACAGGTAATTTCAATCATTATCACACTATATGTCGGCCTCTTTAGTTCGTCATTTCCTGATATCAACTAATTAATAACTCCTTTATTCATTTTCTTTGCCGGTGGGCAGGGCTTGGGAAAATTTCATGAAACGGGTTGATGGCCCATGGAAACAATAGCTGAAATGGTGTCGACCCAAGGTAATTAATTAAGTAGCTAGTACCAGCTACCATCTCTTTAATTCTAGTTTCAATACCATTATCATGCTTGATTAATTATTATCTGATTGAATTCTATTCTCGTAAGGGCCCTGAAGCAGGCGCCGAGGTCTGATTTATGTGCATCCTACGTTTACAAGAACATTCGCATGATGGCGTCCGAAAGGAGCAAAGATGATAGAAACCAATGGGTACGTTTGCCAAAATACTATTCACAATTTTTACATCATTATCTAATATATACACACACAACTAATACATGCATATTGATCTCCTTCTTTTAAGATGAGGGACATGCGGGATAAGCACCTATCAGAGAATCGCGTACGAGCGATTCAAGAGGAAATAACTGGATTTTTGCTCGACTAGGTCATAGATCCCAAAGGAGAATACCATTACACCATACCTAGCTAGATCAACCTAATGCCTCCATGTAATAATCTGCAAATTGTAGGACAAATTATATATATATATATGTATGTGTATGGTCATGCGAGAAATTTGATGATATATATATATATATATATATATATATATATATATATATATATATATATATATATATATATATATATATATATATATATATATATATATGATCGGTTCTACGAGAAATCCTATTTATATATATGCATAACGTGTACAATATGTAGTAGCGTAAAATATGTATGAAATGAAAAAGAACTAATGGAAAAAACAAAAATAAAATGAAAAATAAATCATAAACCCATAAACCCCTAAACCTTTTAGTCCCGGTTGGTGTTACCAACCGGGACTAAACGTCTCCCAGCCCCTGGCACGAGCTCATGCCACGTGGTGGGCCTTTGGTCCCGGTTTGTGTTGAACCGAGACTAGGGGGGGCTTTAGTCCCCACCCTTTAGTGCCGGTTCCAGAACTGGCACTAAAGGGCCTTACGAACCAGGACAATAGCCTGATTCTGCACTAGTGCTAGTAAAGCAAAACAAGTGGAATGACGTGTTAACTGCAACAGGCCTAACATTTAATAACAAGCAAACATAGTCATTCAAACTGGTATTGTGCCGGTCTAAGTACATGGGTTATTGTTAAATAAAAATGGAAAGGCATGTTAACTACAAGATGCAGCAACCAAATGTAGTCATTCATAATGGTTTTGTTGAAACTGGTATTGATGAAATTGAACTGCACAGTTCATACTTGCACATATAGAACGTCATGTTGTGAATAACTGGAATAAACAAGGCATACTACGAACAACTAAACATAGCATTTGAAACTGGACATATGCTAACTACAAACAACCAAACGATCAAAAAACTTTAGAAGAGGCATATGCTAGCTATAACGGGCTTAACAGCAAGCAAATATATGCATTTTTATCGGTATGTTTAAAACTGGATTGATGAAATGTACTGCACAGTGAATAATTGCACATATAGAGCATCACATTGTGAACAACTGAAATAAACAAGGCATACTGCAAACAACCAAATATAGCAATTAAAACTGGACATATTCTCACTACACTACAAAAAGGGACTCGACAAAACAAATCAGGGGTTTCCCCTATGAAGTGGCACGACAAAAGAAATCATGGGTTTCCTCACTTGTCACAGATGGGCTCGTTCCTGTGGGAAGAGCATGGACCCTGGATGCGCTCCATGTTGTCGTCGATGGGCTCCTCCACCTTGGAAGAGCACGGCTGTAGGGTGCCCTCCCTGATGTCACAGACGAGCTCTTTCCCCTTGGAAGAGCATATGGGCTCTTTCCCCTTCGAAGAGACGGAGAGTGTGCCCTCCTCGTGGTCACCGTCGATAAGGCCTGACTTAGAAGGTGTGGATCCCAAGCTGACGTCACAGAACGTGTCCTTTAGAAATGACAAACGATGCTCGATGGTGATGTAGGACGGCAAATTCTTGACAGCGAGCCAGAGGAGATCAGCAGCGGGGCCATGGTTGAGATCAACGGTGGTTGAACCCGAGGGGCTGGGGGTGGGCCACTTAACCTGTGACATAGCCCGCCTCAGGCCGTCGCTGTCGACTGATCGCTCTCTGACTAGAGCTCCAGAAAAGCTCCTGTCTGCTAGGACTATGTCGGTATTTCCCCAAAGAGGAAGGGATGATGCAGCACAGCGACGGTAGGTATTTCCCTCAGTGAAGAAACCAAGGTTATTGAACCAATAGGAGAACCAAGCAACACAACGTAAACAACACATGCACACAAATAACAACACCTCGCAACCCGACGTGTTAAAGGGGTTGTCAATCCCTTTTGGGTAATGATGCCAGAAATTTGTAGTAGATTGAAATGATAGATCGCAAACAAAATAAAGTGCAGCAAAGTATTTTTGTATTTTTGGTTTAATAGATCTGAATAAAAATGCAAAGGAAAAGTTGATCATAAGCAAATATATGAGGAAGAAACCCGGGGGCCGTAGGTTTCACTAGTGGCTTCTCTTGAGAAAGATAGCAAATGGTGGGTAAACAAATTACTGTTGGGAAATTGATAGAACTTCAACTAATTATGACGATATCCAGGCAATGATCATTACATAGGCATCACGTCCAAGATTAGTAGACCGACTCCTGCGTGCATCTACTACTATTACTCCACACATCTACCGCTATCCAGCATGCATCTAATGTATTAAGTTCGTGGAAAAACGGAGTAATGCAATAAGAACGATGACATGATGAAGACAAGATCCATTTATATATTGCGTAGATATAGATCCCATCTTTTTATCCTTGGTAGCAACGATACATACGTGTCAGTTCCCTTTCTGTCACTGGGATCAAGCACCGTAAGATCGAGCCCACTACCGGGCACCTCTTCCCATTGCAAGATAAATAGATCAAGTTGGCTAAACAAAACCGAAATATCGGAGAAGAAATACGAGGCTATAAGAGATCATGCATATAGGAGATCAAAGAAACTCAAATAACTTCCATGGATATAAAAAGATATAACTAATCATAAACTCAAAGTTCATCAGATCCCAACAAACACACCGCAAAAAGAGTTCGTCAAATGGATCTCCAAGAGACCATTGTATTGAGAATTGAGCGAGAGAGAGAAAGCCATCTAGCTACTAACTACGGACCAGAAGGTCTACGAAGAACTACTCACGCATCATCGGACAGGCACCAATGTAGGTGGTGAACCCCATCCAAAATGGTGTCTAGATTGGATCTGGTGGTTCTGGACTCTGCGGCGGCTGGATGAATATTTCGTCGACTCCCCTAGGGTTCTGGTATTTTTGGTGTATTTATAGAGCAAAGAGGCGGTCCGGGGGGCACCCGAGGTGGGCACAACCCACCAGGGCGCGCCTAGTCCTCATAGCTCGCCCTGGTGCTCTATCCCCTCCTCGGGACTCCCCCGGGTGCAACCAGGGCCCAACTTCTTCCTTTTGGTCCATAAAAATCATCTTGAAGTTTTGTTGCATTTGGACTCCGTCTGATATTGATTTCCTGGGATGGAAAAAACATGGAAAAAACAACAACTGGCACTTGGCACTATGTCAATAGGTTAGTACCAAAAAATGATTTATAATGATTATAAAACATCCAAGATTGATAATAAAACAACATGGAACAATAAAAAATTATAGGTACGTTGGTGACGTATCAGCACCCCCAAGCTTAACTCCTGCTCATCCTCGAGTAGGTAAGTGATAAAAACAGAATTTTTGATGTGGAGTGTTGTTTATCATGTCATATCATATTCTTTTCTTTGTAGCATGGACATTTGGACTTTTATGTGATTCAAAGCAATAGTCTAGTTTTGACATAATAATTTAGATACTCAAGCATACCAACAAGCAACCATGTCTTTAGAAATATCAACGCTAAAATAAGTTATCCCTAGCCCATCATGCTCAAGCATTGATCCATTCATGAAACACACTCGAATATTAGCTACACCAAATACTTAAGTATGATCATATTGCTTCCTAGTTTGTGCTATTTATGAGAGAAGATGGGGACTCAAAAATAAAAATAATAATTGCATAAAGTAAAAGTGAAAGTGCGTTATATCGACTAGAGGGGGGGGGTGAATAGGCGATTTTTATGAATTCTTCAATGAGGAATTTGCCGGTGAGGAAATTCCTAAGTGAAGAACTACTTGCAGCGGAATAAGTACTCAGAAGTAAGCATAAGAGAATGCGGGCATGGTCATCATGATGAAATGAAGACAATCAAAGAGTACAGAAAGCGTATACACAGGATAACACAAGATGAAGACAAAAAGACTGAAGAAATTGAACTGAGGAAAATGAGAAAGTGTTTAGTCAAAGTCTTCAAACACAGATATGAACGAATACTCAACACAGTAATGAGGAAATGAAAGAGTTGAGGAAATAGAACCAGTGAGGTTGGTGAAGACAATGATTTGGTAGACCAGTTCCAACTGCTGTCTCTCGGTTATGCGTCTGGTTGGAGCGGCTGAGTATTTAAACTCGAGGACACAGTCCGGACACCCGATCGCTGAGCACGCAGCTCGGGACACCAAGTCCTCGCCGTATTCTCCTTGAACTAAGGTCACACAGACCTCGTCCAATCACTCGTGGTAAGTCTTGAGCGACTTCCAAACCTTCACAGACTTGGTCACTCGGCGATCCACAATTCCTCTTGGATGCTCTAGACCATGACACCTAACCATCTGGAAGAAGCCACAGTCTTCAAAGGTAACAAGCGTCGGATCCACGCAGGATCAATCTCTTGATGATGCTCAATCACTTTGGGTTTATAGGGGTTTGGTTTTGGGTTTTCCTCACTCGATGATTTTCGCTCAAAGTCCTCGGAGGATGGGTTGCTCTCAAATGACAAGTGTCAAGTTCTCTCGGAGCAGCCAACCAGCTAGTGGTTGTAGGGGCGCTATTTATAGCCTAGGGAGCAGCCCGACATGATAAGACATAAATGCCCTTCAATGATATGACCGTTAGGTGGATAAGATATTTTGGGACAGGTGGCGCAAGCACGAAGAACGGTCGGAAATTTGATTTTCAAATTGCTCGGGCTATCATGTTCCTCCTTTGTGTAGGCAATCCGCACTAGAGAATTCCTAACTCCTCGGTCGAACAAATTCCTCGTGACGGAAGAACTTCGTCTCATCCTTTGAAGAAATTGACTAAATTGTATGATATTTCCAAAGGCTTCACTCGAAGGGATTGGTAGGTGTAGGATTTTGAGTTGAGCATCACATGGAAATTTTTCCTTAGTATTTCCTCAACCCACTTTAACAGTACGGTGTTTCCTATGACTCAAGAAAGAGAAAAACGAAACTACGAAAACAAAAGTCTTCACGCTTCATGTTCCTCAAATGAATACCAAGTCTTCAAGGTCACACCAATTTCTTCACTTTCAAAGTCTTGAAAAGTCTTGATCGAAGAACTTCATTTTAGGGTCGACTTTCTCTGTAAATATCAAACTCCTCATAGACTTATAGACCTGTGTACACTTATAAACACATTAGTCCCTTAACCTATAAGTCTTCAATACACCAAAATCACTAAGGGCACTAGATGCACTTACAATCTCCGCCTTTTTGGTGATTGATGACAATATAGGTTAAGTTTTCAACGGGGATAAACATATGAAGTGTAACTACTGATATTGAGGAATTTGATTGCAAGATATAGAAGAACTCCCCACGAAGATGTGCATAGTGAGAATTTGCTTTTGAGGCAATGCACATTTGAAGAGTTGAATCATGGAGATCTCCCCTATATCTTGTAATTCATACGCATTTGACATATAATATGAAGAATTTGAAAATGCATGATGAAATATGGTGCTTGATGAAATTCAGCATGCGTGCGATAACATTAATGAGGAACAAGCATGCAAAATAACCCATCAAGAGTATCAGAGCACAGTGCATCAAAAGTATCAGAGCACCATCGGGTTTAAGATTACAACTCGATCCAATAAAAGTTTCAGAAGAACGAGAGTTGTAACTTAACAAAAAATTGCCAATATAATAGACTCGCTTGAAGATTAACTCAAATTTCTCCCCCTTTGTCATCGAATGACCAAACGGATCGAAACTGAGAAATAACGCCCCTGAAGAATTTCAAGTTGATGAAGGAGCGCCAGCGTTGTTGGGGTCGGTTGTCGTAGTAGGGCCTGCCGCAGTGTCGTCCAAGTCTTCATTTTCATCAGTGTCTCGCGATGAAGAATAGGAGCTGGCCACCAAGGAAGGAACTTTGACCTTTTTGTATTTCTTCGGAGGAGGTGCAGACCAGTCAAATTCTTCCTTGAGACCCATTGTCTTCAGTTCTTCCGCGTTGTAGACATTATAAAGAACAGCCCAGGTGCGTTTGAAAGTTTCATGGAGGTAGTAGTGGTTTTTCTTCACTGCATTGTGTGTAGAGGTCATGTTGTGAAGAATTGAACCAAACTGACGCTTGACCCATTTATGATTGTGATCAACCTTCTGACGAAGAATGAGGAGTAACTCACGATCAGTCATCACCCTGGGTGCTGTGACTTGAGGAGTTTGCTTGGCTGAGGTATTGGCGGCAGAGTCATGTGTGGAAGAGTCATCATTGGTGGAGTAGGATGCAGCTTTGCGAAACTGACCATCCAATGGACGAGTGCCTTCATCGATCACAGCAGTTGCCTTGCCCTTGTCATCAGCTGTGGTAAATGTCCGTTTGAGGACTTCAATCGAGGGCAAGTAGCTGCAGTGGTTCAGAGTATCAGCCTTGTAATTGAGTGAAGACCTTGTCCTGACGAATCTCATAATCCAAGGTGCATAAGGCTTCAGCTCAAAAGGTGACATAGCAATGTTTGCCAGAGTCCTCATGAAGAAATCATGGAAGTTGACGGGAACGCCATGAATGATATTGAAAAGCATATTCTTCATGATGCCAACGACTTCTTCATCATTTGAGTCGTGACCTTTGATAGGACTCATTGTCTTCGTCAGAATCCGATAGACAGTCCGAGGCACATACAATAATTCCTTGATGAGGAATTTGGTTCTTGGGGCCTGCCCTGGCTTCAAAGGCTTCATCAGCACTTGCATATAGTGATTTGAAAGCTCAGGTTCGTTGTAGATACAACGAGCACCATCAAGGGGAGGCTGAGTGGTAGGGCACGAAGCAATTCAGTTGCTGGTATCTTGTAGTGAGTGTTTTTAGACATCCAGTCTAACACCCATGAGTTCACATCTTCAGCGTCTCCGGTGATGTGCAGCGTCGCATAGAATTGAAGAATGAGTTCTTCATTCCAATCACAGATATCGGTGCAGAAATTGAAGTCTGCATCGTGAAGAACAACGAGGACTGGCTCGAGCCTGGCAGAGATTCCATGTCCACATGAGGAATATGTGCATGATCGAAGACTTTGTCTTTGTTGAAGAGCACCGAGGAATAGAAATTGGCTTGGTGGCAGTCGAAGCGCCTCTTCCTTATCGCGAGCGAATCATATGGATTATGTCGAGTGAAGAATACATGCTCGCCAAGAAATCTTCAGCCTTGAACTTTTGCTTTGTTGAGAATGGATTCTTTGGCTTTGGCAATGGAGTCTCAGTGAGTTGCATCACAACCTCTGGAATCACAATCTCAGGTTCTTGGTGAGAATTTCTGGTTCCTCTACATGTGCAGTCGAGGATCAGCAATAGCAGGTTCATCGGCTAGTGGCTGGAATTTCTTCATGTCTGAGATGAAGTGGGATGAGTTTCTTGAGCCCATTTGAACTGTTGGAGCGGGGGTGAGGAATCTGTTGAATTGGGGTGAAGAGTGGAGAATTTGGATCTGACTTTCCCAAAAGTCATCATTCATCAGCGTTAATGCTTCCAATGTCCACATCTTCTTCAATTTCCTCAACACGGCCTCTTCACCTATGAACTGAGGCATATCGAGAAATGATTGGGGTTGAAGGATAGCTTCCACTTCAATTTCTTCATCAATCTGCTCTGACGAAGCAGCGAGAATGATTTTCTTCATCGAGATCCACTTGGGATCTCATAATCTTCACCAAAAGGAACAAGGTCCTTTGATGGCATGGAGGAAATTGGAACAACATCAATGGGATTGTCAAATGAGCTGGTCATTGTCTTCATCTTCTTCGGGGCTGAAGAATTTGAAGCAGCAGATGCTTTCCTTTTCTTCACTGCAGCTCGTTCTGCAGCCTTGGTCTTCTTCACATCAGATGCAGATGGAAGGATTGGTGTTGGTGTAGGCGCATGAGGAGGTGAGGAATCTGGTTCAATTTCCTCGGTATGGCGATGTAGTTGCCTGACTTCTTCGATTTCTTGAGCGCACCACTAGTGGATGCCACAGCAATTTCTTCGGTGGCTGGAATGGAGTCATCAGCCATGGAACTAGCATTGTCTCAACAGCTGAACTTCATCGGTGGTCTTGGCATGTTCTTCGATCGGCTGAGTGAGGCTCCACTGAGGAATTTCTTGTTGCGTTGGGGCTGCAACATTGGTGAACTTCTTCGTCGGGTTGATGAATCGACTTTGGCTCCTTGCCAATCAGCATAATAGGAGTCAAATTTGTCGTTGAGGGCTTTGATGTCAGCCTGCATCTTGATAAGTTCTTGATTGTCATCTTGACAATGTTTTTCTTCAGCAGTTTCTCCTTTACATCTGCGATTTCTTTATCCCTCGGCGTATCAAATTTCCATTTCTCCTCTTGGATGAAATGAGTCAGCATGTGACTTTGGCGGTGTCAACTTGAAGTCGGGCATAGGAGTCTTTGGGTCCTTGTGCGAGAGATCAATGTAGTCTAGGATCGCTCTTGGATCCAACAGCGGCACACAGTGTACCTTTGGCTCTAGTGGCCCTTTCTTGGCGGTCTCGATGATTTCCATAAGTTCATCATCATCAGCCTCATCATCTTCAATTGGCTCTTGGAAGCGACCTGTTTCTTCTTAGGACTTGGCGAGGACCTCGTCCAGTGTGGCCTTAGTCTTGACAAAGTCGGGCGGATGAAGAATTTGGTGCAGGTGAGGAACTTCTTTGAAACACGGAGGCAATGGAGATGCTGCAGTCCTTTGTACGTGGCGGATGCACAGTCTTGAGGACTTTGTCAGAACTGCTGAGGACTTGGGAGGAGCTGCTGAGGACTTGGGAGGAGCTCCTGAGGACTTTCTAGGAGCTGAGGATTTGGGAGGAGCTGGAGCAGCATGAGGAATTGGCCGTGAGGGCACAGCTGAGGAACTTGGCCGTGAGGGCACTATTGGTGAAGCACTTGGCTTTTGTGCGGGCTTCTTTGCCATAGATTTTCTTGGCTTGACAGAGGTCCTGATGGCAGCAGCGATGTGAGAGTCCTCATTAAATTTCCTCCTTGCCTCGTTGGCTTGTCTTGCCAATTTGGCTTGGCGCTTGGCCCATTCTTGGAAAGTCATCACCACGCTTGATCTTTGGTGGGGTCGACTTCTTGACCAGGTGCCAATGGAGTACTTGGGCATGGAGGATTGAGGCGAATTTCTTCATGTACTTTGGAGTAACATATCTGTACTCCTCCATTCCCTTGCCCATCTCCGTTCAATCCTTTGAATCGCACCTTGCGCTGATTTTTATTTTCTTTGCGAACTCGGCTTCATCAGTGTGCAATAATCAGCATAGATTTCCTCGGGAATCTCAAGCGCATCATGACCTCAGGCCTCTTTCCTCCTTTACGTGGCTTCTTTCCTACGCCATATTCTTGGTGAGGAATTTGAACAATTGAATTCTCTGAAGAAGTATGCAACTTTTCTTTGAGGAGCGTTGCAAATGAGTTAAGTTGATGAGAACCTAGTGATTCAGCGCGGACATGAGTACCGTGAGCAGTATAGTTGCGAGGAATTTGGAGAGGTCATATGTGTTCTCAAAAGGTTTTTAAAAGAACTAGTTTGAGGAATTTGACGGATGAGCCTTGAAGAATTTCACTAAGCGATCTTTGTCTTAGGTTCGAGTTGTATAGATCAAGGATCCACACAATTGAGGAATCTTGAAGAAAATCATTGCTTAGAAAGCGAATCAAGAGCATATTTTGTTTGAGGTGTTCATATGTGTGAAGATTTGAAGAATAAACACCTTTGAAGATTTTCAGGAAGGTTTGAGAATCAAAGCGAGTAATAAAAATAACTTTTAATTACCCGAACTAAAGAACACGACGAACTGAGAAGAACAGATGGGAAGTTCGTTAGGTTAGATCTTCCACACCCTAACTCGGCGGAGGAAGACAGCTACGGCGGCGGCGGAGTGAAGATTTCCGTAGTCGGCGCGAGTACGTCGGCGACGAGGTCGAGGCAGTGAAGCTCTTCCTCACCGACAACTATGGAGTAGCGGCGGCGCTAGGGTTTGAGATACTCGAGCGAGAGAGAGCGGTCGAGCGGAGTAAAGGAAGTGAGGAAGGGGAGAGGGGGTATATATAGCCACGGTGAAAAACTGTTCGCCCGAAGATTTGGGTCGAACGTGCCCCTGAACCTTCTCATTCGCTCGACATGTGTCACCCACGTACTGAAAAGTGGAGATTGCGTTAGATCGTGGGTGAATAGATAAATCTATCGTGGGATGCGGAACGGTTTGAGCGGCAAAAAACGAAAGTTTGGATAAGATCAGTTTTAAAGTTCCGTTCGCAATTTCTTCAGCTGGCAAGGACACAGTGAAGATTTTGAACGAGTTTCAAATAGAACGCACATGAAGAATTTGTGAATAGATTTGGTTGAGTATAGCATAGAGGGGGAAGGGTCCGATCACATTCACTTAGCAGAAAAAGCGACTTGAAGAAATAGCCATAAGTGAATGCTGTAGAGGACATAAACCCACATATATATATATAGTCAATGAAGAAAGACAACGGAAACAGCAAAGATTTTGCAAAGTTGAAGAATTTGAAAAACTGAAGAATTTCAAAACTGAGGAAAAACTCAAATTGAAGATTTTCAATTTTGGTCGTGGCGTGACCCACCGTATAAGAATGATGATTTCAGACACCGCGTACAATTGTCGTAGGGTTCTGAGAATCAAATTCTTCATTAATTTCTTCACACTTAGAGTGTTATTCTACATTGATTGAAGAAAAAAGTTTCTTCATGTGTTGCACATCTAAGTCATCAATTTTGCATAAGTGTCAGGATGTGTGTCCTTTTCAAAGAACATTCGAAGATTCTAAGATATTTAGCTCACACCGCAACTTGCTAAATCTCTTCTCATCCAAGGGCTTTGTGAAGATATTGGCTAGCTGTTCTTCAGTCTTCACATGCTCGATCGAGATGTCGCCCTTCAACACATGATCACGAAGAAAATGATGACGAATCTGAATGCGCTTTGTCTTCGAGTGCTGAACTGGGTTGTGAGCAATCTTGATGGCACTCTCATTGTCACAGTAGATAGGCACATTCTTCACGTTGATGCCGTAGTCCTTGAGAGTTTGCTTCATCCACAGCAATTGAGCACAACAAGAGCCAGCAGCAATGTATTCAGCTTCCGCATGAGCGGTGATACACAATTACTGTTTCTTGAGGACCAACGGACCAAAGATCGTCAGGAAATGACAAGTACCAGATGTTGACTTGCGGTCCACACGATCACCAGCATAGTCAGAGTCACAATATCCAATGAGATCAAAAGTAGAGCCCTTGGGGTACCATAATCCTAGTGTTGGTGTGTGAGCTAGATATCGAAGAATATGCTTCACAGCCTTATGGTGTGAATCCTTCGGTGTAGCTTGAAATCGGGCACACATGCAAACAATAAGCATTATATCTGGCCTAGATGCACATAAGTACAATAAAGAACCAATCATGGAGTGGTATACCTTTTGATCGAAGTCAATACCATTTTCATCAGTGCATAGATGGCCATTTGTGGGCATAGGAATTTTGACGCCTTTGAATCTTGCATGCCGAATTTCTTCAGGACATCTTTGAGGTATTTCTCCTGAGATATGAATATTCCATTGTGTTGTTGACGAATTTGAAGACCTAAGAAGAATTTCAACTCTCCCATCATAGACATTTGATACTCTTCACTCATCATGTAGGCAAATTCATCACTATAACGTTGGTGAGTACAACCAAAGATAATATCATCAACATATATTTGGCACACAAACAGTTCACCATCATATGATTTAGTAAAGAGAGTAGGGTCGAGTGAACCGGATGTGAAGCCATTCTTCACGAAGAATTCCTTCAATGTATCATACCACGCCCGTGGGGCCTGTTTGAGACCATAGAGGGCCTTGTTGAGTCTGAAGACTTTGTCGGGATTCTTTGGATCTTCAAAACCTAGGGGTTGAGCAACATATACTTCTTCCTCAAGCTTACTATTGAGGAATTCACTTTTCACATCCATTTGATATAAAGTGATATTATGATGGTTAGCATAAGCAAGTAGTATCTTGAATAGCCTCAAGTCTAGCAACAGGTGCAAAAGTTTCATCAAATCAATTCCTTCAACTGTGTGTAGCCTTGAGCTACAAGTCGTGCCTTATTTCTCACCACAAGGCCATTTTCATCTTGCTTGTTGCGGTAGATCCACTTTGTGCCAATGATATTATGCTTGCGAGGATCTGGACATTTGACCAGTTCCCAGACATTGTTGAGCTCGAACTAATGTAATTCTTCATGCATGTCCTGAATCCACTCAGGCTCCAGAAATGCTTCATCTACCTTAGTGGGCTCTGAGATAGAGACAAAAGCATAGTGCCCACAAAAGTTAGATAAATGTGAAGCTTTTGAGCGTGTGAGATTACCTGGCGCTTCAATGTCATCGATGATCTTGTCAACTTGCACTTATTTTGCAACGCGGGGATGAGCTGGTTGTCATCGAGGAATTTGATCAGCGTTTTCTTCAGTACCATTTTCTTTAGCATTATCTTGAGTGCATCGACTTGCGTTCTTCGCATCTGAGAATGAATTCTTGACAGATTCTTGATGGGAAAGACATCCTCGGTTGCCTTGAACTTGATAGATTCTTGGTGTTGGTTCATCTAACACGAAGGTAGGTGCTCTCTTTGCGAGCCATTAGTTTCATCGAACCGCACATCTGATATCAAAAATCTTGTGAAGAGTGATGTTGAAGACTACTGTAGGTGTGCGAGTCCTTCCGTAACCAAGCATAAAACCTTCATGTGCTTTCGGTGCAAATTTAGAATTGTGATGAGGATCTCTAATACAGCATTTAGCAATCAAGACTTTGAAATAACTCACATTGGGTTTCTTGTCGGTGAGGAGTTCATAGGCAGTCTTCTTGAAGAATTTGTGAAGACATACTCCGTTGATGATGTGGCAGCGGTATCAATTGCATCAATCCAAAAAGCGACTAGGCGTTTTGTATTCATCAAGCATAGTCGCGAGCCATCTCAACAAGAGTTCTGTTCTTGCGCTCCACGACGCCATTTCTTTGAGGAGTATAGGGAGCAGATAACTCATGAGTAATACCAAGTTCATCAAGATAGGCATCAAGACCGAATTCTTGAACTCAGTTCCATTGTCACTCTGATGTGTGTGATCTTCACACCAAAGATGGTTGAAGCCCTCGAGGAAAATCGTTTGAAGACTTCCGCACTTCATTTTGTAAGTAACAATGTGTACCCATGTGTAACGAGAGTAATCATCAACAATAACAAAGCCATATAGAGATGCATCATTAGTATTTGTTGAGTAATGATTAGGACCAAAGAGGTCCATGTGAAGCAATTGAATGGACGAGTAGTGGTCATGATAGTCTTATTTGGATGCTTTGCCTTGGTCATTTTCCAGCTTCACGGGCTCCACACAAGTGATCCTTGAGGAATTTGACATTTTCAATGCCAATGACATGCTTCTTCTTCGCATGGCGTGTGCAAATTCCTCATGCCTGCGTGACCAAGTCGCCGATGCCATAGCCAGCCTATACGAAGCTTTTGCAAGTAGACACCACGGCTGGTTGTGGTCTGTAGAAATCAACAATATACAAGTCTCCTCTCCTAAAGCCTTGAAGACTTTGGAATTGTCGACTTCCATAATCACAACACAATGATACTTGCCAAAGACAACAACCATATCAAGATCACAAAGCATTGAGACTGACATGAGGTTGTATCCTAAGGACTCAATAAGCATGACTTTGTCCATGTGTATGTCCTTAGAGATCGCAACCTTACCAAGACCCAATACCTTACTTTTGCCTTTGTCAGCAAAGAAGATATGCTTCAGATGTGACGGTGATAAGGGAGTAACCATCAATAGATTCTTGTCACCAGTCATGTGATTTGTACATCCACTATCGAGGACCCACTCATTGGCTTTGGGTTGATCATCCTGCAGATGAATTAGTGCAACTTACGATCTCATATACTTCATTAGTGAAGAATATGATATCAAGTTCATCAGATGAATTTCATCAGGCAATATAACAGATAAGCAGTATGAGGACGTGTGAAATGAAAGTTCATTTCTTCATGATTATCCTGCGTCCTTTCAGGCATTTTTGTCAGGCCCCCAGCAAATTCTTCAGACGTTAAAGCACGTCTGGAAGCCTGACCCTCGAAGAAGAGGTTAGTTCTTTTCTTCACCACCCACATCTCAAGGGGTGGCAAAGAGTTCATCACTCTGCGAGCACCATATGAGAATGGTGGCATAGAGGCCAATCCATTTTGTTTCACATAAGAGGGGTTAGGGTAAGCATATGAATAAGCGGAGAAATTCTTGAGGACTTATGAACATATTGGTTTGAAGAATAATGCACATATTCATAGCCCATAGCTCTACCTGCGAAAGCAGAGTTTTAGCACGATGATAATCATATGAGGACTTTGATCCTTTTGAGAATTTGATCCACGTGAGAAATTTTGGTTCATATGAGGACTTGGATCCATATGAAGAATTTGGTCCATATGAAGAGTTTGATCTGGGTTCCTATTCTTCACGGGTGGTGTCATGAGGACATTCACTGAAGAATTTCAAGGCACTTCTTGGGAACCCAGATTTTCTTCATAGGGAACCGTTCTGCAATTAGTGCCAACATATCTAGCAAATACTTCAACATTCTGATTTTTGAACAGTTTATAGTTGAGTCAAATGACTCATCGGAAGAATGAGGAGATTAGCATGTAAAGCCAGATAAGTTAGATGGATCAACTAGAGGTCCCTTTGCAGCAACCCATGAGGTTTTGGGATCTGCTCGGGCTTCAATATGTTCCATCGGCATTGAGTTTCCTCTCAAAGGCAATAACCTCTTTCCTAGGGTTCCTGTTGAGGATCTGCTTTTTAAGCACATCACAAAGAGTCTGATGCCCTTTGAGGCTTTTGTACATGCCTGTCATGTACAATTCCTTCAGCCCTACATCGTTAGTGATACTAGCAATGTCCTCAAATGAGGAATTAGTGATAGCAGAGGCAGGTGAAGAATTTGTAACATTTGAAGCATTTGAACATTCAGGTGAAGAATTAGTAGATTCACGTTCAATGCACTTTAAGCATGGAGGAACAAATTCTTCCTGAGAAGCGCTGATTTGTTGAGCAAGTAACGAATCACGCTCCTTCTGAAGATCTTCATAACTCACTCTTAGCTTCTCAAGATCTTGCTTTCTTTGAAGAAATTAATAAGAAAGTTTCTCATGATCAGACAAGAGAGTGTTATGATGACCTTGAAGGCTGTCAAACCTAGGCTGAAGTCTCGAAGATTTTCGATCGGGGCTTTAGTCGATCCATTTCTTCACCTAACATATCATCACTTTTATCTAGCATGTTTTGAACCTTTTCAAAAGCCCTTTGTTGTTTTACAGCAATCTTAGAAAGTTTTGAGTAGCTGGGCTTTAGATCTTCATCGATTCATTTTCACTAGATTCAGGAGGAGGTATATTTGAGTACCTTGGCACCCTTTGCCATGAAGCAAAAGGTGGGGCGTAGTCATCACTATCTTCATCAGCTTTGTTGGTGAGTTCATTTTCTTGAGTTGAAGATGGACTTGTTGGCGTAGCGATGCGCGAGCAGACTTCGCCACACTAGACTCGGATTCTTGATGCCTCCTCTTCCTCATGTTCCTCAGATTCAGCTTGAGTCCATTTCCTTGCCAATGAATGCCCGAGCCTTTTTGGAGCTGCTCTTCTTGTGAGAAGAAGGCTTTGAGGATTTTGATGATGAAGATTTTGGCGATTTCTTCTTCTTCTTAGCGTCATCGAACTGTAATCCTTGTATTTCTTCTTCTTTAATTCCTTTTCTGCGAGGACAATCTTGAATGTAGTGACCAGGTTTCTTGCATTTGTGGCAAAGTCTTCTCTTATAGTCATTGGATGAGGAATCACTGCTCCTTGAGGATTTTCCAGCGACCACGTCTTGAGAACTTCGGAATTTCTTCACGGCGGTGCTAGCTCTGGATCAATTCTTGAGGATCTCCAAGGCTACTACGAGTCTTCACAATCAGATTGAACCACGACCTTGGCCTTGAGGCACGTGATTTTCCATAGCTAGAACCATAGAGATCTTTGTTTTCAGCAAGCTGGAACTCATGAGTATTTAGCCTCTCGAGGATATCAGCTGGATCAAGTGACTTGTAGTCAGCACGCTCTTGTATCATCAGTGCCAGAGTGTCAAATGAGGAATCAAGTGATCTCAACAATTTCTTCACCACCTCATGGTCGGTGATGTTAGTGGCACCAAGCGCTTGAAGCTCATTTGAGATGTCAGTGAGGCGATCAAAGGTTTGTTGAACATTTTCGTTGTCGAGTCTTTTGAAGCGGTTGAAGAGATTGCGAAGAACATCAAACCGAGAGTCACGCTGAGTTGAGACTCCTTCATTTACTTTGGACAGACTGTCCCAGATGAGCTTAGCAGTTTCCAAAGCACTCACTCTTCCATATTGTCCTTTGCTCAGATGGCCGCATATGATATTCTTCGCTTGAGAATCGAGTTGCTTGAATCTCTTCACATCGGCAGCATGCAGAGAAGGTGTGATAGAGGGAACACCATTTTCCACAACATAACAGAGATCGTTGTCAATTGCCTCAAGATGCATTCACATCTTGTTCTTCCAGTAGGGGTAGTCCGTCCCGTCAAAGGTAGGACACCCAGCTGAGACCTTGATCATACCTGCGGTCGACATAACTAAAACTCTAGGTGGTTAAACCAAAATCACACAGAACAAGGGAGTACCTTGTTCTGATACCATTTTTTTATGTGGAGTGTTGTTTATCATGTCATATCATATTCTTTTCTTTGTAGCATGGACATTTGGACTTTTATGTGATTCAAAGCAATAGTCTAGTTTTGACATAATAATTTAGATACTCAAGCATACCAACAAGCAACCATGTCTTTCTAAATATCAACGCTAAAATAAGTTACCCCTAGCCCATCATGCTCAAACATTGATCCATTCATGAAACACACTCGAATATTAGCTACACCGAATACTTAAGTATGATCATATTGCTTCCTAGTTTGTGCTATTTACGAGAGAAGATGGGGACTCAAAATAAAAATAATAATTGCATAAAGTAAAAGTGAAAGTCGTTATATCGACTAGAGGGGGTGAATAGGCGATTTTATGAATTCTTCAATGAGGAATTTGCGGTGAGAAATTCCTAAGTGAAGAACTACTTGCACTGGAATAAGTACTCGAAGTAAGCATAAGAGAATGCGGGCATGGTCATCATGATGAAATGAAGACAATCAAAGAGTCTGAAAAGCGTAAACACGAGGATAACACAAGATGAAGACGAGCAGATGAAGAAATTGAACGAGGAAAGTGAGAAAGTATTGATCAAAGTCTTCAAACACAGATATGAACGAACACTCAACATAGTAATGAGGAAATGAAAGAGCTGAGGAAATAGAACCAGTGAGGTTGGTGAAGGCAATGATTTGGTAGACCAGTTCTAACTGTTGTCTCGGTTATGCGTCTGGTTGGAGCGGTGAGTATTTAAACTCGAGGACACACAGTCCGGACACACATCGGCGAGCACGCAGCTCGGGACACCAAGTCCTCACCGTATTCTCCTTGAACTAAGGTCACAGACCTCGTCCAATCACTCGTGGTAAGTCTTGAGCGACTTCCAAACCTTCATAGACTTGGTCACTCGGCGATCCACAATTCCTCTTGGATGCTCTAGACCATGGCGCCTAACCGTCTGGAAGAAGCACAGTCTTCAAAGGTAACAAGCGTCGGATCCACGCAGGATAAATCTCTTCAGTGATGCTCAATCACTTTGGGTTTGTAGGGGTTTGGTTTTGGGTTTTTCCTCACTCGATGATTTTCTCTCAAAGTCCTCGGAGGATGGGTTGCTCTCAAATGACAAGTGTCATGTTCTCTCGGAGCAGCCAACCAGCTAGTGGTTGTAGGGGGCGGCTATTTATAGCCTAGGGAGCAGCCCGACATGATAAGACATAAATGCCCTTCAATGATATGACCGTTAGGTGGATAAGATATTTTGGGACAGCTGGCGCGCAGCACAACAATGGTCGGAAATTTGATTTTCAAATTCCTCAGGGCTATCATGTTCCTCACTGTGTAGGCAATCCGCACTGGCGAATTCCTAACTTCTCAGTCAGAACAAATTCCTCAGCGACCAGAAGAACTTCGTCTCTATCACTGAAGAAATTGACTGAACTATGAGATTTCCAAAGGCTTCACTCGAAGGGATTGGTAGGTGTAGGATTTTGAGTTGAGCATCACATGGAAATTTTTCCTTAGTATTTCCTCGACCCCCTTTAACAGTACGGTGTTTCCTATGACTCAAGAAAGAGAAAAACAAAACTAAGAAAACAAAAGTCTTCACGCTTCATGTTCCTCAAATGAATACCAAGTCTTCAAGGACACACCAATTTCTTCACTTTCAAAGTCTTCAGAAAGTCTTCAGAATAACAAAGTCTTCAGTCGAAGAACTTCATATTTAGGGGTCGACTTTCTCTATAAATATCAAACTCCTCATAGACTTATAGACCTGTGTACACTTATAAACACATTAGTCCCTTAACCTATAAGTCTTCAATACACCAAAATCACTAAGCGGCACTAGGTGCACTTACAAAAAGAAAGGCCCTCGCAGAAGGAAGTAGGGATTTGTAGAGGTGAAAACATTTTAGGAGGTGTATCCATCCCACCAACTAAAATTACTCAGAGTTCCGAACACTTTGGGAGGTGTATCCATCCCACCAACTAAAATGACTCAGAGTTCCGAACACTTTCAATGCCAGGTATGCCATAGGCGGTTCCCAAACAGAAAATAAAGTTTATTCCGTTTTGCACCATTCTTTCACTTTCCATGGCTAACCGTATCCACGGGTGCCCTCCATACCAACACTTTCCAAGGAATTTATTATTTGACAACAAAAAGTAAATTCATTTTTGCATTTCCGGACTGGGCATCCCTAAAACCTTTGCCTTACTCTCGTGCAATGATAAGTGAATAAACACTCATCGTGAGAATAACACATCCAGCATGGAAAATATTAGCCACCCGTTACCGTTCCGTGAGCGAAACAAACACACAAAAGAGAAGTTTATTTTGAAAATTAGAGATGGCACATGCAAATTTGCTTAGAATGGCAAAGTAATACCACATATAGGTAGATATAGTGGATTCATGTGGCAAAACTAGTTTAAAGGATTTTGGATGCACAAGTAGAGGTCATACTTAGTGCAAAATGAAGGCTAGCAAAAAGATTGAGAAGCGACCAACCAAGAAATGAATAATCTCATAAGCAAGAATTAAGCATAATTAAGACCGAATAATGCACCACAAGTAGGATATAATTTCCATTGCATGATTATTTACTTCCGTGCATGCATAGGGAATCACAAACCTTAACACCAATATTCTTACTAGAGCACAATTACTCATCAACATAACTCACATATCACATCATCATATCTCAAAACTATTACTAAGAATCAAGTTTATTTTGTCCAATGATCTTCATGACATTTTTATTTTCTTTTTATTTATCCTTCTTGGATACCTATCACTTTGGGACTAATTTTCATGTGTTGCTTTTCATAAGCTCAAACAAATATAAGTGAAGATCATGAGCATAAAATTTTTTCTTTCTCTCAAACTAATTTAAGTGAAGCAAGAGAGAATTTCTTCAAAATTTTAACTAACTCTCAAATAAATCTAAGTGAAGCAAGAGAATATTTCTTCAAAAATACTAAGCAAACCATGCTCAAAAAGATATAAGTGAATCACTAGAGCAAGTCCTAGCTCATAAAAGATTTAAGTGAAGCATAGAGAGCAATTCTAACAAGTCATGATATGATTTTGGCTCTCTCAAATAGGTGTGTCCAGCAAGGATTGATTATTAAAACACAAAATAAAACAAGCAAAGACTCATATCATACAAGACGCTCCAAGCAAAACACATATCATGTGACGAATAAAAATATAGTTTCGAGTAAAATATCGATAGTCGTTAGAAGAAAGAGGAGATGCCACTCGGGGGCATCCCCAAGATTAGTTGGTTGCTCATTGTTGGATAATAGCTTGGGAGCGGGGCATCCCCAAGCTTAGGCTCTTCTATCCTTCTTTCATCCATCGTAAGATAACCCAAAACTTGAAAACTTCAATCACACAAAACTCAACAAAATCTTCATGAGATCCGTTAGTGTAAGAAAAATAAATAACTACTATAAGTGTTGTATCAAACCAATTCATATATATTTTTGTATTATATCTACTTTATTCCAACTTTTCTATGGCAAAAACTCATAAAAGAAAACCATAGAGCCATCAGAATAAGCACACAACACAAAGAAATAAGAATCTGTCAAAACAGAACATTCTGTAGTAATCTGACTTCTGCGAATACTTCTAGAAGTCCAAAAATTCTACCAAATTAGGAAGACTAGGGTAATTTGTATATTAATCTCTGCAAAAATAGTCAGAGCAAAAGCTCTTTTCTATGATTTATGAAAATTATTTTCGTGAGCGCAAAGTTTCTGTCTTTTTTAGCAAGATCAAACAACTATCACCCAAGAAGATCCTAAAGGCTTCACTTGGCACACACACTAATTAAAACATAAAAACACAATCATCACAGTAGCATAATTGTGCTAACACTCAAGAACAGAAAGCAAAAAGCAAAAATAAAATTTATTCATTGGGTTGCCTCCCAACAAGCGCTATAGTTTTACGCCCTTAGCTAGGCGTAAAGAAAGGATCTAAGTTTTGTCATCTTTAGTTCTAGATCCATAAGATGCCCTCGAGATTGATTCATAAGGTGGCCTTATTTTTGTTCTAGGGTTCCATACCTTTCCTCAAAGGAAATTGGAAATTAATATTGCCTTCTATCATATCAATCACGGCACTGATGCAAGAAATTTGTAGTAGATTGAAATAATAGATCGCAAATAAAATAAAATGCTGCAAAGTATTTTTGTAATTTTGGTTTAATAGACCTGAAAAAAATGCAAAGGAAAAGTAGATCGCAAGCAAATATATGAGGAAGAAGACCTGGGGGCCGTAGGTTTCACTAGTGGCTTCTCCCGAGAAAGATAACAAATGGTGGGTAAACAAATTACTGTTGGGCAATTCATAGAACTTCAAATAATTATGACGATATACAGGCAATGATCATTACATAGGCATCACATCCACGATTAGTAGACCGATTCCTACTTGCATCTACTACTATTACTCCACACGTCGACCACTATCCATCATGCATCTAGTGTATTAAGTTCACGGAAAAATGGAGTAATGCAATAAGAACGATGACATGATGTAGACAAGATCCATTTATCTATTGCGTAGATATATATCCCATCTTTTTTAACCTTGGTAGCAGCGATACATACATGTCGGTTCCCTTTCTGTCACTGGGATCAAGCATCGTAAGATCGAACCCACTACCGGGCATGTCTTCCAATTGCAAGATAAATAGATCAAGTTGGCCAAAAAATAACCCAAATATCGGAGAAGAAATACGAGGCCATAAGAGATCATGCATATAAGAGATCAAAGAAACTCAAAGAAATTTCATGGATATTAAAAGATATAACTGATCATAAACTAGAAGTTCATCAGATCCAAACAAACACACCGCAAAAAGAGTTCCATCATATGGATCTCCTAGAGACCATTGTATTGAGAATTCAGCGAGAGAGAAAAAGCCATCTAGCTACTAACTACGGGCCCGAAGGTCTACAAAGAACTACTCACGCATCATTGGAGAGGCCAATGGAGGTGGTGAACCTCATCCGAGATGGTGTCTAGATTGGATCTGGTGGTTCTGGACTCTGCGGCGGCTAGATGAATATTTCGTCGACTCCCCTAGGGTTCTAGTAGTTTTGGGGTATTTATAGAGCAAAGAGGCGGTCCGGGGGGCACCCGAGGTGGGCACAACCCACCGAGGCGCTGCGCCTCTGGCGCTCCACAGTGGGTTGTCCCTCCTCGGGACTCCCCTGGTGCAACAAGGGCCCAACTTCTTCCTTTTGATCCATAAAAAATCATCGTGAAGTTTCGTTGCATTTGGACTCCGTCTAATATTGATTTCCTGCGATGTAAAATACATGGAAAAAACAGCAACTGGCACTTGGCACTATGTCAATAGGTTCGTACCAAAAAATGATATAAATGACTATAAAATCTTTACCTAATAATAAAGCAAATTGGGTTTCTTTCGTCCGTCATGGTATTTTTCTAGAAAAGTCCCTGTCTTTTCTTGAAATCAACCTGCCGTCCGGATTTAAGTCACACCTGAACCGTTATTTTACATTTTTTGAAACCCCCCCTGATGTTTTAGGTAATTCATCCACGGATCATATTTAAGTCAAACAAATGCTTTTTAAAATCATCCATATCTTTTAAACCGTAAGTCCGATTTGAACATGTTATATACGAAATTTGATTAGAAAAATATGTAGAATATGAATATGAGATTATTTTTACCTGTTAAGTATTTTTAAATATTATTTTGAAATGTATTTGAGTCAAACCAAATGATTTTCTAAATTATCTGTATCTTTTAAACCGTAACTTCGATTTTAACATATTATATATGAAATTTTATTAGAAAAATGTGTGGAATCTAAATATGATGTTAATCTTACCTGTTAAATATTTTTGAAATATTGTTATGGAAGCAAACTTATAATTCATTTTTTTCATACCGGCGGCGACCCGGATTGCAAATAAACACCCCACTATAACCATATGCGAAAAAGAAAACATCGATAACTACACATGCATACCTCTGAAAAGTGTCGCAGGGGAAAACAACAGATTTCTCATCGTGAGAGTGACAGAAAGCGAGAGAGAGAGAGAGAGGAGAGAGGGAGAGAGAGATGCCTTAGGATTAACCTTATTTAACACACATTTTTTGTTGTGTTGTGTGAACACCGAGGCCATCACCGGCGAGGGTGAGAAGGAGGATAAGCGGCAACACAAATATGATGCCTCGCAAAAATAAAGGAGAGGGACCAATTGTGGTCTTGAGTGATGGTCGTTGAGTTAGGAGCGTGTGTTATGTTTTCTCTCCCGTTGCAACGCACAGGCTCTTTTGCTAGTGATTATAAAACATCCAAGATTGATAATAAAACAACATGGAACAATCAAAAATTATAGATACGTTGGATTCGTATCATCGACGACCTCGATGTCGTAGCCGATGTCCGTGACATGCCCGCATACTCTAGCATGCCAATTGATTTCCTGCGGCCAGTAATGGTCGTCAGCTTCCTCGGCGACGTCGGGCGAAGAGACCGCGATACACCTCTTTTGGGCCAGTCGCTCCTCGAGCTCCACGGGAAGCGTAGTCGGGTGCTGCGATGCTCTGGAATGGGGGATGGGGATGGGGATCTGTGGGAAAGGGGGCATTTGGCAGGCGTCATCTAAGAAACTCTGGGCGGCGTTGGTATGGAGATCGGTGGGTAAGCTGCATGGGAAAACTGGCAGATGTTGACAATAGAGGCCTTGCGGCGGCGGGTATCTTGCTAGGGTTTTGAGCGAGGGAGGGTGTGTGTGTGTGCGCGCGTGCGCGCCCGAGGAAGTTTTGGTGTGTGTGTGTGTGGAGGGGGTGCGGGGAGTGTGTTTGAGGAAATGATGCGGGTACTGAAAATTTTAGTACGCGGGAGTCAAACGTCAGAGTGAAATGCCGGGGCTGTTGAAAATTTTGATGATGGTGCATCGCACACGGTCCGGAGATAACAACCATGTGTTATGAAACAAAAAAAACCCTCGGGGCAGGCAGATATTTTAGAGGGATGAAGGCGGGATTGGGAACAAGAAACATCACACACGGTCGAAACATAATAACTATGTGTTATCAACAAGAAAAGGCTGCACGCGAATAGATATTTTTGAGAGGGGAAGCCTCGTGGGGCGCAATGTACTGTGCGGATTTTCGCGATAGGGGCATCGGCGTGGCACACGGTTAGTTTGAGTGAACCGTGTCTGTTGCGTCATCCGACTTGTCTAATGTTCAAGAAATGGGGATGAATTTCAAACACCACAACACCGTGGCTCTCCGGCAAATGTTGAGGTGCTTGCTTTTGTAATTCTACTAAATACAAAACTTGTCTGAAATTCATGAACCTTGGCATGCTATCATGGAACGGCATCAACATGCTGGGGTAAAAAATATTTTCCCACTTGGGGCAGGTTACGGTATTAGCTTCTCACAACCAGAACTTCTCGCAAGAAGCCTCATGGTTCTGTTAGGGAAACATGTCACCTTTGTGGACAAAACAATATTCATCGCCTCTTCTTCCTTTAAATTTTTTCCTGGTGTCAACATAGAACAACAGGAGTGTCGTGTTAATTTTTGGATTTTTGTGGGGATTGTTTGGACATTTTTATACGTTTTTTCACAGGAAGACTGTAAGGGAACCCCCTACAGTATAATTGGTGCAACAAACCCAAGTTGCAATTACCGTGCTTTGAACCTGGGTGGGTAGGAAGGCATAAGCCCCTTCCCACCACTAGGCTATGCCTTAGTCTGTGACATATTTATACGTTAACTAAGTTTTCTCGACATTTATGTGCATAAATCAAAATTTAACTACATGCACAAGCTCCATCCATAAAAACGGGCTACAAAATCAAATGTTTGTCCTTGGTTGCAAACTTAGGTCACATGCAAGAAATGAGAATGAATGTCAAACACCTTGACACTGTCGCTCGGCCGCTAACATTGAGATACATGATTTTAAAATTCTAGTAAACCGAAAACTCGTCTGAAATACATGAAACTTGACATGATATCATAGAACGGCATCGACATGCCGTGGTAAAATATTGTCGCATTTGTGGCAGATTTGGGTATAAGCTTCTCGCAAACCAGAGCTTCTCTCACAACAAGCCTGGTGGTTTCGGTAGGGAACGTGCCACCTTGGGGGACGAAACGGTATCCGTTGCCTCTTCTGTCGGGACCCCGATCCTAAGTCACACCGATCTAGCATGTAACACATCATATCACTTTGCGGCCTCACGCACGGTATTCCCACGGGTGTCGCCTTACCATGGCCCGGGACCGTTTGCCCCTTTTGTCTCACGTATATGATAGTGTCGCTAGCATCCATATGACAGAGAACCCGGGCCGACATGACTAGTCGTGAACCCAAAGTGGCACTAACCTATGGGGACAGGCATACATGAATCAACATCGAGCATGTCGGTCAAGAGCGTGTGAATCCGGGCTGTAGCACTGGGCAAAGCAGGACTCCGGTAACCGGGCTGTGTCGAGCTAAGCGGGACTCGGATATCACCGCGTGACATTTCCCGAAGGACATACATAGGAGCAAGTGAAACACATGCCGGCCAGTCAAGTGTCCAAGCGATCGTCTTTGGGCTAGCGGGACTCCGGTGAACCGGGCTGTAGCGGACTACTATCGCTCGAAAGCACGAGACTACATTTCCCCATAAGAGAGGCTACCAAGGATAAACAACTAGGTTGTCGGATCCCACATAGCAATACAAGTTACACGTCGCATAACATGCAAGTATGTGTTGTACAACATGGCATCACAACATAATGCAAACTCATATAGGTAAAGGCTTAGAAGAGCCACATAGCATTAAATACAAGCAGGGTCACATGACCCATCATTGAAACATACAAGCAACAAGCGGAAGCATTACATGTCCGAGTACGAGACAACTACAAAAGAAAAAGGCTGAGAAGCCAGATTATCTACAAGACCCTCCACGGATACAAGATCGTAGCTAAGGTAACAAGCTACTAAATGAAGTCAAAGCGGAACTACTAGTAAGACCGAAGACTCCATTGCAAAACATAAATAAAACAACGTGAGTACAAAGGTACTCAGCAAGACTTACATCGAGATCCTATTATACATGCATTAGTATCAAGAAGGTAATGTGGAGTTTAGTTGCAGCAAGCCAGCTTTGACTCTGTGGCTATCACTGTTCTCGACTACGAACTTCTTTTAGGTGATATGGTGCACAGGTCCACTAGTCACCACACAATACACTACTATGGATTCATTCCGTCTCCATCGAGAAGGCCATCCATAGCACTCACACTGTCTTGAGCATTTTATAGTATCCACTTCAAGTTGTCTATGTACCACGTAAGCATCCAAGCAGTCCATAACCGAGGACACGGCTATTGAATAGATCATGATAACCTGCGGGGTGTACTTCTTCACACGCGCTCTCACCACTTATCACCGTGTACCGTCATGTACCTCGGCAACCTTCAAGCGGAAGCTTTGGCGAGGTGTCGGCACGACGACTAACCACACAAGACTCTAGTCCAGGTTTATCGCCTATTCGGGTTCCATCCGCAAGGAGATCCGGCCGGGGTATCGCTCACGGCCCCAAACGATGTGAGCAGGGTTCCCAAGCCCACCATCCGGGTGCCACTTGGTACACGGTGCCACCTGTGACAAATCTGTCCCAAGCCCACCCTGTCGGGTGCCACTCGGTAGAAAAATAGACCTACCTACAAACACCAGAAACTAGTTGCGACTCCTGGACAGAGGTCAAGTTGGTTAATAAGTCGAGAGAGCTTGGGCGCCGGAGCTCAATGTGTGGTAATGTCGAGTCATTGGACGACATACATAGAACTCGAGGCTTAGGGCCGGTTCGGTGAGACAACCCACCATGTACTCCTACATGGCCTCTCATCGCTACCTTTACCAAATCGTGTTCACACACACTTCACTCTCAGCATCAGAACATCTCGTAACACTCCAATTCATTCCCAATGAATCAGACCTGACACAACTCTAAGCAATAGCAGGCATAGCATGGTAGGAAAACAACATGGCTCAATCAACTCCTACACATGCTAGTGGGTTTCAACTATTCTTGTGGCAATGACAGTGTCATGCAGAGAAATGGGTTCAACTACCGCAGCCCAAAGTAGCGGATGAATCGTTGTTGTCCTAATGCAATAGCGAGAGCAGGAGGCGAGAGAGTAGGATTATGTCGGAATGAACAAGGGATTTGCTTGCACGGTATATCAACAAGGGAGGCCTTTGCTTCACGACAGTACTCTGGAGCGTCTCGGAGCAGGACCTATCGAGAAGGAACGGTGCCGGCAATCAATACACAATCATATGCAACAATATGATGCATGAACATGGCATGTAGATGTGATGTTGTTGGAGCTAATGCAACTAGTATTCAATTTGAATGAAGTCCATTTGAACCAAGGGTTCAAATGCAACTCCAAAATAAGCTCTTATAAATGCCATTCATGTGTTTTCACCTATACAGCAAGTATAAGTTGTTTTATCATCCATGAAACTGGTACAGATGGGTAGATTGTATTTTTCTGATAATTTTTCATATATAAATTATTTCAATCTGAGCTACGGTTGAATTTATATGATTTTTTGAAGTTTTGAATATTTTCTGGAATTTCCTGATTTATTTTAATACCAGAAAATCAAATCTTTGCGTCGACCTTGCGTAAGCATGACGTCGACAAGTCAATACTGATGGCTGAGGTCAAACTGACGTGTGGGGCCACACGTCGGTGACACTGAGTTAAGCAGGGGTTAGTTTAGTTTAATTAAAGATTAGAACCTTTGGTGCCTACATGTCGGCGTCGAGGTTAGGTTAGTTGGTGACTAGCTTAAGCTAATCACCTGACGGCGGGGTCCACCTGTCCGGCCAGCGAGGTCATCGCCGGCGACCACGGATCTGGCGGTGTCCGCTTCTCTGAGCCACGGGGCGGCGTCACGAGGGCACAGGCGTGCCGGGCTCTCGCGCGCATCTGAGTGGGGCAGGTGGGAGGAGCTGAGGCGGGCTCGCGGAGCGCGAGGCTTCGTGGCGGCGGCGGAGTCGGGCGCGAAGCGGCGAGATCTGCGACTGCGGTGTCTGGCGAAGCGGAGAGGGGAGGAGGAGCAGCATCTCACAGCAGTCACGACGAACGGGTCGGCGAGGTCGAGGAAGAACCGAAGCGGTCGTAGCGGCGGAGGGGATCTCCGGCGACCGGAGACGAAGACGGCGACGGCGGCAGCTCCACAGGCGTCGAGCGTCTTGTGGCTTGCGAAGAGGACGAGGGAGTCGTGGCGGAGCTCGTGGACTCCACGGCGAGGGGCACGGCGGGAGCGCGTCGGCGGTGAGCTCTTGGCGGGCAGGCCGGCGTGAGGAGAGGAGAGGTCCATGGGAGGAGGAGGCGAGAGAGAGAGAGTGGGGAAGGACCGGGCGGCGGCGTGGCGATGTCCAGGGCATCTAGAAGCGACGAGGAGGGCCTTGAGCAGGCTGGTGGCGTGGCGCCCGATCTTGTGTGGCGGTCTTGTGCTGCGTCGACCCTACCGCCTGGCCGATCGGGCGCCAGGAGGACGACGGCGGTGGTGGGCTGGGCCAGCCTGCTTGGGCCAAGCCAAGCCGCCTGATGCCAGCAACACAGTGTAAGTGGCCAGTTAGGTTTTTCCCTTTATTTCTTTTCTATTTTTCGACATTTGTTTTGATTTAATTAAAATACTAAATCATTTTATTTCCTTATGCCAATTTTGCGGAGCTAACTATATTATTCAGAGCTCCTCGACAACTAGCATAATTATTGGACATATATAATATATATAACATATATATATATATATCCAATGCAAATAATTATGCATTAATTCCAAATGCCCAAAATAAATACTTATGAGCTCCTAATTATATAGGTTTGATTTTTATCAGTGTCCAATATTTTGAGAGAGCAACATGAGCATTTTCTTGGACCCTTTTGGAGCATTTTTTATTTAGGTCATTTCTAAAAATGATTCAGAGGGTTTCACAAATCCTCATTTCAATTAAAATGGAATTTAAACATGATGCACAAATGACTAGCTAGTCTAGGTCATACCAGAACTAGGGATGTGACAACTCGCCCCCACTTGAAAGAATCTCGTCCTGAGATTCAGGGGTCGATGGAAAATAGGTGGGGTACTCCAATCGAAGACGGTCTTCTCGCTCCCAAGTAGCTTCTCTCTCGGAATGATGAGACCACTGAACCTTGAGAAACTTGATGTTCTGACGTCGGGTAACACGCTCTGCTTGATCAAGAATGCGAACCGGGTACTCTCGGTATGTGAGGTTATCTTGGAGATCAAGCGTTTCGTGGTCCACTCCGCGGATAGGATCCGAGAAGCAACGCCTGAGTTGAGAGACGTGGAAGACATCATGCACTCTGGAAAGATGTGGGGGTAGTTCCAACTGGTAGGCAACCTCTCCTCGTTTAGCGAGAATGCGAAAGGGACCAATGTAACGAGGAGACAACTTGCCCTTGATACCGAAACGATGGGTACCCTTTAGAGGAGTAACCCGAAGGTAAGCCTTGTCGCCAACTTCATAAGCCACTTCCTTATGACGACGGTCATACTGGCTCTTTTGACGAGATTGGGCTGTTTTCAAATTCTCACGAATGATGCGAACTTGCTCTTCTGCCTCCTGGATCATATCCGGTCCAAAGAATTGTCTTTCACCAGTTTCTGACCAGTTCAAAGGTGTTCGACATCTTCGTCGATAGAGAATCTCAAATGGAGCTTTCTTGAGACTGGATTGATAGCTATTGTTATAAGCAAACTCGGCGAAAGGAAGGCATTTCTCCCAATCCATACCGAATGAGATAGCATAAGCTCTAAGCATGTCTTGAGAATTTGGTTGACCCTTTCCACCTGACCACTCGACTGAGGGTGGAAAGCGGTACTGAAGGAAAGATGGGTCCCCATGGCAGTTTGGAAACTCTCCCAGAAATGAGAAGTGAAAAGACTGCCTCGGTCTGAATTGGTCTCTAGTGGAACACCATGAAGTGACACTATTCGAGAAATATATAAGTCAGCGAGCTAACTAGCGGTGATACTCTCTCGAACAGGTAGGAAGTGAGCCACTTTGGAAAGACGATCAACGACTACGAAGATAGCGTTATTCCCTTTCTTGGTCCTGGGAAAGCCGGTGATGAAGTCCATACCAACTTTATCCCATTTCCACTCAGGAATGGCTAAAGGCTGAAGGGTACCAGCAGGCCTTTGATGCTCTGCCTTAACGCGACGACAAACGTTGCAGTTAGCAATAAACTGAGCGATTTCTCTCTTCATCCTAGTCCACCAGAACCTCTGGCGTAGGTCCTGATACATCTTAGTACTACCGGGATGAATCGTGAGAGGAGATTCATGCGCCTCCTTATTATCGGAGATGTTGATTCTTGGGAACTACCAAGCGATTCTCAAAGAAAACAACACCACGATCATCCATAGAGAAACATCCACCAACTCCCTTCTTAATGTTTCTCTTGATCCGAGAAATTCCCGTGTCCTGCTTTTGAGCGGCGACAATCCGATCCTCAAGATCAGGTTTTGCCACCAAGGTAGAAAGGAATCCTTGAGGAGCAATGTGAAGATTAAGCTTACAGAATTCCTCATGGAGAAGTGGTTGGCCTTGCTGCAACATGAGATTGATGCAATAGGATTTGCGACTTAGAGCATCAACCATGACATTGGCTTTGCCTGGGGTGTAGGTAATCCCTAAATCATAATATGAGATCAACTCCAACCAACGTCTTTGCTTAAGGTTCAAATCTGGTTGGGTGAAGATATACTTGAGACTCTGGTGATCGGTGTAAATCTCGCAACGTTTACCAAGAAGGTAGTGTCGCCAGGTCTTGAGTGCATAGACTACGGCTGCAAGCTCTAGATCATGTGTAGGATAATTCTCCTCATGTGGATGCAACTGACGAGATGCATAGGCAATCACATGACGGTCTTGCATAAGAATGCAACCTAGTCCCTGTCGTGAGGCGTCGCAGTAGATAACAAAGTCTTTAGTGAAATCCGGTGGCACAAGTATGGGAGCAGAAGTCAGGCGTCTTTTCAGTTCCTGAAAACTGTACTCACACTGTGGGGACCACTCAAACTTTTTATCTTTCTTGAGAAGTTCCGTGAGGGGTTTGGCTATTTTGGAGAAGTTTTCAACAAAGCGGCGACAATAGCTGGCGAGACCAAGGAAACTCCTAACTTGTTTAACGGTTTCAGGTGGAGTCCAATCGAGAACGGCCTGAACTCTCTCGGGATTGACAGCAATGCCCTTACCAGAAAATATGTGGCCTAGGTAGGTCACTTCTGGCAACCAAAATTCATACTTGGAGAACTTGGCATAAAGGCGTTGCTCTTTGAGTTTTTCTAACACAAGTCTAAGATGTTCGGCATGCTCTTCCTCGTTCTTCGAGTAAATAAGAATATCATCGAGGTAAACCACGACGAACTTATCTAAGTACTCCATGAAGATCGAGTTCATCAAGCGGGAGAAGGTAGCTGGAGCGTTGGTTAGACCAAAGGACATGACGGTGTACTCGTACTGGCCATAACTAGTGACAAAGGCCGTTTTAGGAATTTCCCCGTTTCTGATCTTGATTTGGTGGTAGCCTAACCTCAAATCCATCTTGGAGAAGACTGAGGATCCAGCAAGCTGATCATACAGGTCATTGATCCTGGGAAGCGGATATTTGTTCTTTATCGTGACCAAATTAACGGGACGATAATCTACAACCATCCGGTCCGTACCATCCTTCTTCTTGAGGAAGAGGACGGGGCAAGACCAAGGAGAAGAACTAGGATGGATGAAACCCTTTTGCAAGGACTCATCAAGTTGTTTCTTAAGCTCGGCTAGTTCTAAGGGTGCCATCTTATAAGGTCTCCTAGAGATTGGAGCTGTTCCTGGGATAAGATCTATGATTTAACTCTACATCTCTGTCGGTGGAATACCTGGCAGTTCCTCTGGAAAAACATCCGGAAAGTCACGGACTACGGGATATCTTCAAGGTGCGGAAGAGGGCTGGCATTAAGAGAATAGAGCTGGCGCTTTGCAACTCTAGTGGAGATAGTGACTATCTTGCGGATGGGTGTGTAAGCTGAATGCACCTAGTATAACAATCAATCTTGGCATGATGAGCTGTCATCAATCCATACCCAAGATGATGTTAATATCGAGGACTTGAGGGCTACAAGTGATGCAAGGAATACAAGTCTGTCAACAAGGATTTCATTACCATGGCTTACACTAGAAGTTTGCCATTTGGATCTAGGGGTTTGAATGACTAGTGGAGAGGGCATATCACAAAATGATATGTTGTGAAAGTTAGCATAGCTTTCAGAAATGAAGGAATGAGATGCTCCAGTATCGAATAGAACTGAGGCGGGATGGGAATTGACAAGGAGTGTACCAAGAACGACATCCGGATCATCATGAGCGTCTTTAGCTGAGACGTGATGCACACGTCCACGTTCAGTGGGGGCTGACTTAACATTGATCATCTTGCGTGATGGCTTAACACAGCCAACAGTCTTCTCAGGCTGGGATGGAGTAAAACTGATGCGAGGCGATCCGTGCATAGTGTCCTGGCTCTCCGCATGTGAAGCAAGTCCCTGAAGTAGGACATGGACCCGCATTGACAAGTGGTCTACCAATAGGCCTGGGTGGAGCATGTAACTGAACTGGGTGAGGCGCCACATGGGAAGACCTCGGTGAATATCCGGGTGGAAGAGCAGAGTTCGGAATCCAAATCCGGCGCTTCTGCGAACTAGAACCGAAAGAAGATCCCAACTCACGGGTGTGCTTACGAGACTCCTCGTAAGTGAGCTGAGCTGTCTCTGCATTAATGGCCTTGTTCACAAGAGCTTGGAATGTATCACAATGATGTAAGTGGAGATCACGACGCAACTTGGGGTTGAGACCCTTCCGAAACCTAGCCTGCTTCTTGGCGTCCGTGGACACTTCTTCTGTAGCATAGCGGGCGAGGTTCTCAAACTCTCTGCTGTAGGCATCAACAGCCATCTTACCCTGGATGAAACTACAGAACTCTTCTCTCTTGCGATCGATGAGGGCTTCAGGAATGTGATGCTCGCGAAAAGCCTCAGTGAAATCTCTCCAGGTAGGAATCTGACCAGCTGGAAGCATAGCCTCATAGTTCTGCCACCAAAGACTAGCATGACCTTCCGGTGGGTACGCAGCATAGGTGACCTTGTCACTTTCAGCTACGTTCGCGAGCGGAGCTTGCGCGTGATACTACTGAGCCAGTCATCTGCATCGAGTGGCTCGATGGAATGATGAAAGGTAGGTGGGTGCAAGCGAATGAAATCATGAATGGTGGCAGACCCTTTGAACTGATGTGCGGTGTTCTCCTCGATACGTGCCAACAAGCGGTTAGACTCACGCTTGTTCCTCTCCATCTCTAACATAAACTCTGCCAATGAAGGCTGGTCGGGAGGATCCTCATCCCTACCATCTCCGTGGTTCTGGCTACGAGCAACAGAACTTCGCTTAACTGGTGACATCCTGAGAAACGAAACCAAGGGCGAATCAGCATCAGCTATATGCTATAGATTGTAGGATAAGGATATTAGTATCTCTCGAACTCCTAGGGCAATTCCGGCAGCATAACGGCAGTAAAATGCTCAGAATGAGACATCCTGCCAAAATGGGGTAGTACAACAACTCAACATCACCACTCAAAGGTTCTAGGATAATACTAAACAGACTGCACCGGAAGTACTTGAACTGGGATATGACTCTGATCAGGCAGTCCTAAGAAACTACGGAGTAGTAACACGTGATCCTGATAGACAGAAGAGAAAGCCTAGTTCCTTAACCCCGTAGGAAAAAGTAAGATGACTCAGATCAGAGGGCCATGAGGTAAAGGAGTAAAAAGAGCCTTACGTTCCCTTCCACAATCAATTCCCCTACATAACTAAAGAATTTCTAGACTCAACTTGACCAGGTTGGCTTGGAAATCCTCTGAGCGATTAGGTTACGATACCAAAGCTCTCGGGACCCGATCCTAAGTCACACCGATCTAGCATGTAACACATCATATCACTTTGCGGCCTCACGCACGGTATTCCCACGGTGTCGCCTTACCATGGCCCGGGACCGTTTAGCCTTTTGGCTCACGTATATGATAGTGTCGCTAGCATCCATATGACAGAGAACCGGGCCGACATGACTAGTCGTGAACCCAAAGTGGCAATAACCTATGGGGACAGGCATACATGAATCAACGTCGAGCATGTCGGTTGACAGCGTGTGAATCCGGGCTGTAGCACGGGCTAACAGGACTCCGATAACCGGGCTGTAGCAGGCTAAGCAGGACTCGGATATCACCGTGACATTTCCCGAAGGACACGGACATAGGAGCGAAGTGAAACACATGCTGGCCGATCAAGTGTCCAAGCAGTAGTCTTTGGGCTAGCAGGACTCGTGAACCGGGCTGTAGCGGACTACTATCGCTCGAGAAGCACGAGACGCATTTCCCCATAAGAGAGGCTACCAAGGATAAACAACTAGGTTGTCGGATCCCACACATAGCAATACAAGTTACACATCGCATAACATGCAAGTATGTGCTATACAACATGGCATCACAACATAGCATAAACTCATATAGGTAAAGGCTCGGAAGAGCCACATAGCATTAAATACAAACAAGGGTCACATGACCCATCATCCGAAACATACAAGCAACAAGCGGAAGCATTACATGTCCGAGTCTGAGACAACTACAAAAGAAAAAGGCTGAGAAGCCTGACTATCTACAAGACCCTCCCAAGGATACAAGATCGTAGCTGAGGTAACAAGCTACTAAATCAAGTCAAGAGGAACTACTAGTAAGACCGAAGTCTCCGCTGCAAAACATTAATAAAACAACGTGAGTACAAAGGTACTCAGCAAGACTTACATCGATCCTATTATACATGCATTAGTATCAAGAAGGTAATGTGGAGTTTAGTTGTAGCAAGCCAGCTTTGACTCTGTGGCCATCACGTTCTCGACTACGAGAACTTCTTTGAGGTGATATGGCGCTGCAGTCCACTAGTCACCACACAATACACTACTATGGATTCATTCCGTCTCCATACGAGAAGGCCATCCATAGCACTCACACTGTCTTGAGCATTTTATAGTATCCACTTCAAGTTGTCTATGTACCACGTAAGCATCCAAGAAGTCCATAACCGAGGACACGGCTATTCGAATAGATCATGATAACCTGCGGGGTGTACTTCTTCACACGCTCTCTCACGACTTATCACCATGTACCGTCATGTACCTCGGCAACCTTCAAGCGGAAGCTTTGGCGAGGATGTCGGCCATGACGACTAACCACACAAGACTCTAGTCGGGTTTATCGCCTATTCGGGTTCCATCCGCAAGGAGATCCGGCCGGGTGTCGCTCACGGCCCCAAACGATGTGAGCAGGGTTCCCAAGCCCACCATCCGGGTGCCACTTGGTACACCGTGCCACATGCCTAATCTGTCCCAAGCCCACCTGCGGGTGCCACTCGATGAAAAATAGCACTACCTACAAACACCAGAAACTAGTTGCGACTCACGGGCAGAGATCAAGTTGGTTAATAAGTCGAGAGCTTGGGCGCCCGGAGCTCAATGAGTGGTAGTATCAAGTCATTGGACGACATACATAGAACTCGGTGCTTAAGGACGGTTCCAGTGAGACAACCCACCATGTACTCCTACATGGCCTCTCACCGCTACCTTCACCAAATCGTGTTCACACACACTTCACTCTCAGCATCAGAACATATCGTAACACTCCAATGCATTCCCAATGAATCAAACCTGACACAACTCTAAGCAATAGCGGGCATAGCATGGTAGGAACACAACATGGCTCAATCAACTCCTACACATGCTAGTGGGTTTCAACTATTTACTGTGGCAATGACAGGTCATGCAGAGGAATGGGTTCAACTACCGCAGCACAAAGTAGCAGATGAATCGTTGTTGTCTGATGCAATAGCGAGAGCAGGAGCGAGAGTAGGATTGTATCGGAATGAACAAGGGGTTTGCTTGCACGGTAAATCAACAAGGGAGGCACCGCTTCACGCAGGTACTACTGGAGCGTCTCCGGAGCAGGACCTATCGAGAAGGAACGGTGCCGACAATCAATACACAATCATATGCAACAATATGATGCATGAACATGGCATGTAGATGTGATGTTTTTGGAGCTAATGCAACTAGTATTCAATTTGAATGAAGTCCATTTGAACCAAGGGTTCAAATGCAACTCCAAAATAAGCTCTTATAAATGCCATTCATGTGTTTTCACCTATACAGCAAGTATAAGTTGTTTTATCATGCATGAAACTGTTACAGATGGGTAGATTGTATTTTTCTGATAATTTTTCATATATAAATTATTTCAATCTGAGCTACGGTTGAATTTATATGATTTTTTGAAGTTTTGAATATTTTTTGGAATTTCCTGATTTATTTTAATACTAGAAAATCAAATCTGCGTCGACCTTCGCGTAAGCATGACGTCGCAAGTCAACTACTGCGATCGCTGAGTCAAACCGGCGTGTGGGGCCACACGTCGGTGACCTGAGTTAAACAGGGGTTAGTTTAGTTTAATTAAAGATTAGGGTGCCTTGGGGCCCACATGTCGTCGTCGGGGTTAGGTTAGTTGGTGATTAGCTTAAGCTAATCACTGACGGCGAGTCCACTGTCGGGCCGGGCGAGGTCGTCGCCGGCGACCACGGACACTGGCGGTGTCCGCGCTGAGCCACGGGACGGCGCCGAGGGCACCGGGCGTGGCCCGGCTCTCGCGCATCTGGTGGGGCAGGTGGGAGAAGCTGGGGGGGCCGGAGCTCGCCGGAGCGAGGCTCGTGGCGGCGGCAGGATTCGGGTCCGAGCGGGGATGCGAATGCGGTGTGCGAGGGCGAGAATGGAGAGGGGGAGGAGGAGCAGCAGCTCACAGCGGTCACGACGAACGGGTCGGCGAGGTCGGGGAGGAACCGAAGCGGTCGTAGCGGCGGAGGGGATCTCCGGCGACCGGAGATGAAGACGGCGACGGCGACGGCTCCACGGGGCGTCCGGCGTCTTGTGGCATGACAGAGAGGACGAGGGAGTCGTGGCGGAGCTCGTGGACTCCACAGAAGCGAGGGGCGGGGGGGCGCGTTGGCGGTGAGCTGCGGCGGCGGCAGCGGCTTGGGCGCTGGAGAGGGAGAGGTCGAGGGAGGAGGAGGCGAGAGAGAGTGGGGAAGGACGGGCGGCGTGTGGCGATGTCCGGGGCATCTAGGGCGACGAGGAGGGCGCTGGCAGGCTGGTGGCGTGGCGCCCATCTTGCTGCGGTCTGTGTGCGTCGGCCCTACGCCTGGCCGATGGCGCCCGAAGGACGGCAGCGGTGGTGGGCTGGGCCGCCTCTTTGGGCCAGAGCCAAGCCAAGACAGATGCCAGGCACAGTAAGTGGCCCGGTTAGGTTTTTCCCCTTTATTTCTTTTCTATTTTTCTGACATTTGTTTTGATTTAATTAAAATACTAAATCATTTCATTTCCTTATGCCAATTTTTGCAGGAGCTAACTATATTATTCAGAGCTCCTCGGCAACTAGCATAATTATTGGACATATATAAGATATATAACATATATATATATATATATATATATATATATATATATATATATATATATATATATATATTCAATGCAAATAATTATGCATTAATTCCAAATGCCCAAAATAAATACTTATGAGCTCCTAATTATATTGGTTTGATTTTTATCTCTGTCCAATATTTTCAGAGAGCAACATGAGCATTTTCTTGGACCCTTTTGGAGCATTTTTTTATTTAGGTCATTTCTAAAAATGATTCAGAGGGTTTCACAAATCCTCATTTCAATTTAAATGGAATTTAAACATGATGCACAAATGACTAGCTAGTCTAGGTCATAGCAGAACTAGGGATGTGACATCTTCTTACTTTCAATTTTTTTTCTCATGTCAACATAGAACAACAGAAGTGTTGTGTCAATTTTTGGGATTTTTCAGGGTTCGCTTGGACATTTTTATACATTAATTGAGTTTTCCATGAATTCATGTGCATAATCCAAATTTGAACTACATGCACATGCTCTAGTGCATATAAACGGGTTGAAAAATCAAATGTGTGCCCTTGGTTGCAACCTTAGGTCCCATGCAAGAAATGGGAATGAATGACAAACACCTTTGCCACTGTCGCTCGATCGCTAACATTGAGATACATGGTTTTAAAATTCTAGTAAGTTGAAAACTCGTCTGAAATTCATGAAACTTGACATGCTATCATGGAATGGCATCAACATGCAATGATAAAAATATTGTCCCATTTGGGCCAGGTTGGGGTATAAGCTTCTCACAAACCGGAGCTTCTCGCAACAAGCCTCATGGTTACGGTAGGGAATGTTTCACCTTTCTGGACGAGACGATATCCGTTGCCTCTTCTTGATTTCAATTTTTTCTCTAGTGTCAACATAGAACAACACGAGTGTTGTGTTAAATTTTGAAATTTTTCGGGGTTTGTTTGGATAGTTTTATACATTAATTGAGTTTTCAATGCATTTATGTGCATTCAAATTTGAACTACACACACATGCTCTAATGCATATAAATTGGTTGAAAATTCAAATAGGTGTCCTTGCTTGCATGCTTAGGTCCCATGCAAGAAATGGGAATGAATGTCAAACACCCTGCCACCATCACTCGGCCACAAACACTGAGATACTTGGTTTTTAAATTCTAGTAAATCCAAAACTCGTCTGAAATTCATGAAACTTGGCATTCTATCATGGAGCGGCATCAACATGCCGTGGTAAATTTTTTGTCCCTTTTTGTGGCAGGTTTGGGTATAAGATTCTCACAAACCAGAGCTTCTCACAGCAAGCCTGATGGTTTCGGTAGGGAACGTGCCACCTTTGGGGATGAAACGATATCCCTTGCCTCTTATTGCTTTCAAAATTTTTCTAGTGTCAACATAGAACAACATGAGTGTTGTGTTAAAGTTTGGAATTTTTCGGGGTTCGTTTGGACACTTTTATACATTAACTGGGACTGGGTTTTCTAGGCATTTTATGTGCATAATTCAAATTTGAACTACATGCACATGCTCCAGTGCATATAAATTGGTTGAGATATCAAATCTGTGTCCTTGGGTGCATGCTTAGGTCCCATGCAAGAAATGGGAGTTAATTTCAAACACCAGGGCACTGTTCATTGCCGGCAAAACATTGAGATACTTTATTTTTAAATTCTAGTAAATCCAAAACTCGTCTGAAATTCATGAAACTTGACATGCTATCATGGAATGGAACCCGCCATGCTGTGGTATTTTTCATGTCCATTTTGAGAGAAGGCGCACTCGAATAATAGGCAACAAACGCATATTGAAACAAATAGCTGCCACTGTAACATCGCAAAAAATTTAGATAGAACACCCGTATGTAAACCGACAGCTTCCCCAGTAAGCCAAGGGAAAATGTGTCAAGCAGGATTTGTGCAGTTCTTCATCGCAAATGTTTTACATAGAACACCTGTATGCAAAGTGAGAGCTATGGTCTTCCGCAGTAAGCCAAGGGAAAATTCGCTGCGCAGGATTTGTGCATCTCTTCAACGCAAACTGTTCAGATAGAATAAGGTATGCAAAGCGATACTTCGGCACTAAGCCAAGAGAAAGTTTGGCAAGCAGGATTTGTGCCTCCCTTCAGCGCAAACGGTATTTTGGGATGACCTGTGTGCAACCACGTACAGACAATTCGGTAAGATTTGCATCTGTCATATTGGGTATGTTGCCATTTGTCAAACTGGAAAGATTGACATATGTTGATCTAGTAACATTGCCATTTCTCAATCCTTGTAACGCTGCAATTTGTCAAAATATGCAGCTAAAAATCACCAGCACTGTCGGCGTTAAGGGCAGGGGTCCCAGACTTGCACTGCTGCGGCTGCGGCGTGGCTCAAGGGGGCCCATCACGGCCCATCTTCATAAACACAAGCTCAAGACCCTCGCGAGGCCAAGCCTCATGGGCGGACGACGAGGAGCTTCCTCGAGCACAGCCTCATCAGGCTGGCTCGCGAGGCGGAGAGATCAAGGCGGGTACCTCACGAGGTGCCCATGGCGCAAGCCATGGCGACCAAGGGCGCCAGGGCGCGCCAGCCCAGCAGTGTCCTCCTTTCTGTTTGGTGCAAAGGGAGCAAGCGCAGCGAGAGCATCAAGCAAAGGCATCCATTTCGGTGCAACAAGACCAAGACCAGCCCAGCGGCAGGAAGGAAGTCATTGTGGAGCCCAAGCCGGCGTCACCACGAGCCTTTTGCGGCGAGGACCAACTTTAGTCGGGATAAGTGTACGGATGTTCCCCTTCAAAATGGCCAATTGTTGGCGCCCTTCCCGCTCAATATTTGGGAAGAGGCCAGGGCCCTTGCCTATAAATAGGACTAGCCACGCACAGAGTTAGGGGCATCAAAAGAGAGAGAGAGAGAGAGAGAGAGGAGCGACTGAACCCTCCTAACAATTCATCGCCTGCCAAGAACAGACCCTCATGAGGCTGTTCTTCCTTGTATTCATCACCATCAGCCCAAGAGGCAATCCACCACACCACAAACTAGAGTAGGGTATTGCACCACAATGGTGGCCTGAACTAGTATAAACCTTGTGTCTCTTGTGTTGTTCCTTTCGTAGTTTAGATCCTAGTGAGGCGGCGGGGTGCAGGTAGGTAGAGGGCGAGATCTCCGCGCGCACCCCGGTGTTCGAACCTCAAGGGTCTGCCGGAACCCGAAATCCGACAAACACTATCTAATTTTTGCAACTAAAATTTAGTAATTAAGCATAGATTTCATTCATAGATTAAGCAATCATTCTTAATTTATAAAAACCGTTCAACTCGACAGCTGAACAGACCAAACTTTTCCACAATTGTTGCCAACCACGTACTAAAATTGCTAGTTCAACTACATATACTAGCTAATTTTAAGTACGTTGTATAGTTCCACCACATCTATAGTTAGATGAACTGAACAAAATAGCCCCTAAATACTACTACTACTATGGAGGGGCTTTGTACTACTTCCGGCAGCCTCTCCTCTGCCAAGCGTGCTCAGTAAGAGGAAGAGGAGGAGGAGCCTACCGATGAGTTGGACAACTACAATACGGTGCCGGCCGCTGCTGCACCTTCAGCGACGCTCACCTCGAACGCCCTTTGCCGCTCCAGACGACCCCTCTCGAAGCGGCCGGGCTGCTCGTCGATCTCCTGATTCCTCGCCTCTGCATCGGCGTGTGCTGCGGACACAGCTGTGGTAAGGCTCTTTGCATGCCCGATGAGGCGCTCCTCCTCCTACCACAGGAACTCGATGTAGCGTGCAAGGTCGTTGAGGCACGTGTGGGCCTCCACCTCCGCCTCCCTCCCTCAGGCAACGGGGGCGGAGGGGGTTATGATCCCGGCGGTCGACGGTGGTCTGGTGGCCACGGTGACCCACGATGGGGTGGCGGCCACGACCAGCACCTCCCGCCTTCGGGCCGCGGTGGCGGAGCGGGTGATGGCCACGGTGGCCGGTAGTGGGGTGGCGGCCACGATAACCACCTCTCTCCTTCGGGCCGCAGCGACGGAGCGGACGATGACCCTGGCTTTCGACAATGGTTTGGCGGCAATGACGGCCATCAATAGCTGCCGACGGGCAGCATCGGTGGAGCGTGTGGTGGGTGTTCCGCGCACACCCAACAGGGATGCCACGAGCATTGCACTACGCCGGGGACTGCGCCGCTACTGCGGTGTAGCCTCCTAGCTAGAGCTGTCCTCTGATGATGGCGGAGTGCCTGAGTGACGACGACGGGCCGGTGCCATTGGTGATTGTGGGAAAAGCAAATGAGATAAGCTACAGGGAGGGAGGGGAAAATGCGACGCAGGACTCGCCGGTCATGATGGTTTATATAGTAGGCTGGTAAGCATTGGGATTTTGGGGGATTTCACCAAGTCGGGTGGGAAGCTTGCGTAGGAACCTGCGCGGTTGCGCGGGAACGGGCTCACCACCATTTGGCCAAAAGAACGCCCCCGCGCGCTGCTCAAGCTTGCGCTTGAAGCCGTCTGCGGCAGCAGGGTGACAAGATGTACGAGAGGAGGACGAAATGACACGTACACATACGGTTAATGAAAAAACGTTTGCAACTTAATTACCTACTATAGCCCCGTCCAGGTTTATAAGTAGGGTTTAACTAATAAAATATGAATGCATGTCGCCAAAGATTATATCGTTGGATTCTTATTTGAACATAGTTTCCAGTTATATAATTTTTGTAACATGCATTAACATTTTGTTGGTTAAATTTAAGGTTATATACGAGCAACCATTTTACAACAACACACACGGCTTATCCTATCACAAACAGCTCGGCTGCATCAACTGTATTCCACATATCGCACACGCAACTCTAATCTGATTCGTGCTTGATGTCTCCGACATCGCTCGCACAGTCCATCTTATTTGCCACTTATCACTGTGCCGGCCTCTGCTCGCGTCCCTCGGCAAGCTCTGCTCGCGTCCATCGGCGTGCTCGGCCTGTGGACAAGTTTTCCTTGCATCTTCAACTGCTATATGCATATATTTGGTTGCTCGCCATTGAGGGGACCATGGAGCGCTCTGCTCGCGTCCCTCTGTGCGCGCTCTGCCGGCGGTTGGGCCTGCACACCGATGTCTACTATGCAACCTTCTTCTTGTAGACGTTGTTGGGCCTCCAAGTGCGAAGGTTTGTAGGACAGTAGCAAATTTCCCTCAAGTGGATGACCTAAGGTTTATCAATCCGTGGGAGCCGTAGGTTGAAGATGGTCTCTCTCAAAACAACCCTGCAACCAAATAACAAAGAGTCTCTTGTGTCCCGAACACACCCAATACAATGGTAAATTGTATAGGTGCACTAGTTCGGCGAAGAGATGGTGATACAAGTGCAATATGGATGGTAGATATAGGTTTTTATAAACTGAAAATATAAAAACAGCAATGTAACTAATGATAAAAGTGAGCGTAAATGGTATTGCAATGCTAGGAAACAAGGCCTATGATTCATACTTTCACTAGTGCAAGTTCTCTCAACAATAATAACATAATTGGATCATATAACTATCCCTCAATATGCAACAAAGAGTCACTCCAAAGTCACTAATAGCGGAGAACAAATAAAGACATTATGGTAGGGTACGAAACCACCTCAAAGTTATTCTTTCCAATCAATCCGTTGGGCTATTCCTATAAGTGTCACAAATAGCCCTAGAGTTCGTACTAGAATAACACCTTAAGACACAAATCAACCAAAACCCTAATGTCACCTAGATACTCCAATGTCACCTCAAGTATCCGTGGGAATGATTATACAATATGCATCACACAATCTCAGATTCATCTATTCAACCAACACATATAACCTCAAAGAGTACCCCAAAGTTTCTACCGGAGAATCAAGGCAAAACGTGCCAACCCCTATGCATAGGTTCATGGGCGGAACCATAAGTTGATCACCAAAACATACATAAGTGAATCACGTGATATCCCATTGTCACCACAGATCATACGGCAAGACATACATCAAGTGTTCTCAAATCATTAAAGACTCAATCCGATAAGATAACCCGAAGGAAAACTCAATCCATTACAAGATAGTAGAGGGAGAAGAAACATAAGATCCAACTATAATAGCAAAGCTCGCGATACATCAAGATCGTGCCAAATCAAGAACACGAGAGAGAGAGAGAGAGAGAAAAAGATAGCTAGCTGGTACATACCCTCAGCCCCGGGGTGAACTACTCCCTCCTCGTCATGGAGAGCGTCGGGATGATGAAGATGGCCACCGGTGAGGGTTCCCCCCTCCGACAGGGTGCCGGAACAGGGTCCCGAGATGTTTTTGGTGGCTACAGAGGCTTGCGGCTGCGGAACTCCAGATCTATTCTGTTCCCCGATTGTTTTAGGGTATATGGATATATATATAGGCAGAAGAAATACGTCAGGGGAGCCATGAGGGGCCCACGAGGGTGGAGGGCGCGCCCAGGGGGGTGGGCGCGCCCCCTGCCTCGTTCCTCCCTCGTTGCTTCCTTGATGTGGACTCCAAGTCTCCCGGGTTGCTTTTTTTCCAAAAATAACTTCTCCAGAAGGTTTCATTCCGTTTCGACTCTGTTTGATATTCCTTTTCTTCAAAACGCTGAAACAAGGGAAAAAACAGGAACTGGAACTGCGCTCTGGGTCAATAGGTTAGTCTCAAAAACAATAGAAAAGTGTTTAATAAAGCCCATAAACATCCAAAACACATAATGTAATAGCATGGAACAATAAAAAATTATAGATACGTTGGAGACGTATCACGCACGCGGTTGCACTGCGCGCATCGCCACGCGATGCAGTTTCGTGTGGCAGGATGGAGTTACGCGCTGCAAATTAGAACTGCCATCACAGTGTGCCGATATTCCAAGCCGTCCGGCTTCCCTTTTAATTCATGCGGCCGTTATAACCTTAGTCTCTTCAAGCTTTCAATCGAGCCCCACAACACAACAAGCACACCCACGACGACACATAGACAGGGGATGTCTAGCGGTGCTCCAATGGAGTTCGGCGAGCATAAAGTGGAGACCCACACGAGGGAGGCGGATCTCTCGGTGGTATACACCATTGACCCAGCCATGGTGGATGACTACATCAACACCGTTGAGCAGTTGCTTGCTCGAGACAAGTACAAGGTGGTCGGCATCGACCTCCAGTACACCGCCGGTCGTCCCAACATAGATCAGAAGGTTGCCGTCGCCCAGTTGTGCGTGCGCCATCATGTCCTCATCTACCACTACTGCATGGCCACAGAGCCTTCCGACCGTTTCACTAGGTTTGTCAAGAGCACCGACTACAAGTTCGCTACGGTGTAAACCACCGATGATGTAGAAGCGCTAAGGGTTACGGGCTTGGCCTGCAACAACCTTGTCAAAATCCGTGAGCACTAGAGGGTCTGGGGCAGCACGAAGAAGGACTCCCTGTTTGAAGTAACCTCGGCCATCATCGACCCATACTACAAAAAGATGAAGCACGAAGCCAACAGAACACTTCCCGTATCCTGGCACAGGGCCTGGATGTGACAACTGGATGAACCTCAACTCAGATTTGCGGCCAAGAGCATGTACACATGCTACGAGATGCACAGACGGATCATTGACATGAGGAAGTGCCTCGTTACCCAAATCAACGAGCCCGGATCGAGCCACAAGCAGAGCAAGCGTCACAAGAAGTAGATGATGATCAGATGATCGTTTATCCTAGTTAATCATGCATGTAATATACAGTTTACTTTGGTGTGTGGAAATCTCATGTGTGTAGTTGTGTGTGTGTGTGTCTATATATATATATATATATATTGTTGTTCTATATGCAATCCCATCGCACAACACACATGTCCTGTTAACAACAATCATTTGTGTTATTATCGGTGTTCGCACACATTTCTAATTACATGCAAGTTTGTCGCGTATCTCATGCATGTTATATTGAACTGTTTTTGTTCTCTTGTCTCAACGCAAACAGTTCATCCGAGTGAACCGCATGCCTTATATTGCATACACCTTGATCTGGCGGACCGTTTCCTTTCTGTTGCCTAATCACAAAAAGTTCATTCGAGTGAACCGTATGCTGTATATTGCACACACCTTCACCTGGCTGCCTGTTTCTTTTGTTCCTCCTCATCACAAACAGTTAATTGAACTGAACCATATGCCCTACATCCCACACACAACTAAAATCTGAACTGTGTTTGATGCATCCATCATCGCAAATGTTTTGCACCTTTTTTGATGTTTTTTTACACCACCATTTCCGATTATTGCATCGCACACAGATTCATGGAAGGGCCTCTGATCGTAGTGTCGCGTTAGCAGCATCCTGCAGTAGTGTGACTTCATGTGTCCCATCTTCATTTTACCTGAGCTCACATCCACGAGAGTTCTGATGTTTGCGGAGTAGGAAGAGGGTTTCTTAACTGAGAACAGATAGGTGAAGAACAGTGTTGCTTCTTTTGTACTGAAATTGTAACTCTGGCGACCTTTGATGAATTTGTCATCATCTTCTGGTTCACTCTTGCGTCTTGATTGATCAGCAAGCAAATCTAGCCGTGCACCATCACAATCCTTTGGTTTACCTTTAATCTTAAGCAAAGTATCAGGGATGCTTTCACATACGTTCTTCCCTACGTGCATGACATTGATGCAGTGACGTACACGTAGAATCTCCCAGTAGGGTAATTTCCAGAACACCGATTTCTTCTTAAACAGTTGACCCTTGGTTGTTTGTTTCACCATAAAAGCATGATTGTTGCCAAGCACAACATTAATTTGTTTAGTCATGTTGTGGACCAGCTCCCCATCATAGGGTCTTGGGCCCACATCTACCTCTGTCGTACCATCAAATTCATCTTTCATCTTTCGGTATGGGTTATTTCTCCGTAAGAACCTACGATGACGCAAATACACGATTTTGCGTGAGTTGGGAAGAAATCTGTTAGCTGTCCTATCCATGCATGTGACACACCCTTCATCTCCCATTGCTTTCTGCCCCGATGTGTTGCCTAATGCCGGCGTATCTTCAATTGTTTGCACCAGCATCGCATGTAGATCGAAAATCTCCTTTCTGTAAGCATCATAACATTTTACAGCAGAAGCATCTATCCACACTGTCAGCAGTTCTTCTACTGGTAGCTGAAAGTAAATGTCGATGTCATTTCCAGGTTTCTTCGGGCCTTGGATAATCATTGACATCATAATGTATTTTTTTCTTTATACACAACCAAGGAGATAGGTTATATATGCACAGAAGCACTGGCCATGTGCTGTGATTGGTGCTCATATCACCAAAAGGATTCATCCCGTCAGTACACTCCCCGAGCCTTATACTTCTAGGATGCTCAGCAAAGTCTTCAAACTTGTTGTCGATTAATTCCCACTGAGCCCCATCTTTCGGGTGCCTCATATATTTATCCGCAGTTCGCTCGTCATGATGCCACCGCAACCTGTTTGCCTCTCTAGGGTTTGCAAACAAATGCCTCAACCTTGGAACTAAAGGCAAGTACCAAACAACCTTGAATGGGATTCCTGTCTTGATCTCATCATCCAATTTGTACTTGTCCTTTGCTCTCCTGCGCTTGTATCGTGCATGCTTGCATGTGGGACATGCACGCAAATCTTTGTACTCACAAAGGTACAATATACAATCATTTACACAAATGTGTATCTTCTATACTTCAAGTTCCAATGGGAAAATAATTTTCTTCGCTTCGTTCGTGCTTCTGGGGAGCACATTATCTTTCGGAAGAATTTCTTTGAAAATACCTAACATCTTGGTGAAGCCCTTGTTTGATAGATCGTTTGTTGCTTTAAATCTGAGAAGCGCCAGGGTGCCACTCAACTTGGAATATTACTTTTGGTAACCTGGATACAATTCTTTCTTGTAGTCCGCATCAATGGTTGGTAGATCCTTGTACCCAATCATATCCTTTTTTGGGCCCTTGAAATATGGAATCATAGCAGCAAAATCTAGCATATCACGATCGTCGTCATTTGTGTCGATGTCTTGGTTTTTTCCAGTGGGCGTTTTGGCTTTCCAGTCTTCCATTGGTAGCTTGACGCCTCTGCCCCGATGTTAGATTCAACATCCATGTGACACAGATCGGGGTTTGGCATCTCGCAGCCCTGGGTATATTTATCCATGACCTGCCCTTCACCGTGTCTGGTCCAACGTGTATATCCATCCATGAATCCCCGAGAGACTAAGTGCCACTAGATATCTGCAAGTTCACGTGACTCTATATTGGCACAATCAGTACATGGACACAGGATGTATTCTGCATTACCAATTCTCCTCTTTGTACTTTTAGCCAAATTCATGAACTCTGTCACTCCACTGATAAAATCTGTGGTGCTTCGATTCTTCATCCATTGAGATCGTTCCATCTGCACCACACGAATGGTAATTAAAAACGAAACAACAACATTAATACACGGATTAGCTGCTGCCCAAACATGCGTGCATAAATCGCAAGGTTTTGTTTTCATAATTACTAAGGGTGCTCCATATTGTTATCCAGACGTGCAATGACAAAAATTAATGGCCAGTCAATTTACACGCAGAGTACTAGTACAACACTACCCTTAGGAATTGAATACCTTAATTAAGCCACTCATGAAAAGAATACCTTAATTAATTATCCACGCGTCGACCTCCACCCAGCAGACAGAGAAGCACAATGCGGCGGCATGCCGAGACAGCAGGGTCAAGGAGCAAATCTTAGTGCGGCTTCCGCATGTAGTTCGACCTCCACTATCCCGCCATTGACCGCGATGGATGTGCTCGAATCACGCCGCTGCCTACCTCGATGGTTGAGCTCCTCCTATATCCCGCCGCAGACCGAGGATTGACCTACTATGACGCCGCCACCGCCCACCGACCGAGGATTGACCTCTTCTCCGGTCGCCGCTACCTAGGCTGCCGCCGCCATCTCTATATGCAGAAAAGCTATTTTATTTGTTGATGGATATCCACAGAGTGGTTGTTTACATGGTATCACTGTAACTCAATTATATGTACAGGGTAGTACATCACATACGGTTATGTAACGGTAACCGTGTCTCACCTACGTTGTTTTCTCACACGGTTTGGTGCAGAAATCGTGTGTGAAGTTGTAATACCTAACACAAATGACATGTATAAACAGTGTGTCGTATACAACATATAGTGCCATAAGTAGTTCCTGACCGTTAGCTTATCCCCAAAGTTTCTCCATTTCCCCCAAATCCCTAGATATCCTCCAAATTCCCTCGCGTGGCACTAACATTGGGGGAATGCGGACGAGTGGAGCTGATGGTTTCGGTGCGGCTGCTTCTGCTCATATCGCCGCCACAACAGTGGTCGCCGCCGAGCACTTGCCTAAGTTCATCAGAAGGCATCTGTCCTACAGATCTGAATCGTCCTGTCATGTTCCAATCTATCCAGATCTATTTTAGCATGTCCAAAGTAGATCCTTGTTGAATCCGTCCTGAATGACCCCCCACACCAGGAAAGCGATCTGCCGTCGGATCCGGAGCATGACTCCAGACTCCCGCAACACGAGTTCGACTCCGAGTTTTGCGCCACCGAGAAGTACCAAAAGCTGAGTTGTGTGCACGGGCACACTCCCACTGAACGTGTATGAACGAAGGGATTCAACATTGGCAGGCAGTTTCTTAGTTGCCGCTTAGTGGTTAGTGCTAAGTTCATCATTTTACTTGAGTTAATGCCACCACTCATCCTGAATACTATTTAACATTGGAAGGGATATGGGGCTTGTGACTTTGTTAACTAACTGGATGAAGAATGTCATGGCAGGGCTTGGAGTGTTATCACCAAGCTCATAGAAGATAACGTAAAGCTAAAGAAGAAACTCGCTGATTTGGAATGTGCAATCAGTATAATGAAGCAAGAAAGAATCAATCATACGCAACAGATGAAAGCAAGAGACAAGAAGGAACTAGCATGTGTAGTTGTGGTTGTCGCAGTAACCATGCTCTATGCGCTGTTTGCAATGATGACTAGGGGTCACTACAAGAAATATGTCAACTTGTGACCCTCACTATTGGCCGTTGAAAGGTCATAGTTTTTCATTTGCGACCTTTTTTTGACCAAAAACAGAAGGTCAAAAGCTGGCGGTCGTAAACTGAAATTAACGACCTTCTGTAGAAGGTCGTTGGTTCTTCGACCAAAATTTTGGTCACTAGCAGCCTCCCCAAGCCACATAGGATCCAGCATGGCAAGCTCACGTGGATAAGATTCAGCCCGGTCCAATTAGGTGTCTATATGGGCCGAGCCCATTAAATCAGCCCATTTATTATTTAGCCAAGCCCAATAAATCAGCCTATTTTTTATTTGCTTTCCTAGTAATTTTGGTCAGCCACATGGGCCAAGCCCAACAATTCAGTCTTCTATTTTTCTACGACGTGGGCTTTTGGGCTCTAGAGTTTCAGATTTTATTTTTTTCAAGAGAAGGGTCCACTAGTCTAACGGGTCCCAATTGTCAGGTTCTAATATGTAGGTCCGAGTTGTCAGGATTATATTCCTCATATTTCAGCGATCTGATAAATAAATAACCAATATTTACACAATCTTTCAAACAGAGCACAACAAAATATCATGAAAACATAGTTCACATCATGAATATAATCAAACAGAGCCAAACTTGGCACATTACAGTCAAACATGGTTCACATCAGAACTAGTTCACATCAGGTAACACAACTAAAAAATCAAAAAATAGCTATCGAAGTATAACTAGCTGCAATAAGCTAGAACTCTATGTTTCTCCCGACTTCTTCGTCCTGGAGCTCACGATGAAACATGAATGAAGGACAGCATCTGCAAGTTATCAAACAAAATTGTTAGGAACAAAATAAAGGCAAATCTAACAACACATTAACTTGTAGGCAGTCTGTGTGCATAAATAAGAGTAAAACAAGCAAAATGAGGCAAAATCAGTGAATACTAGTAACTATCAGCAGCGAGTAAAAACTACTCGAATCACATCAGGTTTACAATCCTATAAATGCGACATTTTTATCATTTTTATCATTTAAGCATGGAATGATTCGATTCAAGAGTACAGACTTGCTACACTATACAACGGTAATTCAAGACAAGTTAACATAAGAAGTTGAGAAAACAAAAATAAACAGGTGCAAATCAGTTAATTGAACATTCTGAACATCGAGTAAAAGAAGTAATTCAAGACAAGTTAATTTGTTGTCACAGTAGAATTCTCCTATAGGCTCTGAATCTGCAAGGGAAGTTCAATATACATCCCTTGGTTGTACTCAAATCAGCCCAAGACCAAGATAATTTTTAACAAAACTATAGAAGCTACTCCATGCTTTAACAAAAATAAAGAAACTACATAAGCTGCACATTCAGGTTGTGATACTCCCATGTTCAGTATATGCATGTTGCATGTTGTGATACTCCCATCTTATGCAATTTAACTCAAAGAACTAGAAACCACAACATAACTGATTTTGAACATTCCATGCAAAATACGGTAAATAGGTCTTGTATCTACTCCTTGGCTACTGTTATTTCAACTGTAAATTTAGCCAACAATCAGCAGCAGCAAGTACAGAGTAAACTGGGACTTTGTTGTTGCTACAGAAACTAAAACAACACACACATCATGGAATTTCATATCACAGCCAACAAATATTTTACCAGAACACAGGGTGTTCTTCTCTGTATTTTAGAAACATGCAAACAAAGGTTTCAGTACAATCATACAAATGGAGTAGACAAGTTTCAGAACTGACTGTGTTCGCATAGTTTGGTTTATTTGCTTGGTTCATTTAAACAAAAGTTTCTGTACAAATAGACAAGTGGAGTAGCATGTGTTTACTTTGCATGCTCAAGGTACACTAGTCTGATGAAAACAATATGCTCGAGGTACATTAGCTTGCATGCTTGGAGTACATTCAGAAATTCTGAACAACATCAAATTGGCTAAATAACTAGGCCTAGAACACAAATCTTAAAGTGAATTCATGAGAGCAGTACATTCATGAAGTTCTACTCTGAATTTTTACTTTCTTTCCCTGAATTTTCTGCAGCAGGGTAATATCTCAACAGAAAACTACACTGTAAACAAGGTAGGATCATCAATGAATACTAAACAAGGTCACAATATATCAGTGAGGTCTAGAACAGAAAACATATCTCAATTGCTCCACCACTCATCAATTAACAAAGAGGTGAAATGCGCCAAATCAACAATCCAGCTCGCAACTACGTGCACCCCCGCGATTCATATGTAACCGGAGGGAATTGGAGCTGCTACACGTAACCCCACAACCTAGATCCACCGCCTCGCGCGTGCCGGATCCACCAAAGCGCGCACCGCGTGAAGGAGCTGTGACGAGCAGAGATGACACCAACAAATTAAGGCGCCGAGGCAGGCATGAAGGGTGAGAGAGGGGGGAGACAGACGTACCCATCATGTTCGGAGATCCGTCGTCACCATGGCCGTAGATGGACGGCTGCCGGCGCGCGTGGTGGAGGTCGACGAAGAACCGACATCGTGGTTGAAGCAGGAGCCGGCCGGGTCGTGGAGCAGAGGTCGAAATCGGAAGGCCGAGTGGCGCGGGCCCGGCAGAGGTGAGGCGGATGCGGCCAGCGCCGACTGGGACGGAGGAACCGGCCAGCTTGTCGGAGGCCGCAGTGGCCGGAGGAGGCGAGGCATGCCGCTGCAGCTGGTGGAGTGGCCAGGCGCGGTGCTGGTGAGCGAGGCAGAGGGCACGCGCGGGAGCAGCGGAGCGGGCTGCGCGACGCGCGAGGTTGAGGCAGCACCGCGCGGAGCGGAGGCACGGCCACACTGGGCGGAGCGGGGAGGTCGCCGGTGGGGGTGGTAGTCGGCCAGCGGCGGAATTGGGAAGGACTCGGGGGAGGGAGAGGAATTGAGTGGATCTCCATCCAGGGAGGGAAGGGGAGTTGGAAGCCATGGTTGTGGTCGCCAACGGTGTTGAAGTGGTGAGTGCCTCTACGGGAGAGAGAGGGGACGCTGGAGAGAGGTGGCCATGGCGTCGATCTAGGGTTTCAGCATGGAGAGAAGGAGAGGGTGGATTGTGGAAGGCGGAGGTCGCCGGCGGGTATGAAGTAAAGGATGTCACCAGGGCAATCGAGGAGTGGGGGAGGAGGACACCGACGGGGCCGGGTTTGGGGTTGCGGAAAAGGAGAGGATGGATCTGGGGGACCAAGGGGAGGGGGTAGTGGGCGAGTGGGGGTGCGGTGGGTGGGGATCTGGGGGTCAAGGGGAGGGTGGGTGGGTGGGTTAGGTTATTTGATTCTCAGGAGAAGCTCCACCATTGGATGGATGCATGATGGATGGCTCAGATTGCGTCCAATTTGGTGATCCACATGAAAGCGGTTCCTCGCGTCTCATTGGCCGGCTAAAACGCACTTGAATCTCAAAATTTTGGACCCAAAACTTTGATTTTTTTTAAACATAACAATGACATAGTTTGTCAAAATGATCTTGTTTTTTTCATAAATGTGCATCTTAGAATGGAAAACGATGCCATAGTTCGACGGCTTTCATTTTCTTTGCACAAAAGATGATTTTCCATTTTTCGAGTGCATAAAAAGGTTTTTTTTTGTGAAGAAGCTACCGAATATTTGTTCCAAAATAGCGCAACTCCATTTTTCAAAAATATTAGACCACATTTCATGTAAAATTGACCAACTAGTTACATGTCAAAAGCTTTTGATCCACCTCCTATAAAAAACAAATTTCACCCACTTAGTAGGAAGCGGTGAAAATTTGAACAAAAATTTGTTCAAATGATTCCATATTGTGCACAAGGGTGCATATTGGAATGGCAAACAATGTTGCCTAAGGAATTTTTCATTTTCTTTGGACGAAAAAATCATTTTTCATTTTCTGAGTGCCCGAAATGAGTTTTTTTGTGAAGCACCTCCCAAATAATTGTTGCAAATTTGGACCAAATCAATTTTATAAAATACTAGGCCATATTTAATGCACAATTGACCAAATAGTTGGGTGTCACAAGCTTTGATCCACCTCTGGTGAAAAACACAAATTTCTGCCGATTCAGTTGGAAGCGGGTCAAATTTGAACTGCAGCTGCCTCATAGTTTACTATTTATTTTTTCCAAAAATCATTTCTAGGTACATAAGTATCTATTTAATCAGAGAAACACCAAAAAAATTCCAATATTCAACCACTAGCTAGGAACGGTCATTCCCGCCATTTTGACCGCATTTTGAAACGAGCATAAAAAATTAAAAAAAATTAAAAAAATGGGAATCCTTCGCATTGTGTCATTATATGTGGCCAAGTTCCTAGGAAAAATAACAAACTTGTAATACGGCAATTATTTTAAAAAAGTGTTCTCAGAAACGAGCTATCACGTGTGGAGATCAATGGCTTTCAAGCCAAATGATCAATCTTATGGCCACATTCATGGCATAGTTTGTTCAAATGATCTCATATTGTGCACAAGGGTGCATATTGGAATGGCAAACAATGTTTCCTAAGTAAGTTTTCATTTTCTTTGGACGAAAAAACCATTTTCCATTTTTCAAGTGCCCAAAAGGAGGTTTTTTTGTGAAGGACCTCCCAAATAATTGTTGCAAAATTGGACCAAATCAATTTTCTGAAATACTAGGACATATTTAATGCACAATTGACAAAATGGTTGGGTGTAAACTCGCATAGTTTACTATTTATTTTTTACAAAAATCATTTCTAGTTACATAAGTACCTATTTAATCATAAATACATGGTTTGGTGGCGATACGTTGAGGTTTGGGCAGTGGCCGAGGGCCCCAACTCTAGAGCGCGTAAACTCGCATGCCCGCCCAAGTGGTCACACGCGTGACCATGGCATTGCCATGTGTTCAGGCGGCCTAGGCATGTCTAGTGGGTTGGGCACTCCCGGTAGGTGCTAGGAAGAAAATTACAACATAAGATTCTCATGAGGAGACCGATCGATGCTCAAACATGAATTAGCAGCCAAGTGTTTGATTTGCGATGCGGAAATGTACATGGCTAATGGGCGTGAGTTTTGGTGAGGATGATCGGTTACTAAGAAGACCGTCTTCACAAATTTTCAACTCAAAAGGAGGAGCCTAGGTGGTACTTGCTTTGCAAAGTACCACACCGGACATAATCTGAAGTTTAAGCTGGGCTCAAAATAATGAATGGATTGAGCTGGCATTTGGTGGAGGATGGTTATTTGGGCATAGGAAAGCACTGTAGAAAATGGATACTATTTGGACATGCCAAAGTGGTACTTCCTTCACAAAGTGCTGCTCTGAATAGAATAGGCAAATGAATATTGTTGAATTATTTTTGAACTAGGCAAGGAAGATTTTTGACATATTCGAAGAAGATATGATCCAAACAATTTATGAGAATTTTTTGGGAATTTTTGGAATAACAGAAATATAGGTTGCTTCACAACCTAGGGCAAAAATTGACACATGGACATGACACATAGGCAAAACTGATGAGATGGGGCCTAGTCATCGCAACCCACCACAGTTTACAAGGCTATGACCATCTATATTGGTCGTTAACAACTAGAAATAAGGCAGTGGACTAGCGTTGTTTGCTTTATGACCATTTCGTGTAAGGAAATTACGACCTCTCTGACCAAAATGGTCACAATGGTTTAGGGTTTGGAGCCCCCCGAACAACTTTTGACAAATTGGTCTCAAATGGTCATAGATTTATGACCAATTCTTCCAGGGTCACTGACAGAAGGTCACTAGTGGACATATTTCTTGCAGTGGGTTTTGTTTGACAGTATTGCTAAAGCACATCTAGATGTGCTCTAAGTAATGCACATCTAGGTCCTATGCCATTGATGTTACACGAAGATTCATGCAGATATTTTCCTTTGTCTTTTTTTCTTTTCCTTTGTAGTTTAATTATTACTGGCTTCATCAATAAGAAGAGCTCAATGTATTGCTTGCCAACTGTCCTACTCTGTTCGTACCAGTACTAGTGCATAATCCCAAAACTCGTTCCTTGTTTTTTTCCTGAAAAAAGAAATCAGCCAAAAGGAGTCCTGCGCAACCCCGGGAATTTGGAGCGACTGGGTACAAATAATTGCGGTTGATTATATCGGCGGTTGGTTAATACGTCAATGCCCGCTTCAATTGGCATTTCCTCTTCTCTGCATACCCCGCTTAAGTGTCCACCATCTTCATCGTCCCCGGCAGGCCGTGCTACACACTTTCACACACTCCGCAATCTCGCTTTCTCGCCATTTTTATACGACCGCAACCATGTCGAGCGATAGCGAGGATAACAGTTCGGCCAGCAGTCTGGCGCCCGATGATAGGTCAACATCGGAATCATCCCGCTAGTCTTCATGAGTCCGGCGTCGAGCCCAGACCTCGACTATATCCAGATCATGGAAGGGACGCCACCTCCGGAGTCGTCAGATGACAACCAGACGGACAAGGAGCCGTCGAAGGATGAAGAAGAGGATGACAATGATGATGAGGAGGAATGGTCGAACGAGCAGGAGGAGGAGGACTGAGGGAGTCCTGGACTAAGAGGTCCTCGGGCGTCCTGCCTGATAGCCATGGGCCGGACTGATGGGCTGTGAAGATACGAAGCCCGAAGACTGCACCCTTGTCCGGATGGGGCTCTCCTTGGCGTGGAAGGCAAGCTTGGCGACCGAATATGTAGATTCCTTTCCTTTTTAACCGACCTTGTGTAACCCTAGATCCTCCCGGTGCCTATATAAACCGGAGGACTTAGTCCGGAAAAGAGAGATACTCATTACCATAGTCATACAGGCTAGACTTCTAGGGTTTAGACATTACGATCTTGTGGTAGATCAACTCTTGTAATACTCATATTCATCAAGATCAATCGAGCAGGAAGTAGGGTATTACCTCCATGGAGAGGGCCCGAACCTGGGTAAACATCGTGTCCCCTGTCCCCTGTTACCATCGACCTTAGATGCACACTTCGGGACACCCTACCCGAGATCTGCCGGTTTTGACACCGACATTGGTGCTTTCATTGAGAGTTCCACTGTGTCGTCCCCAAAAGGTTTGATGGCGCCTTCAATCGTTAACAATGAAGTTGTCCAAGGCGAAACCTTCCTCCCTGGACAGATCTTCGTGTTCGGCGGCTTCGCACTGTGGGCCAACTCGTTTGGCCACCTGGAGTAGATCGATAGCTACGCCCCTGGCCATCAAGTCAGATTTGGGAGCATGAATTACGTTGCGGACATCCGTGGAGACCGCGGCGACTGCTCCTGTTCACCTTGACGGACATGATTTAAATCTGTCGTCAGACCGCATCCAGGAGATGCTCTTGTAACCCCTATGGCTTTAGATCCAGAGCACACCGTGGCATCCAAGGATCGGAGGCTCGACCCCACCACGGAGGCCACAGACTCCCCGGTGTTGGAGCCGCACATGGACTTAACCTCACAAAATATCTGTGTCACCGGAATTCCGGACTCGTCTCTGGTTATAAGTTCCGAACCAGGTGAACCCGCGGACACCGGACTTGATCGTTTAACGATCTCCGAATTCAGCGCCGCAGACATCTTCCAACACTCGCCCTTGGGCGATGTGCTAAATTCGTTGAGAAATCTGTCCTTGGCGGGGAACTCATAGCCGAATTATGTCCGGTTCAAACTGGAGGCTGATGATGAAGGAGAATTTCGCTTCCCACCCACCCCCACTTCATAGCCACTGTCAAAGACTTAACCGACGCGCTTGACTATGACTCCGAAGACATCGACGGTATGGACGACGATGCCGGAGACGAGGAGGCCCAAAACCCACCGTTCACTGCACGATGGATGACCACTTCCACATATGATGTATACATGGTAGATACGTGATGTCTACTACGCAACCTTCTTCTTGTAGACGTTGTTGGGCCTCCAAGTGCAGAGGTTTGTAGGACAGTAGCAAATTTCCCTCAAGTAGATGACCCAAGGTTTATCAATCCGTGGGAGGCGTAGGATGAAGATGATCTCTCTCAAACAACCCTGCAACCAAATAACAAAGATTCTCTTGTGTCCCCAACGCATCCAATACAATGGTAAATTGTATAGGTGCACTAGTTCGGTGAAGAGATGGTGATACAAGTGCAATATGGATGGTAGACATGGGTATTTGTAATCTGAAAATATAAAAACAGCAAGGTAACTAATGATAAAAGTGAGCGTAAACAGTATTGAATGCTAGGAAACAAGGCCTAGGGCTCATACTTTCACTAGTGCAAGTTCTCTCAACAATAATAACATAATTGGATAATATAAATATCCCTCAACATGCAACAAAGAGTCAATCCAAAGTCACTAATAGCGGAGAACAAACGAAGAGATTATTGTAGGGTACGAAACCACCTCAAAGTTATCCTTTCTTATCGATCTATTCAAGAGCCGTAGTAAAATAACATGAAGCTATTCTTTCCGTTCGATCTATCATAGAGTTCGTACTAGAATAACACCTTAAGACACAAATCAACCAAAAGCCTAATGTCACCTAGATACTCCAATGTCACCTCAAGTATCCGTGGGTATGATTATACGATATGCATCAGACAATCTCAGATTCATCTATTCAACCAACACAAAGTACTTCAAAGAGTGCCCCAAAGTTTCTACCCGAGAGTCAAGACGAAAACGTGTGCCAACCCTTATGCATAGTTTCATGGGCGGAACCCGCAAGTTGATCACCAAAACATACATCAAGTGGATCACGTGATATCCCATTGTCACCACAGATAAGCACGGCAAGACATACATCAAGTGTTCTCAAATCCATAAAGACTCAATCCGATAAGATTACTTCAAAGGGAAAACTCAATCCATTACAAGAGAGTAGAGGGGGACAAACATCATAAGATCCAGCTATAATAGCAAAGCTCGCGATACATCAAGATCGTACCACCTCAAGAACATGAGAGAGAGAGAGAGATCAAACACATAGCTACTGGTACATACCCTCAACACCGAGGGTGAACTACTCCCTCCTCGTCATGGAGATCTCCGGGATGATGAAGATGGCCACGGTGAGGATCCGCTTTCTGGCGGTGCCTAACAGGTGCCGATTGGTTTTTGGTGGCTACAGAGGCTTGCGGCGGCGGAACTCCCGATCTATTGTGCTCCCCGATGTTTTTAGGTTATATGGATATATATATGCGAAAGAAGTTGGTCAGGGGAGCCATGGGGGACCCACGAGGGTGGGGGGCGCGCCCAGGGGGCAGGCGCGCCTCCCTGCCTTGTGGCCACCTCATTGCTTCCCTGACGTGCACTCCAAGTCTCCTGGATTGCTTCCATTCCAAAATAACTCTCCCGAAGGTTTCATTCCGTTTGGACTCCGTTTGATATTCCTTTTCTTCGAAACACTAAAACAAGGGAAAAACAGAAACTGGCACTGGGCTCTGGGTTAATAGGTAGTCCCAAAAATAATATAAAAGTGCATAGTAAAGCCCATTAAACATCCAAAACAGATAATCTAATAGCATGGAACAATAAAAAATTATAGATACATTGGAGACGTATCAGCACCCCCAAGCTTAATTCCTGCTCGTCCTCGAGTAGGTAAATGATAAAAACAGAATTTTTGATGTGGAATGCTACCTAACATATTTATCCATGTAATTCTCTTTATTGTGGCAAGAATATTCAGATCCATGTAATTCTCTTTATTGTGGCAAGAATATTCAGATCCATAAGACTCAAGATAAAATTTTAATATTGACATGAGAACAATAATACTTCAAGCATACTAACAAAGCAATCATGTCTTCTCAAAATAACATGGCCAAAGCAAGCTATCCCTACAAAATCATATAGTCTGGATATGCTCTATTTTCACCACACAAAGTACTTAAATCATGCACAACCCCGATGACAAGCCAAGCAATTGTTTCATACTTTTGATGTTCTGAAACTTTTTCAATCTTCACGCAATATATGAGCGTGAGCCATGGATATAGCACTATAGGTGGAATAGAATGGTGGTTGTGGAGGAGACAAAAAGGAGAAGATAGTCTCACATCAACTAGGCATATCAACGGGCTATGGAGATGCCCATCAATAGATATCAAAGTGAGTGAGTAGGGATTGCCATGCAACGGCTGCACTAGAGCTATAAGTGTATGAAAGCTCAACAAAAGAAACTAGGTGGGTGTGCATCCAACTCGCTTGCTCATGAAGACCTAGGGAAATTTGAGGAAGCCCATCATTGGAATATACAAGCCAAATTCTATAATGTAAAATTCCCACTAGTATATGAAAGTGACAACATAGGAGACTCTCTATCATGAAGATCATGGTGCTACTTTGAAGCATAAGTGTGGTAAAAGGATAGTAACATTGCCCCTTCTCTCTTTTTCTCTCATTTTTATTTTTTATTTTTTTTATTTGGGCCTTTTCTCTCTTTTTTATGGCCTCTTTTTTTTAGTCCGGAGTCTCATCCCGACTTGTGGGGGAATCATAGTCTTCATCATTCTTTCCTCACTGGGACAATGCTATAATAATGATGATCATCACACTTTTATTTACTTACAATTCAAGAATTACAACTCGATACTTAGAGCACAATATAACTCTATATGAATGCCTCCGGCGGTGTACCGGGATGTGCAATGACTCATGAATGACATGTATGAAAGAATTATGAACGGTGGCTTTGCCACAAATATGATGTCAACTACATGATCATGCAAAGCAATATGACAATGATGAAGCGTGTCATAATAGATGGAACGGTGGTAAGTTGCATGGAAATATATCTTGGAATGGCTATGGAAATGCCATAATAGGTAGGTATGGCGGCTGTTTTGAGGAAGGTATATGGTGGGTGTATGATACCGGCGAAAGGTGGGCGGTATTAGAGAGGCTAGCAATGGTGGAAGGATGAGAGTGCGTATAATCCATGGACTCAACATTAGTCATAAAGAACTCACATACTTATTGCAAAAAATCTATTAGTTATCGAAACGAAGTACTACGCGCATGCTCCTAGGGGGATAGATTGGTAGGAAAAGACCATCGCTCGTCCCCGACCGCCACTCATAAGGAAGACAATCAATAAATAAATCATGCTCCGACTTCATCACATAACGGTTCACCATACATGCATGCTACGGGAATCACAAACTTTAACACAAGTATCTCTCAAATTCACAACTACTCAACTAGCATGACTCTAATATCACCACCTTCATATCTCAAAACAATCATATGAATCAAACTTCTCATAGTATTCAAAGCACTTTATATGAAAGTTTTTATTATACCCATCTTGGATGCCCATCATATTAGGACTAAATTCATAACCAAAGCAAATTACCATGCTGTTCTAAAGACTCTCCAAATAATATAAGTGAACCACGAGAGTTCATCTATTTCTTCAAAATAAAACCACCATTGTGCTCTAAAAGGATATAAGTGAAGCACTAGAGCAAATGACAAACTACTCCGAAAGATATAAGTGAAGATCGATGAGTAGTCGAATAATTATGTAACTATGTGAAGACTATCTAAAATTTAAGGATTTCAGATCTTGATATTTATTCATACAGCAAGCAAAACAAAATAAAATAAAATGACGCTCCAAGCAAAACACATATCATGTGGTGAATAAAAATATAGCTCCAAGTAAAGTTACCGATGAACGAAGATGAAAGAGGGGATGTCATCAGGGGCATCCCCAAGCTTAGGCTTTTGGTTGTCCTTGAATATTACCTTGGGGTGCCTTGGGCATCACCAAGCTTAGGCTCTTGCCACTCCTTATTCCATAGTCCATCGAATCTTTACCCAAAACTTGAAAACTTCACAACACAAAACTTAACAGTATATCTCTTGAGCTCCGTTAGAGAAAGACAACAAAACACCACTTCAAGGTACTGCAATGAACTCATTATTTATTTGTATTGGTGTTAAATCTACCATATTCTAACTTCTCTATGGTTTATAAACTATTTTACTAGCCATAGATTCATCAAAATAAGCAAACAACACCCGAAAAACAGAACCTGTCAAAAACAGAACAGTCTGTAGTAATCTGTAACTAACGCAAACTTCTGGAACTCAAAACATTCTAACAAAATAGGACGACCTAGATAATTTGTTTATTGATATACTGCAATGGGAATCAGTATTTTATCACGTTCTGGTGATTTTTAACAAATGTTTTCGTGAACAGAAAGTTTCTGGAATATTCAGCAAGATCAAATAACTATCATCCAAGAAGATCCTATAGGTCTTACTTGGCACAAACACTAAATAAAACATAAAACCGCATCCAACCAGAGGCTAGATCAAATATTTATTACTAAAAAGAACGAAAAAGAAAGAACAAAAATAAAAATTGGGTTGCCTCCCAACAAGCGCTAACGTTTAACGCCCCTAGCTAGGCATGATGATTTCAATGATGCTCGCATAAAAGATAAGAATTGAAACATAAAGAGAGCATCATGAAGAATATGACTAGCACATTTTAGTATAACCCACTTCCTATGCATAGGGATGTTATGAGCAAACAACTTATGGGAACAATAATCAACTAGCATAGGAAGGCAAAACAAGCATAACCTTAAAACTTTAAGCACATAGAGAGAAAACTTGATATTATTGCAATTCCTACAAGAATATGTTCCTCCCTCATAATAATTTTCAGTAGAATCATAATGAATTCAACAATATAACTATCACATAAAGCATTCTTTTCATGATGCATAAGCATATAATTTTTATTACTCTCCACATAAGCAAATTTCTTCTCATGAATAATAGTGGGAGCAAACTAAACAAAATAACTATCATGTGATTGAAAATTAAGATCAAGATGACAAGTTTCATGGTTATCATTATTCTTTAAAGCATACGTGTCAATATTCATCATTGATAGGAGGCATGCTTTGATCATAGTAAATTTGCCCATCAAAGCTTGGGGGACAAAAAATATCATCTTCATAAAACATAGCTTCCCCAAGCTTGTGTCTTTGCATATCATTAGAATCATGGACATTCAAAGAATTTGTACTAACAACATTGCAATCATGCTCATCATTAAAATAGTTTATGGCAAGCATTCTATGTAATCCTTCCAGTACTTGAGCACAATTTTCCTTCCCATCATTTTCACGAAAGACATTAAGAAGATGAAGCATATGAGGCACCCTTAATTCCATTTTTTTGTAGTTTTGTTTTATAAACTAGTGATCAAACAAGAAACTAAAAGATTCGATTGCAAGATCTAAAGATATACCTTCAAGCACTCACCTCCCCGGAAACGGCACCAGAAAAGATCTTGATATCTACTACGCAACCTTCTTCATGTAGACGTTGTTGGGCCTCCAAGTGCAGAGGTTTGTGGGACAGTAGCAAATTTCCCTCAAGTAGATGACCTAAGGTTTATCAATCCGTGGGAGGCGTAGGATGAAGATGGTCTCTCTCAAACAACCCTGCAACCAAATAACAAAGAGTCTCTTGTGTCCCCAGCATGCCCAATACAATGGTAAATTGTATAGGTGCACTAGTTCAGCGAAGAGATGGTGATACAAGTGCAATATGGATGGTAGATATGGGTATTTGTAATCTGAAAATATAAAAACAGCAAGGTAACTAATGATAAAAGTGAGCGTAAACGGTATTGCAATGCTCGGAAACAAGGCCTAGGGTTCATACTTTCACTAGTGCAAGTTCTCTCAACAGTAATAAACAAATTGGATCATATAACTATCCCTCAACATGCAACAAAGAGTCACTCCAAAGTCACCAATAGCAGAGAACAAACGAGGAAAATATTGTAGGGTACGAAACCACCTCAAAGTTATCCTTTCTGATCGATCTATTCAAAAGTCCGTAGTAAAATAACATAAACTATTCTTTCTGTTTGATGTATCATAGAGTTTGTACTAGAATAACACCTTAACACACAAATCAACCAAAACCCTAATGTCACCTAGGTACTCCAATGTCACCTCAAGTATCCGTGGGTATGATTATACGATATGCATCACACAATCACAGGTTCATCTATTCAACCAACACAAAGTACTTCAAAGAGTGCCCCAAAGTTTCTACCGGAGAGTCAAGACGAAAACGTGTGCCAACCCCTATGCATAGGTTCATGGGCAGAACCCACAAGTTGACCACCAAAACATACATCAAGTGGATCATGTGATATCCCATTATCATCACAGATAAGCACGGCAAGACATACATCAAGTGTTCTCAAATACTTAAAGACTCAATCTGATAAGATTACTTCAAAGGGAAAACTTAATCCATTACAAGAGAGTAGAGGGGGAGAAACATCATAAAATCCAACTATAATAGCAAAGCTCACGACACATCAAGATCGTACCACCTCAAGAACACGAGAGAGAGAGAGAGATATCAAACACACAGCTACTGGTATATACCCTCAGCCGCGAGGGTGAACTACTCCCTCCTCGTCATGGAGATCGCCGGGATGATGAAGATGGCCACCAGTGAGGGATCCCCCTCCGGCAGGGTGCCGGAACAGGGTCCCAATTGTTTTTTGGTGGTTACAGAGGCTTGCGGCGGCGGAACTCCCGATCTATTGTGCTACCCGATGTTTTTAGGATATGTGGATATATATATATATAGGCGAAAGAAGTCGGTCAGGGGAGCCACGAGGGGCCCATGAGGGTGGGGGCGCGCCTCCCTGCCTCATGGCCACCTCGTTGCTTACCTGACGTGCACTCCAAGTCTCCTGGATTGCTTCCATTCTGAAAATAACTCTCCCGAAGGTTTCATTCCGTTTGGACTCCGTTTGATATTCCTTTTCTTCGAAACACTTAAACAAGGGAAAAAACAGAAGCTGGCACTGGGCTCTGGGTTAATAGGTTAGTCCCATAAAGAATATAAAAGTGCATAGTAAAGCCCATTAAACATCCAAAACAGATAATATAATAGCATGGAACAATAAAAAATTATAGATACGTTGGAGACGTATTAATACGCCGAAGAATAATAGCGGCGATGACAAGGAAAACCCCACAAAGGAGGACCCTCCTAAAACACAACCAAAGCGCCGGCGTCAGCGGCACCGCTTTAAATCCTGTCACAGCCGGGACAACAACACCGGCATAGGAGACGATAACACTGCGGATGGTGCCGAAGACGTAGAAGAGCCCAATGAACAAACTGCCGAACAAGACCATCGGGAAGATCGGCAAGTTAGCCCTGAGGAACAGGCAACAGAAGAAGACTCGGAGGATGGTAGTTACCATCCGCCTTCCGAGGAGGAGGCAAGCCTCGGCAACAACGACGTCATCGTGCCTAAGGAGCCTCTGGAGCAGGAGCGCTTTAAGCGCCAGCTAATAGCCACTGCAAGGAGCCTGAAAAAGAAACAGCAGCAGCTTCAAGCTGACCAAGATCTGCTCGTCGATAGATGGACTGATGTCCTGGCAGCCGAAGAATACGTCCTCAGACACCCAGCCAAGAGTTACCCAAAGCGAAGGTTGCTACCTCAGTTCGATGAAGAGGCGCCGGAGATCATAACTCCCTCGCGTAACGTGGTCGACCGAACAGTACGCGGTCAGGACATTGCGGCGGATCGACAACCTCGTGGTCGGGATAGAGCGGCAATTCAAGGCGAACAGCCCGCCCCGCCGCCACGGAAAAATAGAGACAAAGCAGTTAGGGGTCATACATCCGAACTTCGGCAAACCCTGGGCAGTAGAGCAGGACATACAAGATCGATCTATGGATCGCGAGGACGTGCCTCGACACGTGACGATGGCTACCTATCTGGACATGATAAACCCAATCACGCCCGGGCCGAATGTCGCAGACGGACTCCATCAGAGCTACGTCCCGATGTGGCCCGATATAGAGGCGCCGTGCACCCTCTTTGCTTCACTGACAAAGTAATGGATCATGATTTGCCAGAAGGGTTCAAACCCGTAAACATCGAATCCTACGATGGAACAACCGATCCCGCGGTATGGATCAAGGATTTTATTCTCCACATCCACATGGCCTGCGGGGATGATCTTCACGCCATCAAATACCTCCCACTAAAACTAAAAGGGCCAGCCTGGCACTGGTTAAACAGTCTGCCTGAGAATTCTATTGGCAGTTGGGAGGACCTAGAAGAGGCCTTTCTCAACAACTTCCAAGGTACATATGTTCGGCCGCCAGACGCTGATGACTTAAGCTGCATAGTTCAACAGCCTGGGGAGTCAGCCAGGAAGTTCTGGACTAGGTTCCTAACTAAAAAGAACCAGATCGTCGACTGTCCGGATGCCGAAGCCTTAGCGGCCTTTAAACATAGCATCTGTGATGAATGGCTCGCCCGCCACCTCGGCCAAGAAAAGCCAAAATCTATGGCAGCACTCACGTCACTCATGACCCACTTTTGCGCGTGTGAGGATAGTTGGTTGGCTCGCAGCAAAAACACAGCCAGCGAAGCAGGCCCCTCCGAGGCTAACAATAACAATGGCAAGCTCCAATGTAACAGACACAAACATCGAAGCAATGGTGATAATAGCGACGACATTACAGTTAACGCCGGATTCAGTGGCTCCAACTCCAACCATCAGAAGAAACCATACAAGAGAAACAATCAGGGACCATCAAGCCTTGACCGCATACTCGATCGCCTGTGCCAGATACATGGCACCGCAGAAAAACCAGCCAATCATACCAACAGAGACTGTTGGGTTTTTAAACAGGCCGGCAAATTAAACGCCGAGAACAGGGAAAAGGGATCACAAAGCGAGGACGACGACGAGGAGCCCTGGCAACTGAACACAAAGGGACAGAAGAAGTTTCCCCCTCAAGTGAAAACAGTAAACATGACATATGTTACACACATCCCCAAAAGGGTGCACAAACGCGCACTAAGGGATATCTATGCGATAGAGCTAGTCGCCCCCAAGTTCAATCCATGGTCATCATGCCCGATCACTTTTGATCGTCGGGATCAACCGACCAGTATCAAACATGGCGGATCAGCCGCATTAGTCCTGGACCCAATCATTGATGGATTCCACCTAACGAGAGTCCTCATGGACGGTGGTAGCAGCCTCAATCTACTCTATCAAGACACGATGCGCAAAATGGGCATTAATCCGTCAAGGATCAAGCCAACAAAGACTACCTTGAAGGGAGTCATACAAGGTGTAGAGGCCCGTTGTATGGGCTCAATCACACTAGAGGTTGTCTTTGGATCCCCCGACAACTTCCAAAGCGAGGAGTTAATCTCCGACATCGCCCCATTCCGCAGCGGTTATCACGCACTTCTCGGACGGACGGCGTTCGCTCGGTTCAACGTGGTGCCGCACTATGCTTATCTTAAGCTTAAGATGCCCGGTCCACGCGGCGTCATAACGGTCAACGGAAACACAGAATGCTCCCTCCGTACAGAGGAGCACACCGCCGCCCTAGTAGCAGAAGTACAGAGCGGCCTTCTCAAGCAGAACCGTTATCCGGCTGCCGAGCCCATGGACATCGTAAAGATGGTCCAGACTACGCTGCAGCAGGACAGAGCGGCTCATCAAGAGCTCGACTAGCAATTTGGCCTCTGTCCCAGCCCTGATCAGGTAGTGGCATTCGTACCGCGCGTGCATAATTACGCACTAGAAATCCCATGCGCATCGACGGAGGCACAGCTAGTTTGTGATCCGTAGTTCGGCTCGACCGATCCCGGACACTCATACACTTTCACTATTTCCTTTTTCCTTTTCCAGGTTTCTTTTGCATAGATCCTCTTGGACGGCCTAATTATCAGTCCTATCAAAGTATAAAAATACCAGGATGGCAAGAAGCAGACGTACAAGGGAAGTTCGAGAGGTCAAATTAACGACCACTCTACCTGTTGTTAGGTCCCACACGCAGCTCGCCTCTGGTCATGTCATGTTAAATAGCCGGTCGCTTATCGCACTATTTGTATTAATGCGCTTTGACGCGTTAACCCAATTATAATGGAAACAATTCATGGCTCAAGTTTAAGGGCCCAAGATATCACCTCTGCTTTCTTTCTGTTTTTCGTTAATAATTCATTTTCTAGCACCTGTACACTTTGGTACGTTTCATATTTGCCAGGGGCTCCCAGGCACCCCACGATACGGCAACAAAGTCCGAACACTTTTTATAGTATAGTTCGGCACCCCGGATTTAGCATTATATGCATTGGCTCCGAATCATGTCTTTGGTCAATAGTTGGGTTGCTCGGCTCCTGTGCTTACTACCTTACGTTCTGCTATATCGGCTAGGGTAGTAAAGGGAGAACTACTGCGATTGTGCCCTGGTTTATCCAAAGGAGCACCTCGGTAGAGAAAGCCGAAAACTGACTGTCATGATGTAGCGAGAGCTAGTCAGCTGTTCGGAGGTTACAAATCGTTGGAGATTTCTTCCGCGTTGTACGAAGGATCGGTACTTCCCGATCAGACGCTTGTGGCACCCTAGTTTGGAAAACTAGGGGTTGTGTCCATGTTTTTATTGTCGAGCTCCTATGGCTAAGTGAGGGTGTTAAAGCCAAATAGTCTGATTGCCTAGTTCGTTGCGCTAAACAACTCCTTCAAGGACCATACAATTGGATAAAGATTGTTTAGATTCCATCCCGAACACCTCCGTACTACCTACATGGGGGCAGAAGCCGATGACTAGCCAACCCTCAGATTTCATATAACACGGCCATGCAGGAGATAAAATTAAAAGCATTACAATCATTATATTACAAACCCACTTTGTTTTTCCATAAAAGGCAAAGACAACATGAATGTATTCATTCAAAAATAATGTCCTGCCCACACTGCACTGCTACAATGCGAGACCCCTCCAGGACATCCGCGAAATAGCGCTCGGGTGTGCGGTGCTCCTTTCCCTCGGGCGGCCCGCGGGCCAGCTCGGCGGCGTTCATCTTCGCCCACCACATCTTGCAACGGGCAACGACATAGCTTCGGCATAGCACCCTCAATACATGTCGATCGCTTGATGATATCCAGCCGAGGACAGGCGTCCACCATCTGCCTCACGAGTCCGAAGTATCTGTCGGGCATAGCTTCGGCTAGCCATAGCCAGATTATCAAATCCTTCATGGCTAGTTCGGCCACCCTATGCGGCTCCACCAGCTGCTTCAGCTGATCGGTGAAGCTCACGGGATGCTCTGGCACAAGATATTGCGACTAGAATAGCTTCTCCGTGGAGCTCCCTTCTTCGGCTCAGAAGAACTCCGCGGCGTCGGACACACTTCGGGGCAAATCAGCAAAAGCCCCTGGAGAACTCCGAATCCGGGTTAGTAAAAGATACTTTCTCTTTGCATATTTTCATTGCATACTGAATGCCTTACCAGCCGCTATCTTCCTTGACTCTTGGATCTCTTGGAGGGCGCCTTGGGCCTCGTTCCGGGCCGTCTCCATGCTCTGGCGAGCCTTGGAGAGTTCGGCCTCTTTAGCCGACACATCACGTTCCAAGGTCTCACACTTCTTCACCGCGTCATGGAGCTCTTGTTGGACCTCGTTGACCTGGGCCTTGAGCTTCTTACGGGAAGCCTGCTCCTTGACGACCTTCCCCTTGGCTTCGCCCAGGGCCTTTTTCAGGGCGTCGACCTCGCTCGTCGCTCCTATACATATCATGACACTTTGGTCAATATATATTTTACTCCTTTCGAATATTTCCCGGGTTATCACATACCTTGATTCTCCTAGAGCTGCCTCCTCACCTGGCCGAGCTCCTCCTCAGCCTGCTCCAGCCTCCTCTTTAGATCGGAGACTTCGGCAGCATGTGAGGCCGCAGCCAGCAGCGACGCCTGCATATTTATTCCAGACAAATTTAGTTAGTTTCCTGCCAATAAAAGGATTGATCCTTTGTCCAGCTTTTCTTTCCGAACACCGGACAGTGTCTCAGGGGCTACAGTCTCTATTGGGATTTTCTCCTTTTGCGTCGCCTACATCAAAACATATTACCAGGCTCCTGCAGGCTTTGGTTAGTCCGCTCTTAACAGACTGAGCCCTTTCAATCACCGTGCTCATAAGAACACGGTGCTCATCCGCAATGGAAGGGCCTCACAACACTTCCAGTAGATCATCTGGTGCCCCTAGTTGGACAGGGGTCACCGGTGGAATAGGCATACCCCCTTCTTTCGAAGGAGGTTGCGTGTTGGATTCCGGAGTCGTATCGGTCTCCAGAATCAAGTCTGGTTGAGGGACGAACTAAGTATGGCCCTCCTCCCTAGTCTCCCGGGGGATTGGTTCCCCCTGGTGTTCGGCAACAGGGGCTTCCCCTTCGGGCACCTCTTGATCCTCTCCCCGGCCTGGGAAGGTCCGTTGGGATAGAACCTCGTCGTCTCCTTTGGCCATGGGAGAATAGGCGGCTGGCGGTGTATCGCTGGCCATCTCCTTTGAGTCCAACGAACCTCTTGATGAGGATCCCTGGGAGCAGTTGTGGGCCGGACTTCAATAGCATAATTAACCATGTCAATACATTGAAATAGAGAGGCTGGACATACGGGTATGCGAGAGTCATAGCACTTACGAAGCGGCTTGAGGCTTGGTGCAGGGGTGTCGCTCCGGACTGCTGTTGACATCCCACGCGGATTTGTCCGCAAAAGAGCCCTTCCCCTTTTTTGGCATCCCCACCTCTAGGTTTGTGGAGGCTTCCCTCTTCTTCCTTCCCTCGTCAGGGGAAGGGTTGTCCTCCTCCTCCTCCTCCTCATCATCATCGTCATCCTCGGCGGTGGAGGAGCGAGTTTTGTCTTCGGACGTCGCGCCCGAAGCGCACTTCTTGGCCTTCTTCTACGGCACCTTATAGGGTGCCGGCACCAGCATCTTCGCTAAACGCGGGATGACTGGTTCTTCAGGCAGCGGAGCCGGACACTGGATCCGCTTCGCCCTCTTCATCCATTCCTGAAAAAGCAATGATGGTAAAAGCTCGGATATCTTCCTTAGAGAAGACAAGTAGAGGATGTGTTGGAAACTCACCTCGCTGGCGGGGTGGTTAATGTCGTGTCCATGGTCCGAATCCGTGGCTGGCGGTATCTTGTTGCCCTTGAAGAGCAATTTCCAGGCATCTTTGTGAGTGGTCTCGAAGAGCCTCTTCAGGGTATGGTGCTTCTTCGGGTTGAACTTCCATAGCGGGAGGCTTTAGCTCTGGCACGGGAGAATCCGGCGAACTAGCATCACCTGGATTACATCGACATGTTTGACACTCTTGTCCACCATGCTTTGAACGCGCGTCTGCAGCGCTATCAGCTCATCTGGCAAACACCAGTTAGGGCTCTTCTCGACCCAGGGGTTGAGTTGCATGGGAGCGCCGGAGTTAAATTCGGCAGCGGTGGCCCAGTTTGTGCCGCGGGGTTCTGTGATGTAGAACCATTGTTTTTGCAATTCCTTGACAGTCTCCATGAAAGTGCCTTTTGGCCAGGAGACATTGGCTAGCTTACTCACCATGGCTCCTCGACAGTCCGCGTGCTGGCCGTCCACTGCCTTCGGTTTCACGTTGAAGACTTTGAGCCACAACCCGAAGTGGGGTTGGATGCGTAGGAAGGCCTCACACACGACGATGAACGCCGAGATGTTGAGGAAAGAGTTCGGGGATAGATCATGGAAGTCTATCCCATAATAATACATCAGCCCGCGGACGAAAGGGTGGAGTGGAAACCCTAGACCGCGGAGGAAATGAGGGATGAATACCACCCTCTCGTTGGGCTTCGGCATGGGGACGACTTGCCCCTGAGCTGGAAGACGGTGGGCGGTTTCCTTCGGCAAGTACCCAGCCGCCCGAAGCTCAGTAATGTCCTTCTCCTTGACGGAGGAGACCATCCATTTGCCTTGAACTCCGGATCCGGACATGGTCGGATGCTTTTCGAAGATGGAGAAAGATGGGAACTTGGGCGCTGGAGCTCAAGGATGGAAGGGGAGAGGAAGGAGAAGGCGTGAGTACACAAGGGCAAATTCTTATCCCCTTATAAAGGCAGTGAATATCGAACGCCTTCCCACTCGCCTCAAAACTCCCCTATTCCCAAGGGTTGTGTAAACGGCACGGTTGGGTTAACCATACCCGTATTGATGAGAATCCTGCAATAAAGGGACACGATCTCTGCTTCGACAAGACATACCAATGACAACCGCGTCTCGAAACATGGAGTGGCAGACACCAAACGGTTCCAATTATGACCGGGTGGACTAGTGGAGTATTATATTCTCTCTGCTGTTGTGTATGGCGTGTTTGTGGCAGGTCCGGATACAATCATCCGTCCGGAGACTATCTTGGAGGGGAACCCGCCTTGCAATGTCGAAGACAAATCTGCGCGCCAGACTCCTTGTCATTGAAGCCAGGTTCAGGGGCTACTTAGGGAGTCCTGGACTAAGGGGTCCTCAGGCGTCCGTCCTGATAGCCATGGGCCAGACTGATGGGCTGTGAAGATACGAAGGCCGAAGACTGCACCCATGTCCAGATGGGTCTCTCCTTGGCGTGGAAGGCAAGCTTGGCGACCAAATATGTAAATTCTTTTCCTTTGTAACCGACCTTGTGTAACCCTTGATCCTCCCGGTGCCTATATAAAACGGAGGACTTTGTCCGGAAAAGAGAGATACTCATTACCATAGTCATACAGGCTAGACTTCTAGGGTTTAGCCATTATGATCTCGTGGTATATCAACTCTTGTAATACTCATATTCATCAAGATCAATCAAGCAGGAAGTAGGGTATTACCTCCATAGAGAGGGCCCGAACCTGGGTAAACATCATGTCCCCTGTCTCCTGTTACCATCGACCTTAGACGAACAGTTTGGGACACCCTACCCGAGATCCGCCGGTTTTGGCACCGACAACAACGACAGCAACGACGATGATGGCGGCAGCGATGAAAAGCCAACGGTCAGCAGCAAGAATCGTCCTCACCAAGACGATGTCGCTGGGCCATCCAACAATAACAACAAGAAGAAGGACGTAATTAAGCAGACTGTATATCTCTCTCTTCCTGTTCACTCATATTAATTTATTATCTCTGCTTATCCTGTCAATCTCATCGCAGACGGTTAGTAATACATATTCGACAAAGATCTTCTGCATTATCGCCCGCAGGTTGGTCTGTTGAACTATGTGCCCCGACGAGCACACAATTCACAAAAAAGACAGTATGGGCTGTTTATAATGATCACACACAATTCTGATTACCGACCTGTTTGCCGGTTATCACACACATCTTGTTACGCCGAATCGTTTGTGTTCACCTCGATCATCGCAAATGGTTCATCGGAGCGAACTATATGTTGTATATTGCACACACCTTGATCTGGCTGCCCGTTTCTGTTGTTCTGTCTCATCTCAAAAAGTTCGTTTGGATCAACCATATGCCCCGCATTGCACACGCAATGAAAATCTGAACCGTGTTTGATGTATCCTTCATCGCAAATGTTTTTCATCTTTTTGGACGGTTTTTTACATCACCGTTTGCGATTAATACACCGCACACAATTTCGTCCAAGGGTCTCTGATCATAGTGTCACATTAGCACTATCCTGCAGTAGTGATGGTGCAGCCCACCTTTCAGATATTTTGACCGTGTGTGGTTCAGTTGTTGCTTCGGAGGGTCGTGTACCACACGTGAATGATAGTAAGTGCGACCAGGAGGCATGGAGCGTTAATTTCAAGTTGACTTGTTTGAGTGTTAAATTTTCTTCATGTGTTAGCTTTGCCCTAATTTTCTTCACTAGTAGTACATTAAATAAAGAGTTCCATTTCGTGCACAATTTAAAACAATTTTTATGGAGAGAAAAATAAAACCACTCCAACTATATACGCTGCAGCCTGAGCACTTGTTTTCTAGGGTTTGCTCTCTTCACACTATCTCTCCACTATATATATACACGCTGGAGCCTCAGTGCTTGCAGTTGCTCTCTACACACTCTCTCACCCTATGCTTCTCTAAACAACTAAAACAAGATTGCGTTGGCGAGCGAGGATCCCATCACTGCTGTTCAAAGAGCCGGCAGGATCCCGTCCGTCGGGGAAGGCAAAGGAGGCTTAACGCTGTTGCCGTTGGCGAGGGAGGGAATCCACTGTCGGCGCCGCTGAACTCTTTCACCCAGCGGCGGCATGGGAGGACCTCTGACCCCTTCTTCCTCGTCGCCGTACATAGTTTGGGCATATCAGCCTCCGGCCGCCCATTGAGCGACACCCCGAGAACCTTAAGGTATAATTTTCTTAATCCACAGGCATTGCTCGAGCTGCATGTGGAATTTTTTCGCTTCTGCACTCGAATCTAGGTGTTGGATCAAACAGGACAGTAGTGGGGAAAATTGTATAACATGAATCTTGGACATGGTTCAAAGAGGAAAGGAAGGGGGAAAGTAGTACAGACTAGCTATCCAGCACCTATGTTGGTCGAAAAGGGAAAACAATGAAAAACGTAGTACATACATCTGTAAGGTGAAACGCGCACGATGCGGCTATATCTCCCACGTGTGGAGGCACGACTTAGAGGCATAAACGCATTGTGGTTTTGTCGCAAGAAGGTTCATCTTCACACAATCTCATGTAATGAACAAGAATGGGATAAAGAGAGTTGGCTTACAATCGCCACTTCACACAATACTTAAATAATTCATACATCATCCAAAATACACACATAGACCAACTACGGTCAAATCCAAATGAAAAGAAGATAACCCCAAATGCTAGATTCCCGATCGTCCCAACTGGGCTCCACTACTGATCAACAGGAAACGAAATATAGGAACGACCAAGGTCCTCATCGAACTCCCACTTGAGTTCGGTTGCGTCACTTGCACTAGTATCATCGGCACCTGCAACTGTTTTGGCAGTATCTATGAGTCGCAAGAACTCAGCAATCTCAAAACCCGCGAGATCAAGACGATTTAAGCATATGGGTATGATGTGGTAATGAGGTGGAGTTGTAGCAAGCGCAAAGCAAATATGGTGTCTAACCCTAGATCTTTTCCCCTCCCCGCCAACGGACACGTCCGCCGCCGCCGGACGAAATCGCGCCGCCGCCGCGCGTAACGCGCTTCGCCACGTCGCCCAGCCCACGCGCCCCACCGCGCGAGCCCTGCGAAACCATCGCGAGCCCGCCCAGCCCGTCCGCGCCGCCGCCCAGTGCGCCAGCGCCCGCCGTCGTCTGCCTCCCGGCCCGCGCCCGCCGCGCCGCGCCAGCGTCGCCCGCCAGCTCCTCCGTCGCGCTTCGCGCCGCCCGTCGCCGATGGCCGCGCCGCCCGTCGCCGCCGCCGCGCCGCCCGAAACCGCCTCTGCCCGTCCGCCGGCTCCCGCGCCCGTCCTCGCCCAGCGGCTCGCGAAGCTCCGGCCATGAGCTTCGCCCGGCCCGTGCCCGTCTCCGGCCACCTCCTCTTCTGCTCCGGCGAGGACCCCGGCGATCCTCGCTAACCATGCCCTATCCAGATCTGGATCCAAGTTGACTTCCCCCCCCCCTCCGTTTTTTGCCAAGTCCCGAAATGTTTTAGTATAATGTTGCCATGTTCATCGCATTGTAACTCTCTGCATACTACTCTGTTTTGTGCGTGTAATATGTCAAATTTTTCGCCTCGACGAGTACTTCATTTCATTGCGTTGCATCATGTTCATTTGAGTCCATCTTGATGCCTGAATCTTCGTTGCAAGAATGCTATATGTTGTTAACCTGCTGAAACTGTTATAACTTGGTGATTTGTCATTTTTTTTTGCATTTGATGTGTGCATCCTATGAGCATGAGCTCTACATGAGTTTTGAACTATGCCATACCATCTTTACAACGGTTCCATCCATGTATTTTTGTGAGTTGTGTAGTGTATGCATCAAGCTTGTTAAGTAGGGTACTTGCTGTTGCTGTTTTGCATGTCTGAATCTGCTATATCATGATGCTATGTTAACCTGCTTCTACAAGTCATTCTATGCATAATCTGGAGATGTTCACTAAGGATGTTTTGTTATACATGTCTTGCTCTATCCATCCGTGCCCTTTGTTGCAATTATAGTCTGCTGTAACTTGTTGTAATCTTGCTCTCAAATTGCTAAATAATGTTGCTGTCAGCCTGTTAACATTAAGTTCAATGTTGCCATGATTGTTGTTAGTGATCCATGCACTCTATGAACTTGCTCTTGCCATTCTTAGCTTCATAAACATGTCTTCTTACTGTGAGTTGCCTTGCCATGCCATGGATTGCTCTGGTGAGTGGTACAAGCTCACCAACATGTCTACTTATTGTTGTTCCTGCCATGTATGAATCTGTCATATAACTTGCCATGTTTACATGGGTGCCATCATATCTTCTGATCCTTTTTGGCTCATGGTCAGTAAAGGAATTTTGTTCTATGCATTTAGTAGTATCATGCCATGCCTTTGTTTGCCATTATAAGTTCCTTTAACATGTTGTTTGATAGCTCTAAACATTGCAACCTGATGTTATTTCTGCTAAGTCTGAAACTGTTATTAATTGCAACCTTGCCATGTCTTTTTGAGCATGTTCTAGTGATTTATGGAGATAACTCAGTGTTCATGTTTTATCATGCTTTACCTGTACATCGTGTCCATGCCTTTTGTTTTCTTTTTAAGATGATGTAGCTTGTTGTTTAGGTGCTTGCAATATGCCTAGTTGCTGTTCTGGACAGATTGTTGCTATAACTTGTTTCATGTGTATGTGTTGAACCGTTGCTCCGTTTTGAGTGTGCTCTAGATGAACGTTGCTTGATTTTGCATGTAGTTTCATATTATCATGTTGCATCCATGTTGAGGTGTGTGCTTGATGTTTGTATGCATTTTTGCATCAATGCCATGTTTAACTTGTTTTGCTCATATCTTCTAGGCCGTAGCTCCGAATCTAATGAACTTTATATGTAACTTGACTAGAATTTCGTGTAGATCATCGTGGTGCATCTTAACATGCTGTTTAACAACTTGAACATAAAGTTATTCAGTTCTGGACCAATTTCGAAATATGCATATGAGGACTTACCGGAATTGTTATATGTTGTTCCCGGCCTCATTTAAACTGGCCTTGATGTGTTGCTCTTGTTTGCATCATCTTTTGCCATGAGTAGCTTCATGTAGCCTTGCCATGTATCATACTTGGTTGAGAATCATGTCTTGTCTATGTGTGGATGTTTACTTTGTTGTGTGCTTCTTCTCGATAGTTCCCGTTTCGTTGCGATCGTGAGGACTCGTTCGTCTACGCTTGGTTCGTCTTCGTGGCTTCATCTTCTTCATGGACTCGTTCTTCTTCCTAGCGGGATTTCAGGCAAGATGACCGTCACCTTGGATCTCATTACTATCATTGCTATGCTAGTTGCTTCGTTCTATCGCTTTGCTGCGTTACCTACCACTTGCTGCTCAAGCCTCCCAAATTGCCATGAACCTCTAACCTTTGTCACCCTTCCTAGCAAACCGTTGTTTGGCTATGTCACTGCTTTTGCTCAGCCCCTCTTATAGCGCTGCTAGTTGTAGGTGAAGATGAAGATTGCTCCATGTTGGATTATGTTTATGTTGGGATATCAAAATATCTCTTATATTATTAATGCATCTATATACTTGGTAAAGGGTGGAAGGCTCGGCCTTATGCCTGGTGTTTTGTTCCACTCTTGCCGCCTAGTTTCTATCATATCGGTATTATGTTCCCGAATTTTGCGCCCCTAACGCGGTTGGGTGATTTATGGGACCCCTTGACAGTTCGCTTTGAATAAAACTCCTCCAGCAAGGCCCAACCTTGGTTTTACCATTTGCCTCACCTAGCCCTTTTTCCCTTGGGAGTCGCGCTCTCGAGGGTCATCTTTATTTTACCCCCCCGGACCAGTGCTCCTCCGAGTGTTGGTCCAAACTAGAGCACCGTGTGGGACCATTCCTTGGCAACTTGGGTTACGTCGGTTCCTGTACGCTTCGCTCATCCGGTGTGCCCTGAGAACGAGATATGTGCAGCTCCTATCGGGATTTGTCGGCACATCCGGGCGGCTTTGCTGGTCTTGTTTTATTACTGTCAAAATGTCTTGTAGCCGGCATTCCGAGACTGATCGGGTCTTCCCGGGGAGAAGGAATATCCTTCGTTGATCGCGAGAGCTTATCATGGGCTAAGTTGGGACACCCCTGTAGGGTTTTGAACTTTCGAAAGCCGTGCCCGCGGTTATGTGGCAGATGGGAATTTGTTAATATCCGGTTGTAGTAAACTTGAAGTAAACTCTTCTAAAATACACCAACCGTGTGCGTAACCGTGACTGTCTCTTTTCGGGGTTGATTGAGAAGTGAACACGGTTTTGGGTTATGTTTGACGTAAGTAGGAGTTCAGGATCACCTCTTGATCATTCTTAGCTTCACGACCGTTCCTTTGTTACTCTTCTCGCTCTCATTTGCGTATGTTAGCCACCATATAAGCTTAGTCGCTGCTGCAACCTCACCACTTTACCCCTTCCTTTCCCATTAAGCTTTGCTAGTCTTGATACCCATGGTAATGGGATTGCTGAGTCCTCGTGGCTCACAGATTACTACACCAATAGTTGTAGGTACAGGTTATGGGATGATCATGACGCGAGAGCGTTGTTTGCTTGTTTTGGAGTTCTTCTTACGCTTCTTCGATCGGGGATAGGTTCCGGTCGGCAGCTGGGCTAGCAGGGTGGATGTTGTTTGAGTTTCTGTTTATGTTTCATCCGTAGGCGGATGTTGATCTTGTATATGATGTATTTATGTATTCATGTGACATTGTATGTATTGGATGTATCCCCACTATTATGTAATGTTGATGTAATGATATCCACCTTGCAAAAGCGTTTCAATATGCGGGTCTATCCTTGGTGGTACCTTCGAGTTCCTTTTGGATAGGGTCGCATATTGGGCGTGACAATATGGGTAGTACAAGAGTAGATCTACCACGAGATTAGAGAGGCTAAACCCTAGAAGCTAGCCTATGGTATGATTGTTGTTCATCCTACGGACTAAAACCCTCCAGTTTATATAGGCACCGAAGAGGGTTAGGGTTACACAGAGTCGGTTACAATGGTAGGAGATCTACATATCCATACCGCCAAGCTTGCCTTCCACGCCAAGGAAAGTCCCATCCGGACACGGGACGAAGTCTTCAATCTTGTATCTTCATAGTCCAGGAGTCCGGCCAAAGGTCATAGTCCGGCCATCCGGACACCCCCTAATCCGGGACTCCCTCAGTAGCCCCCGAACCAGGCTTCAATGACGACGAGTCCGGCGCGTAGATTGTCTTCGGCATTGCAAGGCGGGTTCTTCTCCAAATCCTGTGTACCTGTTGAATAGTGTCCGGCTTCTCGTAAATATCGCGCTCCTTGGCTTCCACGGCGATAATGGTCATCTTCTACGTGTTGAGCGAATCGCGAAAAGCCGTGGTATTTTACATTTACCCCTAGCTGCGCAAATGAGCTGCCTATATAAGAGCGAGGATCTAGATCCGAATCACACAATCTTCCCTTCGTGAGCTTTCATCGGGCGCATCGGCAAAATCCATTCCATCATGGACAGTCGACGCGGCTCCTCCTCTCGCCCTCCCAGTCCTCGGCCTGGAGATTGGGAGAGATGCTCCGTCCCGCACAGCGAGCTAGTGACGCTCCAAACCAAGGGATTTCTTCCCCCAGCCTTCATGGTTCCGGCTCGAGCCGGACTCGCCACCTATAAGGGTGGAAAACAAGAGGAGAGCGTCCCTATTCCCTCCCAAGGAGAGCGGGTATGCCTTGTCCCTTACTTGATAAGAGGGCTCGGATTTCCAATTCATCCGTTTCTCCGGGGGCTCTTGGAGTTCTATGGCCTCCAGTTGCACAACCTTACGCCTACCTCCATTCTGCATATTGCGGGCTTCATGGCCCTTTGCGAGCTGTTTTTGGGCATCGAGGCTCATTTTGCGTTGTGGAAGAGGTTGTTCTGCCTCGTACCCCGTTCTCAGGAGGGGTCGATATATCCAGTGGGTGGAGCCAAACTATGGCGCATCGCCGGGACCGGATATCTATCCGGAACCCCGAAGAAGGCGTCCGAAGACTGGCCTTCGGAATGGTTTTATATAGAAGATGTCGCCCTGCCGGACCCTGTTCGGATCGGCCTCCCGGAGTTCACTAATGCTCCTTTGAAGAAACGCCTAAGCTGGCGTCCACGGAACCCTCAGAGGGAAAATGACAGGGACATCCTTTACCTGATGAGCCGAATAAGGTTGTTGGCTCATTCCGGACTGACCATGATCGGGGTCATGGCCACATGCATTATGCGGGGGGTGTAGCCACTCCAGTATAGAGGCCACCCCATGTGGGATTTCAACGGGGAGGATGATGCCACCCGCCATGGCCGTAAAGGGCCGGGATCGGTCGCTGATCTGATGAAGACCTTGTCCGCATAGTACAACGGAGAAGAGGAGGAATTTTTTCGCGTCAATCCACAGGACGGGTTTTCTATGAACAATCCTCCAAGCTGGGTAAACGGACATTTCTTTTTGCCCATCCGATCCATATTTCCATAGTCAAGTATCTCATTTTGTGATTTCGATGCAGGAACTGCGCCTGGCCGTAAAGGATATAAACAGCCTGCCTCCACAACCCGAAGATCCGGAACGGTTCCTCGATCCGGCCTCCCAAGAGGATCCGTACATATCGGTGGAGCTGATCGATGGGGTATTTCACCAACTGAGCATTGATAATGCCCTGGTTGCCATTACGGTCGATTACCCCAGAATACTTCCAGCCTCACAGGTGGCTGAGACCGAAGCCCCAATACTTTGAGAATGATTCATCCGTGCTTATTTTTTATCACCGTATACCAACGGTGTTTTGAAGGGGGAGCCCTTGAGGCGGAAGGCCGAGCCTGCGGCGGCTAGCCAACAAGGGGCAGCCGCAAAGAAGCTAAAAAGAAGTGCGGTGCGGATTGAAACCCCGGCGCAACGGTATGGCGTGTCACCTTATTCCCAGGATTTATTCCGGAAGGCATACTAACGCTCGTGCCCTCTTCAGGAAAAAAAGCGCTCGCCGGACTATATCCGGAGAGGTTGCCAATCGAGCCTCTGCCAGCCAGGCTCCAAAGCCAGGCCCATAAGCGGAGGCGAACACGGGGTGTGCGTTGGATGCTCCTGCGACAGAGGATGCTGACAAATTGTCCGCCACCAACTCCGAGGTGGAGAGTGCCATGAATCACAGGCGCCGCCGTACAATTCTTTGTGACACATGTTTCTCCCAAGAGGAATTGAACGCCTTCAATTCGGGAGATGCGCACCTCCGTGCCGCTCAAGATGGTCTAGCCAGAGCCACGGAGTAGTATGTAAAAGACATGCGAGTGAGGAAATTTAACTGTTATATATGCCAGTAGCCCCCGAAACTTGAAATAGTTAGAATAACTGATTTAAGGATCATTTATTGTGCAAGATCTTACAGAAAAGAATACCCAACTGTCCCAGGAGCTTGAAGAGTGCAAAGCCCAACTTGATGCTGCACAAGCCGCGACAGGGAAGCCAGAGAGACCCCCTCTGGTAATATACGCTTTTAAAGGATAAGTATGTTGTGAAGTGCGACGTGTGTATAAATCTGACAATAACATTGCAGATGGCGCCGGGGTAGATCTGGACAAGAAACAGCTCTTGCGCCGGTTAAAGGCCGGCGAGAACGTGCTTACAAGGGTGAGGCAGGAGAAAAATAATCTCCAATATGCCAACACCCAGCTGGGTGAGGAACTAAAAGATGTTCGTGCCTAGGTGTCTAACTCCGTTAAGGAGAATCGGCGGCTTCGACACGGCATTTTTAGTAAGTGCTTAAACGAACTTTGAAAAAAAAGAGTTCAGCGAGGAAGTCGACTAACAGAGTTATGTCTATAGGTATGCTCACAGGCCGTCCTGCAGAGGAAATGCCTGGTTCTACGGGTGACCTTCTTCCCGAGCTCTTACAACTGCACGAACGAGTTCGGCAGGTGATGAAAGACGTCGCCCAGGCCTTGTGGCCATCTGTCTCCCTGCCCGAAGGCCTTGGGGAGCTTGCCGAGAGGCTCCATGGAGCGCGGCGACGCTTCCGATTAAGGAAGATATTGGCCCGCCATCAAGGCGCCAGGGAAGCTTGGGCCATGGTGAAGACGCGGTAGACGAAGGCTGACCCAAACCACTTGGCTGAGGTCGGACCTCTGGGGCCCGATGGGAAGGAGATCCCTGTGAGCTAGTGTACGGCCAGGTAGAATTGGCCTCAAAGTATTCCCAGCAGGACTGTAAACTAGACAGCCTGTTAGATGGCATTGAAGAGGAATACAATCAGTCAAATTGACTATGTAATTTAAGGTGACATGTAAAATGCCTTCTAGCCGGATTGTAGATTGTTTGTCATAGCGTACCTTTTCGCTTCAACCTCGGGACCCAGTAGTCCGGAGTTTGTCTGAATACCCTCGCGGTTATATAAAAATCGGGGCATGCGTGGAGACCAGGCGTAGGGGTCATTAGTGCTTTATCATACAAGTGCCCAACTAATTATGTTATATTACATGGTTAGTAAGAGACATCTTCCAGGGAGAATAGTTCCGTTAGGGTTCCTTTCCACAGGGAGGCATGCCCTAAAGTGCATGTCGGGACTGCGAAAAAGCAGAAAAACATCCGTGGCAGATAAATAAATAGGTAAGAAATCTTCTTTTAGTTCACCGACCGAATATTCTCTTAAGAATGCTAGCTTTGGCTTCACCCAGTCGAGGTACACATCCGCTGACCCGGCAAGTAACAATCGCAGAGGTGCTCCTTTACCACCTAGCCGAACAATCGGGAGCGTGGGGTAAGCACAGAGCCGAGCAACCCAGCTTGGCCAAAACTTAAGTCATATTGATGCATATAATGGTGAATAAAAGGTACATGCGGAAGTGTGACACATGTATTGGGCATCAAGCCCTTATAAATAAGCTTCGTGAAAGAAGCCCCGAGTACAATGGCGGATAGTCGTCAAGTGTGTCTGAACAATGCGCTAACAAGCCTTGAAGGCTGGGAAAAAAGGAGGAGAAGGAGAAAATAGAAGATAGCGAAAGTGTAAAATATGGACAGAGGAAGGAGACGAACTCAGAATCCGGCGCTAGGCATAGAATCTTCGGAGACGGGCTGCGTTCCATGGGTTCGGCTCGAGTCGGTTATCCGATGCATCTCGCAGACGGTACGCTCCACCAGTCAGGACTTGGTCGATGATAAAGGGACCTTCCCATTTGGGCTTGAGTTTGTCCTTTTTCTTGTCCGGCAGGCGTAGAACTAGCTCACCAACATTGTAAGTTTCCGTACTTCTCTGCTTTGATATCTTCGAGCCTGCTGTTGATAGAATGTGGAACGAGCTTTTGCTACGTCACGCTACTCCTCCAAGGCGTCCAAACTGTCCTGCCGATCGAGCTCGGCTTTTCTTTCTTCGTACATGTGCACGCGAGGTGAGTCATGAATTATGTCACAGGGCAGAACTGCCTCTACGCCGTATACCATAAAGAATGGTGTGAATCCGTCGTGCGATTCGGAGTGGTCCGCAGCCCCGAATCTGGTCGAGCTCCTCTACCCAAAGTGTTAGATTCCTTGAGGACCGTACTAATCTGGGTTTGATGCGCTCATAATTAGACCATTTGCTCGCTCGACTTGACCGTTAGTTTGAGGGTGATAGACTGAAGCGTGGTCGAGCTTGATGCCCATGTTTTGCACGAGTTTGACCTCGTGGGCCGTAAAGTTCGATGTCGTTTTCGGTGATGATGCTGTGGGGACACCGTAACGTGTCGACCCCGATATGAAGTCTATCACGGTCCGGATTGGCCGTCTTAACAGCTTGGCCTCTATCCATTTGGTGAATTTATCCACCATGACCAGTAGGTATTTTTGCTTATGGTTCCCCCTTTAAGGGGTCCAACCATGTCAAGCCCCGAGACCGCAAAGGGCCAGGTGATGGGTATAGTTTTGAGGGCGGTGGGTGGCATGTGGCTTTGATTAGCAAAGAGCTGGCATCCGACGCATCGCTGGACTAAGTCCTGAGCATCTGCCCGTGCCGTCGGCCAATAAAATCCTGTACGGAAGGCCTTGCCTACAAGGGCCCGGGCTGCGGCGTGGTGCCCGCCGAGTCCGGCATGAAATTCAGCCAGAAGATTCTGCCCTTCCTCTTCGGAGATACACCTTTGAAGGACTCCGGTTGTGCTTTTCTTATAAATCTCTCCCTCATGGACCTTATAGGCTTTAGATCGCCGCACTATGCAGCGGGCCTCGTTTTGGTCCTCGGGAAGTTCCTGCCTGGTTAGGTAGGCTAGGAATGGTTCTGTCCACGGGGCAATAACTGCCATTATTACGTGGGCTGAGGGTGTTATTTCGTTGGCAAAACCACCAACTGTGTCAGAATGTTCGGTGTGGGGCAGTGCGGTTGGGTCCGGGTTGTTATTTCCGGGCTCTCCCTCCCATAATATGGATGGCTTGAAGAGCCTCTCTAGGAAGATGTTGGGGGGGGGCATCGTGCTTTGCGCCGATGCGTGCCAACACGTCTGCTGCTGGTTGTTATCCGGGCTATATGGTGAAATTGAGCCCCTCAAACCGAAATGACATTTTAGGGCGGCATTGCGATAAGCTGCCATTTTCGGATCCTTGGCATCAAAGTCTCCATTTATTTGGGATATCGCGAGGTTCGAATCCTCACAGACCTTATAACACCCCGGTGTAATGATGCTCTGATAACCCACAGGGGTTAAGTTAATTGTTTTGCTAAACATGTGCCCGATCATTATTGTCTTATGCTCTTTCACATTCCAGTTGAATTCAAATTCAAATTACGTGTGAAATTCAAAATGCTAAGACATGAACACAAAATGTTCATCATGTGCCAAATAATCCACAACTAATATTGGTGGTGAACCAACATTTTGCAAAAGGTTTAAGTGGCCTAAGCTACTTAAGCGTTGACCTAAGCAATAAATTAAATGCCCTTTTAATTTATAAAATTGCCAACTATTCCAAAAGCCTCCCAACCTTTTGAGGTAGTGCACATTAATTCTTTGAGATTGTTTTGGCCAGTGGCATAATTTTGCAAAGTCAATTGTGGCAAAAAGAAAATGCAAAAGCTCTTTGGAAAAGAAAAACAAAAAAAAAAGAAAAGGAAAAGCCCCCCCTCAAGCTGGGCCGACCGCCCAGCTAGCCACCGTGCCCCCATGGGCCTCGGCCCACCTCAACCAACCGGCCCAGCTCCCTTTGCGCCTTCTGTTCCACAGTGCGTGCCGCTCTGGGCGCCGTCCCGCCGAACCACCTCGCCGTCGGCCGAGGAGGATAAGGTCGACCCCTCCCTCGGCGCCTCGACCTCCTCCCCACCTACCTCCACCCACGCCTCACCCCTCGCCCTCTCGCCTCTCCTCTCCCACTCCTTCGTTCGAGAGGAGGCCGACGCGTCGCCGCCGTGCCTCGCCTGTCCTCGCGACCACCGGCGGCCCAGCCCAGCTGACCTGTCGGTGAGCTTCGCCAGCTCGACTCCTTGTTGGCGCCCTCCGCTGGAACCGGGAAGCACCGCAGCCGCCGTCCGTCCTCGTCCCCATGTCCGGCTGCCGGCGAACTCCGTCGTCTCCGGCAACTGCTGCTGCTACTAATCTTACACCGGGCCACCTTGTGCCTCCCCGGTGAGCTCTCCTACCTTCTCCCTCTCCTTGCCGACTTGGCGCGCTCCCTAGCTGCTTCCTCACGTGCGCCCGAACGCAGCGCCACGGAGCTCGTCGCCGGCGAGACTCCGGTGACCAAATGGTCACGGGCCAGTGCCCAGCGCGCTCACCGCACCGCGTAGGCCTCGTCTAGCCGCTTGGTTTGCCCGCAAACGCCCCCTAGCCCCGATCCCGACGATGCCCGATCTCCGGCGTCCGCTCCGCCGCTTGCCACCGTCGTCTCCAGCCGCCCCCGGCCCGGCTACCACCCCAGTTCGACGCGACATCTTCTCCCGTTCGAGCGCACCCGCCCATGACCATTTTGGCAGCCGGACGGCGAATTCGGCGAGGTCCGCGCCCTCCGCCGCTGGAGCGCTCACGGAGCTCCCCAACGCCGGGCGCCGGCGTGGGCGTCCGGGTCCACCTCGCCAGTCATCGCCCGTGGCCCCATGGCGGTAGCCTGTTGACCTAGTCGATGGCTGGCCGGCATCGCCCGATCCTGCCGATGGGTCCCCCAGGCCCTGTTGACTAGTCAACTAGTCTGTTGACCGCTGATGCAACAATGACGCCATGATGACGTCATATTCCTTTTCTGTTATTTCTTAAATAATTCCAGAATATTGTTTAAACTTTAAAAATTCATAGAAAATAAACCGTAACTCCGATGAAAATGTTTTCTATATGAAAGTTGCTCAGAAAAATCCAACGAATCCGAATATGCGGTCCGTTCATCTGTCACATGCCTCTAGCATGCTGAACATGGAACTTTCCCCCTCCGGTCATCTGTCGACATTAGTCCGGGCAAAATTCATTCGGTTGATTTTCCCCCCGTCACCTTTATCGTGTAGCCATAGGTTAGGTCACTCCCGGCACAGCATATTGCCACATTCTGCTTTGTGATGCTATTTTTGCTTTATATTTACTGTTTCTTCCCCCTCTTCTCTTCGGTAGACCCCGAGACCGGTGCCGCCCCTGTGATCGACTACGTCGACGACGACCCCTCCTTCTTGTCTGAGCAACCAGGCAAGCCCCCCCTTTGATCATCTCGATATCGCCCATTCCATTCTCTCATGCTTGCATTAGATTTTGCTACTGTTATTTTTTGCACCTATAATGATGCATAGCCTGCTTTTGTACCTATTGTTGTACATTACCTGCTTATCCTAAACTGCTTAGTATAGGTTGGATAGTGATCCATCAGTGACCCCCACCTTGTCCTTGTTGCCCCTGCTTCATCATTGAAGACCCGATCAATGGGATCGAAGACCAGGCCCCGGCACCGCACATCACTTTCCCCTTAGTTGCTCGACAATACTGGGTTACTATCGAGTACCGAGGGTGAGACCTCATTAGCACTTCTGATGTTAACCCTGTAGTGTAGTTATTCGGTCGTGGTCATCGAGGGTGATTTCCTATTTAACCACTTCCGATACGACTCTGTCGTGCAACCCCTCAAGTGTGGACCTCGAGGGTGAATCCTCTTATGTTCACCTTGATGACTACATTGAGTGGAATTCACCGGGGGTGATTCCTTGGGTTTTCCCCTTGATGTTTAGACACACAGTTACTATGATTACTATGACTTTACACTGAGCAATGTTACTAAAGACTGGTCGACCCTGAGGGGTACCCGCGAGCTTAATTGCAGTGATGTGGAGTCGGGTTGACTGGAGGGTGCCATGAGATAAATACGAGGCGTGGCCGGGCATTCCTAGCCCTTGCCGCAAGTCCTCGAGACGGGGCAACGGGGTCACATCTTTCGTGAGTCTCTGCTTGTTACCGCGCGTATCTAATCCACTACGATTTGGATATTTGATCCGAGGGGCCTCTGGCCTGATAGCACTAACCATCACGTGGGCATAGTATGGGCGTTCTGCGTCGTATACATCAGCCGAAGCTTAATAGACGTCAGCGACTGAGCGGCGCGCCGGGTTGGACTGCGTGGCGCTGCCTTGTTGAAGGAGGTAGCTAGTTCAGCTCACCGGCCGCCCTACAACGCGTGGAGTTCGGGGAGATGGCCCATGACCCCAGGGGCATAGGTTTAGTCCGCGTGCTGGCCTCTCTATTAAGCCTAGGTCGGGTTGCGGCGTATTGTTTGGCGAGGCGGGCATGACCACAGAAAGTGTGTCCGCCGAGTTAAGCGAGCGTGGTGGGTAAGTTGGTGCACCCCTGCAGGGAAGAAAACATCTATCGATAGCCTGTCCTACGGTAACGGACACTTGGAGTTGTATCCCGATCGATACAACTAGAACTAGATACTTGAGATGAGACATGGATATGAGCTATGGATTATGATGAGAATTGGATTGTGATGATAACTGGATAGTATGGCTCTGGGATTTCTTTCTCGCAGGGAGTCGAGAAAGGATCTCCGGCCGAGGTTGATAACACCACTGCTACTTTACTTTATGCAGCCTTCCTTTGATAATGTTGCATATGTAGCATTTCTCTCTATTCTGGCATTTCTGCAGCCCAGTCCACATATACAGCCTTCCTTTGATAATGTTGCATATGTAGTGTAGATCCTTGCTTGCGAGTACTTTGGATGAGTACTCACAGTTGCTTTGCTCCCCCTTTTCCCCCTTTCTTCTTCTTTCCGGTTGATGCAACCAGATGACGGAGCCCAGGAGCCAGATGCCACCGCCGGTGCTTACTACTACGTGGAGGCCGCCGATGACCAGGATTAGTTAGGAGGCTCCCAGGTAGGAGGCCTTGCCTTTTTGATCGATGTTGCTTTTGTGCTAGCCTTCTTAAGGCAAACTTGTCTAACTCATGTCTGTACTCAGATATTGTTGCTTCCGCTGACTTCTTGTGTATTCGAGCTTATGAATTCGAGCCCTCGAGGCCCCTGGCTTGTAACATAAAGCTTGTATTATTTTAATTTGTGTCTAGAGTTGTGTTGTGATATCTTCCCGTGAGTCCTTGATCTTGATCATACACATTTGCGTGTATGATCAGTGTACAATTGAATCGAGGGCGTCACACACCTCTAGGCGTTGAATGCCCATGGAGAATGCCATCCGGAGACCATGTAGAAGGGTCTCGTATTCGGCTGCATTGTTGGAGTCCGTATACATTATCTGGAGTATGTATTGAACTGTATCTCCAGTTGGGGACGTCAGAATGACGCCAGCTCCCAGGCCAGCCAATATTTTGGAGCCATCGAAGTGCATTTTCCAGTTGGAATATGCGCCGTACTCTTTAGGGAGTTCGGCTTCGGTCCATTCGGCGACGAAGTCGGCCAAAACATGCGACTTAATAGCTCGCCGTGGCTTATAGGTTATGTCGAATGGGAGGAGCTCAATGGCCCATTTGGCAATCCGGCCCGTCGCGTCGCGGTTGTTTATAATGTCGTTAAGAGGTACTTCAGAGGCTACTTTTATTGAACACTCTTGAAAGTAGTGTCGCAGCTTCCGGGATGCCATAAACACCGCGTACGCTATCTTTTGATAATGTGGGTACCATGACTTGCATGGAGTTAGGACAGTGGACACGTAGTAAACTGGTTTTTGAAGGGGAAACTTGTGTCCGTCCGTCTCTCGTTCGACAACGAGCACCGCGCTTACAAATTGATGAGTTGCCGCAATATATAATAGCATTGGTTCGCCCATGTTGGGTGCGGCCAGGACCGGGTTTGTTTCCAATATGGCTTTTATTTCTTCGAGTCAGGACATGGCGGCATCCGTCCACTCGAAGTGTTCGGTGCGTCGGAGGAGGCGATAAAGGGGTAATGCCTTTTCTCCCAAACGGGAGATAAAGCGGCTTAGAGCCGCCATGCATCCAGTCAATTTTTGTATTTGTTTGAGGTCTTTTGGGATATCCAATTGTGACAGAGCTCGGATCTTGGCTGGGTTTGCTTCAATTCCTCTACCGGATACAATGAAGCCCAAGAGCTTTCCGGCTGGTACGCCGAAAACGCATTGAAGATGCTGCAATAGAACGTTCAAGCTAGCGATATCCTCTTCAACGGATTGGGCCCCGAAGAATTCAACAAAATCAGCCGTCTTGAGAATGCAAAGGAAATTTGGGATACTTTGATTGATATGCACGAGGGTACGGACTCCGTCAAGGAATCCAAATTGGATGTGCTTCAAGTCAACTTCACAAGTTCAAAATGAAGGATGCTGAAGGTGTCGATTAAATGTACTCTAGGCTTTCTCTCATCACAAATGAGATTGCCGGCTTAGGAAGTGAAGAGATGACCGATAGATTCATCATCAAGAAGATCCTAATAGCCTTGGATGGAAAATATGATACCGTGTGCACATTGATCCAAATGATGCCCAATTACAAAGATCTCAAGCCAACAAAATTCATTGGAAGAATTGTTGCTTATGAGATGTCACTCAAGGATAAGGAAGAGCTTCGCAACAAGTCAAGTGGTGCTTACAAAGCCTCATGTGATGCTCCTACATCATCAAGTGAGAAAAAAGCCTTCAATGAAGAATTGAGCCTAATGGTGAAGAATTTCAACAAGTTCTACAAGAGTAGAAGCAAAGAAAGAAGTTCCAAGTCAAGGTCCTACAATGACAAAAGATCTTGGAGTCGTGAGCATAATTGCTACAATTTTGGAAGACCCAGACACTACTCCAATGAGTGTACGGCTCTGTACAAAATAAGAGAAGATTCACCCAAAAGGAGAAGCAGAAGAGAAGAATCACCTCCAAGAGAGAGAAGGAGTAGAGATGATCGCTATGAACGAAGAACCTCTCGGAGAAGCAAGGATTCAGAAAGGAAGGACAAATCATCAAAGATCTACACGAAACGAAGACATCAAGGTCATGTTGGTGAATGGGTATCCAGCTCCGACTCTGACCACCACTCCGAAAGAAGTTACCACTCCGACTCCGAATATACTCAAGATGAAGGTGGTGCCGGTCTAGCACTTGTGTCAACCAACTCCTATGACATATTTGACTCACCAAATGAAGAATTGGAAGATGCTTCATGGCTAAAGGCACAAAGGTATCACACCCCGAGTATGTTGATTTCAATAGTGATGAAGATGATTTGCTAGGTGATGATGATTTACTTGTTGACAATTCTAGTGATGAAAACTATGATGAAATTGCTATTAATCATGCTAATCAAGATAAAAATGAATGATGATGATAAGAAGGAGATGGAGCGTCCAACTAAAGAACTAAACACTCTTAAGTTAGCTCATTAAACTACCTTGGAAGATCATCGAGAACTTTTAAAGACTCATCAGAAGCTATGCTTTGAAAAGCTCAACCTTGAGCAAGAGCATGGGTTCTTAAAAGCAATCAATGATGATCTTTGAAAGAAAAGTTCTTCATACATTGCCAAACATTTACTCTTGTCTACTTACATGCCACAAGTTAAGTCTAGCAAAAGAGTAAGAAAGATTTTTCTTCTAGTAATAACAATGATCATGTTAAATCCAATATTGTTGCTTCTTGTAGTTCTCTTGATTCCACTAATGATTCTCTTAGCCAAGTTACACTTGAGAAAGAAAATAGCTTATTGAAGGGAATTATAGAGAAAGGTGTGTACAAGAGCCTTGCCGAGAGTAGGCAATTTGAGGAAATTGTACGCAAGCAAGGAAGGCACCAGAAGAATCAAGGTGTTGGTTTTGAACGAAAGTTCAATGCCAGTGGAGTTGAGTGGGAAGAAGATCAATACCCCAAGACGAAGTTTGTTCCTCAACAAGAGTAGTATGATCCTACTTCTTTCAAGGGGACACAAGCTCAAGATAATATTCCACCACAAGACCACAAGCAAAAAGGCAAGGACAAGCTTCAAGAAGAGATTGATGCATTTGAAGAAGCTGCCAAGGCCTTGGTCAAGTGGGTTCCCAAGACTACATCAAGTTTTACTTCATCAAGTACGACTACAACTCCAAGGATTCCCATCGAGATGATGTGGATCCCGAAGAAGAAGAACTAGAAAGTTCTTGAGGGTGACTCCGCCAACATATTTCATTCATATAATTTTGGCGAGAACAATTGCAAACAACTTCCACATCTTGCTCTAGTTCAAGGAGTTACACACCCTCTTGTTTGTAAGTGATACGTCTCCAACGTATCTATAATTTTTTATTCTTCCATGCTATTATATATTCTATTTTGGATGTTTAATGGGATTTATTATACACTTTTATATTATTTTTTGGACTAACCTATTAACCGGAGGCCCAGCCCAAATTGTTGTTTTTTCACCTATTTCAGTGTTCCGAAGGAAATGAATATCAAATGGAGTACAAATGAAATAAAACCTTCGGGAACGTGGTTTTCAGAACAAACGTGAGCCAGAGGACTTGGAGTGGACGTCAAGAAACGAACGAGGAGGCCACGAGGCAGGGGGGCGCGCCCTCCACCCTTGTGGGCTCCTTGTAGCTCTCCTGGCTGACCTCCTTCGCCTATATATACTCATATACCCTTGAAACATCAGATAGGGAGCAATAACCCTATTTCCACCGCCGCAACCTTCTGTACCCGTGAGCTCCCATCTTGGGGCCTTTTCCGGCGCTCCGCTGGAGGGGGCATCGATCACGGAGGGCTTCTACATCAACACCATAGCCTCTCCGATGATGTGTGAGTAGTTTACTTCAGACCTTCGGGTACATAGTTATTAGCTAGATGGCTTCTTCTCTCTCTTTGGATCTCAATACAAAGTTCTCCTCGATTCTCTTGGAGATCTATTTGACGTAACTCTTCTTTTTGCGGTGTGTTTGTCGAGATTCGATGAATTGTGGGTTTATGATCAAGATTATCTATGAACAATATTTGAATCTCCTCTGAATTATTTTATGTATGATGGGTTATCTTCGCAAGTCTCTTCGAATTATCAGTTTGGTTTGTCCTACTAGATTGATCTTTCTTGCAATGGGAGAAGTGCTTAGCTTTGGGTTCAATCTTGCGGTGCTCTATCCCAGTGACAGTAGGGGAAACGACACGTATTGTATTGTTGCCATCGAGGATAAAAAGATGGGGTTTATATCACATTGCATGAGTTTATCCCTCTACATCATGTCATCTTGCTTAAAGCGTTACTCTGTTCTTATGAACTTAATACTCTAGATGCATGCTGGATAGCGGTCGATGTGTGGAGTAATAGTAGTAGATGCAGGCAGGAGTCGGTCTACTTGTCACGGACGTGATGCCTATATACATGATCATACCTAGATATTCTCATAACTATGCTCAATTCTATCAATTGCTCGACAGTAATTCGTTTACCCACCGTAATACTTATGCTATATTGAGAGAAGCCACTAGTGAAACCTATCTCCCCCGGGTCAATCTTCCATCATATTAATCTCCCGTCAACAAGCTATTTCTGTCGCCGTTTATTTTACTTTCTTTACTTTTACTCTTTACCATAAAAATACCAAAAATATTATCTTATCATCTCTATCAGATCTCACTCTCGTAAGTGACCGTGAAGGGATTGACAACCCCTTTATCGTGTTGGTTGCGAGGTTCTTATTTGTTTGTGTAGGTGTGTGGGACTCGAGCGTGGTCTCCTACTGGATTGATACTTTGGTTCTCAAAAACTGAGGGAAATACTTACGCTACTTTACTACACCACCCTTTCCTCTTCAAGGGAAAACCAACTCAGTGCTCAAGAGGTAGCAAGAAGGATTTCTGGCGCTGTTGCCAAGGAGTCTACGCACAAGTCAAGACATACCAAGTACCCATCACAAACTCTTATCCCTCATATTACATTATTTGCCATTTGCCTCTCGTTTTCCTCTCCCCCACTTCACCTTTGCCTTTTCTTCGCCCCTGTTCCGTTCGATCTTGTGTTACCATGTGCCTTCCTTTTGCTTGCATGTTTTCTTGCTAAGAGTTTATGGATCCCCATCAACTTGCTAATCTTTTTAAGAGATCCAATTATGATGAACCTATTGCTAGTGAGTTGAGTGCACTAGATTATCTTTATGGAGTTTTGCTTGAAATCCGTGAATCTGAAAATTGTGATGAAGAGCTTTATGAAGTGATTCACGATAGACCTTTGAATAAAAAGCATGATTGCAATGATGTTATCATAAATTCTATTAATGTCAATTGTGTTAATGATATGCAAAACCCTAAGCTTGGGGATGCTAGTTGTTATATGACTACTATTTGTTGCAATGATCATGATTGGGGTGATTCTTTTTATGATCTTGAAAATTTATTTAAGCCCCATGATGAATATGAGATTGATAATAATGTTTGCAATAGTATTGAAAGTGGGTTTGGAAGAGTGTCAACTTTAGATCCCACATATTTGGAGAATGTTCAATCTTATGGTATTTTTGATAAAAGTGGGTTTGGAGAGGTCATGACTTTAGTTAATGTTAATCCCACTGTTTTGGAAGAGTCAACTTCGTATGCATGTGGATCGTGTTAAAAATATTTTATGTGATATCTATTTTGTTGAATTTGATTATGATCCCACATGTAATTATTATGAGAGAGGAAAATATGTTTGTATAAATTTTCATGTTACTAAATTACCTCTCGTTATGTTAAGATTGCTATTGTTTCTTTCGTCTTCCTTGCATATGCTAGTTTTTGCTAGATATTATAATTTGTTTGCCTATAAGATGCCTATGCATAGGAAGTATGTTAGACTAAGATGTGTCTGTCCCGTGTTTCATGATGCTCTCTTTGCGCTTCAATTCTTGTCTTTCATGTGAGCATCATCAAAATTATCAATGCCTAGCTAAAAGGTTTTAAAGAAAAGCGCTTGTTGGAAGACAACCCAATATTTTTCCTTGCTGTTATTCAATAAATAATTTATCTACCCTCTGGTTAGATGTGTTTTTACGTTTTAATTTGTGTTTGTGCCAAGTGAAACCTATAGGATCTTCTTGGATGATAGTTATTTGATCTTGCTGAAAATTCCAGAAACTTTCTGTTCACGAAAACACTTGTTAAAAATCACCAGAACGTGATAAATACTTATTCCAATTGCAGTAGATGAATAAACGAATTATATAGGTCGTCCTATTTTGGTATATTTTTCGGTGTTGCAGAAGTTTGCGTTAGATACAGATTACTACAGACTGTTCTGTTTTTGACAGATTCTGTCTTTCGTGTGTTGTTTGCTTATTTTGATGAATCTATGGCTAGTAAATAGCTTATAAACCATATAGAAGTTGGAATACAGTAGGTTTAACACTAATACAAATAAAGAATGTGTTCATTACATTACCTTGAAGTTGTGTTTTGTTTTCTTTCGCTAACAAAGCTCACGAGATTTTCTGTTAAGTTTTGTGTTGTGAAGTTTTCATGTTTTGGGTAAAGATTTGATGGATTATGGAACAAGGAGTGGCAAGAGCCTAAGCTTGGGGATGCCCAAGGCACCCCAAGGTAAATCTAAGGACACCAAAAAGCCAAAGGTTGGGGATGCCCCGGAAGGCATCCCCTCTTTCGTCTTCATCCATCGGTAACTTTACTTGGAGCTATATTTTTATTCACCACATGATATGTGTTTTGCTCTTGTATGATTTGAGTCTTTGCTTTTAGTTTACCACAATCATCCTTGTTGTACACACCTTTTGAGAGAGACACACATGATACGAAATTTATTGGAATTCTCTATGTGCTTCACTTATATCTTTTGAGCTATATAGTTTTTACTCTAGTACTTCACTTATATCTTTTAGAGCATGACGGTGGTTTGTTTTGTAGAAACTATTGTTCTCTCATGCTTCACTTATATTATTTTGAGAGTCCTACAAAACAGCATGGTAATTTGCTTTAATTGTGAAATTAGTCCTAATATGATAGGCATCCAAGATTAGTAAAAACTTTCTTATAAGTGCGTTCAATATTCAGAGAAGTTTGATGCTTGATAATTGTTTTGAGATATGAAGATGGTGATATTAGAGTCATGCTAGTTGAGTGGTTATGAATTTGAGAAATACTTGTGTTAAAGTTAGTGATTCCCGTAGCATGCACGTACGCTGAACCATTATGTGATGAAGTCGGAGCATGATTTATTAATTGATTGTCTTCATTATGAGTGGCGGTCGGGACGAGCGATGGTCTTTTCCTACCAATCTATCCCCCTAGGAGCATGCGCGTAATACTTTGTTTTGATACTAATAGATTTATGCAACAAGTATATGAGTTCTTTTGACTAATGTTGAGTCCATGGATTATACGCACTCTCATCCTTCCACCATTGCTAGCCTCCCTACTACCGCACACTTTTCGCCGGTATCATACACCCACCATATACCTTCCTCAAAAAAGTCACCATACCTACCTATCATGGCATTTCCATAGCCATTCCGAGATATATTGCCATGCAACTTACCACCATTCCGTTTACTATGACACGCTCCATCATTGTGATATTGCTTTGCATGATCATGTAGTTGACATCGTATTTGTGGCAAAGCCAGCGTTCATAATTTTCATACATGTCACTCTTGATTCATTGCATATCCCGGTATACCGCCGGAGGCATTCATATAGAGTCATATTTTGTTCTAAGTATTGAGTTGTAATACTTGAGTTGTAAGTAAATAAAAGTGTGATGATCATCATTATTAGAGCATTGTCCCAAGTGAGGAAAGCATGATGGAGACTATGCACTACAAAAAAAGACACATCCGTGACATTTTGGGCCGAACAAGATCATGGACTCACGGGAAGATATCACAACACAACTCTAAAATAAAATAAGTCATACAAGCATCATAATACAAGCCAGGGGCCTTGAGGGCTCGAATACAAGTGCTCCATCATAGACGAGTCAGCTGAAGCAACAATATCTAAGTACAGACATAAGTTAAACAAGTTGCCATAAGATGGCTAGCACAAACTGGGATACAGATCGAAAGAGGCGCAGGCCTCCTGCTTGGGATCCTCCTAAACTACTCCTGGTCGTCGTAAGCGGGCTGCACGTAGTAGTAGGCACCTCCAGCGTAGTAGGAGTCGTTGTCGACGGTGGCGTCTGGCTCCTGGGCTCCAGCATCTGGTTGCGACAACCAGAGAGAAAGGCAAGGGGGAAAAGGGGGTAGAAGGCAACCGTGAGTACTCATCCAAAGTACTCGCAAGCAAGGAGCTACACTACTTATGCATGGGTATATGTGTAAAGGGCCATATCGATGGACTGAACTGCAGAATGCCAGAATAAGAGGGGTATAGCTAGTCTTATCGAAGACTACGCTTCTGGCTGCCTCCGTCTTGCAGCATGTAGAAGAGAGTAGACTGAAGTCCTCCAAGTAGCATCGCATAGCATAATCCTACCCGGCGATCCCCTCCTCATGACCCTATTAGAGAGCGATCACCGGGTTGTATCTGGCACTTGGAAGGGTGTGTTTTATTAAGTATCTGGTTCTAGTTGTCATAAGGTCAAGGTACAACTCCAAGTCGTCCTGTTATCAAGATCACGGCTATTCAATAGATTAACTTCCTGCAGGGTGCACCACAAAACCCAACACGCCGATCCCATTTGGCCGACATACTTTTCGGGTCATGCCCGGCCGCAGAAGATCAACACGTCGCAGCCCTACCTAGGCACAAAAGAGAGGTCAGCACGCGGGTCTAAACCTAAGCACACGTGGGTCAGGGCCCATCGCCCATAGCACACCTTCACGTTATGTAGGCGGCGGAAGCGTAACTAGCCCCTTAATACAAGAGTAGGCTTACGTTCCAATCCGGCACGCGCCGCTCAGTCGATGACGTCACGAAGTGCTTCGGCTGATACCACGACGTCGAGTGCCCATAACTGTTCCCGCGTAGTTGGTTAGTGCGTATAGGCCAGTAGCCAGACTAAGATCAAATACCAAGATCTTGTTAAGCGTGTTAAGTATCCGCGAACACCGACCAGGGCCAGGCCCACCTCTCTCCTAGGTGGTCTCAACCTGCCTTGTCGCTCCGCCACAAGGTAACAGTCGGGGGGCCGTCGGGAACCCAGGCCCACCACTACCTGGGTGGAACCACCTTCCCCTTCAGCCCCCATCTCCGAACAGTATCACAGGTAAAGTAACAGTGTAAAGCATATAGTATATGCCCGTGATCACCTCCCAAGTGATCACAGCCCAAAGAGTATAGCATGGAAGACGGACAAGAGTGTAGGGCCACCGATGGAACACTAGCATCCTATACTAAGCGGTAGGATAGCAGGTAAAGGTAACAACAATAGTAGCAAGGACAGGCTATGCATTAGTATAGGATTAATCAAAGCAAGAATATGCTACACTACTATAATGCAAGCAGATAGAGAAGAATAGGCGATATCCGTGATCAAGGGGGCTTGCCTGGTTGCTCGGCAAGAAGGAGGGTCGTCAACACCGTAGTCAAACCGGCAGCAGCAGAGCGTCGGTATCGTAGTCTATCGAGAGAAGAGGGGAAGAAACAGTAAATACAAATGCAAACATAAGCATGACGACGCATGACATGACAATGAGCGGGTTAGGTGTGCCCTAACGCGTAGTAGGTGATACCGGCGAAGGGAAACATCCGGAAAGTATCCCCGGTGTTTCGCGTTTTCGGACAGGTGATCCGGAGGGGGAAAGTTGCGTGTTCGATATGTTAGGGATGTGTGGCGAACGAACGGGCTGCGTATCCGAATTCGTCTCGTCGTTCTGAGCAACTTTCATGTACAAAATATTTTCATCCGAGTTATGGATTATTTAATATTAATTTTAAAAGGTTTAATCAATTTTATAGAATTAAAAGATTATTTTAATTCGAAATTGCATTTATGACGTCAGCATGACATCAGCAGTCAACTCTGATTGTTGACTGGTCAAGCTGACACATGGGTCCCACTTGTCATAGACTCAGGTTAACTAAACCGGGTTAATTAGACTAAGTGATTAGGCTAATCTATATTAATTAGATTAGTTAAACATGATTAATTAACTTAATTAACTCATTAATTAATTAATTAATCCTAACATTGTTTTATTCTTTTTATTCTCCTTTTTTTAAAACGTTCCAGGGGCTGGGCCCCGTTTGGAAGTGGCCCAGAGGCCTAACGGGCACTGGGCGTTAGCGGTTACGGTTTGCAGGCGCTAGCGGCGCCCGACCAGGCAAGGGCCGAGCGGCGCAGATGGGCGCCGGCGTCAGGCGATGACCGGGGCCGCGGCGAGGCCGGCCAGGAACGGCACCGCCGAGGCCAATCGAGTGGCGTACTGCCGCAGAGGACGGTGGGGTCGCGCATGTAGGCGGTGGAGGCGGCTGCGCCAAAGACGCCGCAGGTGGGGTGGTAGTGAGCGCGTCGTCAAACGCACGGCGAGAGCGAACGCCGCGCGGAGGAAGGCAACAGCAGTGGAAGAGTGGGGCTGGCGGCAGGGGGCGGAGGCACGCCGGGAGCTGCGGCGAGGCGCAGCTCGCGAGCGGCCAAGCGGTGATGGCCGGTGAGGCGCACACCACAAGGAAGGGCACAACACGGGCGGGGCCGCGAGGAGGAGGCCACGGTGTGAGCGCGTGCGCGCGAGGGGGAGAGGAGGAGGGAGATCTCACGGGGGGCCGTAGGGTCAAGGCAGCAGGGATCGGGGAGGAGGTCAGGGAGGACGACGACGGAGTGGAGAAGAGGACGACGGGGACGAGGCGCATGGAGCTCCGGGCGGCGGCGGAACGGTCCGGCGAGTCGGGGGGGGGGCCTTCGAGCGGCAGCAGACGGGGAGCAGTCGCGGTCGGCGCGGCGAGGGGCGCCGTCGAGGGAGCGGGGACGGTGAGAGGACGTGGGCGGGGGCTGGCGAGGCGGCACCGGGCGATGGCCAGTGAGCCCCTATCCGATCTGGATCGGGGGGGAGAGGGAGAGATGAGGGAGTGGGGGAGTAGGGCGCGTGTGGGGGGGGGGTTAGGGTTCGGTCGCCCCAGGGGGTTGTAGGGGTTCGGCGGGCCGGGGGAGGGAGCTGGGCTGGCTGGGTGCGCGACCAATCGGGCCGTGGCCCAGTTGGGCCGGGGGGTGCCCCTTTTTCTGTAGTTATTTTATTTCTTTTCTATTTTCTGTCTTACTTTAGTTCCTCTTTTATTTTAGTTTTGTAAACTATAAAAGTAGTCCCTAATTTAGTGTTAGTAAATAGGCTACTGCCACATAAGTTTGGGCAACTAAATAAAACAGTTTAATATTTTATTTTTGTAAAAGGAATTCAACTAATGGTTTTTGCTACTGTTAAAAATATTTTTAGAGTATTAAATCTTTTCTAAAAATGTGGTTTCTCCCCCATACTTACCTATGCATTATTTGGCTCACCCCGAACATTTTAGTTTTAATATTTGAAAACTTTTATTGTTTGCTTGATTTTGAATTTTAATTTTAATCAGTTTTGAACTAACGCGAGATTAGCAACAGTAATCATGGTGACGTGGCATCATTAGTAGATGGTTACTGTAGCTTAATTATCCGGGCATCATAATTCTCCTCCACTACAAGAAATCTCGTCCCGAGATTTAAGCGGTGGAGTAAGGGGGGAAAGTGTTGGTTGCGAAAACCTAACGAGTCTTCTCGGTCTTGGCTGCCCTTTCGAAGAGGTTGATCCCTTTCATTGATGTCTTCATTTCTCTGCTTCAAGTCACCATGATCAATTCGTCATCCTTTCTTCGGAATCTCCAACGTACTTACGAATAGGTAAGGGGCAGCTCGGCTACGACAAAATGCTTATGAGGGAAAACAATCTGGGGTTAACCCATGAATGAGCACAAGATTATCTCTCGAGTTGAACATATAAAAATACATCGATAGTAAGGTACGAAGGTACAATAAGAGGTTCCCAGCGGATAGATAGTTGCTCGAAGTCTGAACCAGAGTGAGAAAGGGGTTCAGAGCGGCAAGAGTAAGTATTGCGTCTGATACCGAAACAGATTACTAGGCATGTGGCCCGTGAATTACATACGAAGTCAAGCTCGAGGAATAACTTTGACAACATGGTGTGTACAGGAGAGTCAGGTTTCCATCCTGTGGAACTTGTGGGTTATGGGCCCACCATGTGGGTTAAAGTAGGAAGGGCGGTGACATCTTGCACGGTCATGATAGCAAGGCATGTCAGAGGGTAGCCGGTCAGTTATGTTGACTGCATCGTTGGTACCAAGGGCGAGGGACGAAGAGAACCATTTTCCTGCTCGTTGAACGAGGCGGACCAATAGGCAAAGTTCTCATCCATCGGTGGTTACAGGAATGCTATCGACAAATGCAACAGGGTCTTACTGACACGGTTGTACACCAAGGTGTTTACAAAAGCAGAAGAACATTACTGCTTAGATCATATGAATCACAAGGAAGGTTAAACAAATCAATGGAAAGGAAAATGTGTTTAAACACATATTTCAGGGGTATATCCTTCCCAAGGACAAGTAGAGCATGATATCCATGACATGATATAATGTAGAAAACCCTTTAGGTAAGGGGAGAGAAATTTTATGAAATTACCCATGCAACGGTGTTTGGATAATTGAGCAAGAAACATTTAGCATTGGGCTTCAAATGTTCTTGTTGAAAATCGGAGTACCATAGACATGCTTCGAGATAGCATTGACATGGTCATCAGGTGAAGATTAAACTTTGGAAACACAAAGGATTCATCGGAAACAACTTATAGGAAAGTCTTACAATTTCCTCATGGAAGAATGGATAGCCTTGCTGAAAAGGATTCTATAACAATAGGGCCTCGGGCCAGGTGTGCTAGGCATGACATCACCTTACTGGGTCATATAAATACCAATGTTATAACTCTTGGAAATATGTCCCAACCATCATATCTGACAAAGATTCAGATCTGATTGGTGTCAAAATCCTCAGACTCGGGATGCCTGAGAAGAAAAGGTACAACACAAATTGACGAGATGACATTGTAAAATTCTCGGGAAATGAACTATGGAAGCGAGTTCCATAAAAAGAGTTCATCAGTAAACCAAGGAGAGGAAGAGGGGGTGGCTGATGGACTCAGCGACAATTCCTTGAGATTTCCAAAAAGATGGATTTCCATAGTTAAGTAAACAAGGAGATAACATTTGTTAGATCAAATGATATGATGATGTATGCTCGAGGAAAACATACACCATTAAACACTGGTTGAAAGGTGCACCCAAAATATGGGCTTAGGGAGCATGATCAAGGTTAGAATGGTGATTCAATAACCAACAGTCATTAATTTCAAAGCAGTAGATTTGTTAGAAGTATAGAATCCAAGCATCATCGTTCACTTGTTGGTGCCCCGGTTAGAATCAACATGGGGATCAAGAAAGAATGGTGATGGTGTGAAGTATCACTTGTATCAAGAATTATTAAGAGGTGGAGCCATCCCCACAACATTCTCAACAGAAAGGACGGTAATACTTCAAGGCAGAACACAACACTAGCTGGAGAGCAAGTTGTATTCATAATGTGGACAAGTTCGCGATGAAAGGAAGTCAAGGGTGTTATTGATGATAATAAAAATCATCGAGGGCAAGGAGGGTATTTCTCATCGTGAACACAGTTGGCATTTCGGAAGAAGTCAAAGTGTTGAAGGTGGTCCGACACATTTGCCGGGAGGATTCAAGAGGATGCAATCAAACAACAACGGCAACAAGCAAGGAAATGACAAAGTGGCAAGTTATAGGATCAATATATAATATGCAAGCTCGGAACCAAAGTTGCCTTTCAAGACAAGCAACATGATGTTGAAAGCTCGACGTAAGTCGTGCTCACACACTGAAGAATTCGTGCACCAGAGAAGGACGAGGTACCACAGTTAAAGGTAGCAAGTTAGGATGCAGCCGATAGTCTAGGAATGACCAGATTGGGTTCAGAATTTCCCAGTACAAATACTAGGGGTATTTGATTTGTAGTGGGGAATAATTTCACTTGTCGGTGTCCTCGGTTGACAACAATCCCGAACCCGTAGAGTGATTACGACAAGGAAAGACATTACTTCAACAAAGTTAGTAAGATGTGGTGCGATGGCCAGACATCTTCAAGATACCAGGGGGTAATACTCGAAGGTAGAACATGATAGAAGTAGAATCGGGTCATTGACCTGTGACAGTAGATACTTCAACCTTGGCAAAAATAGACGAGGCACTGGAATGAATTCCCACCAGATATATCAGATCAGGACAGCATGGTCGGAACCATAACTGTAAGGAATCAATTCCAGAATACCAAAAGAATCATACAACTGGATAATCATTTTGCAAGAAGCTTCCGAGACGGTCTACATCATTTTCATGGGCATGAACAGAAAGTTCAAGGTCGACTCCCACTTCTTTAATGCATAACATTTCATTCACCTCTCGCTTTGATAAAACTGTAGTGTTGGAATTTTATTTGGTAGAACATCGAAAGAGTATGAATTGTGAAAACTTTGGGGTTCTCACGGATTAGGGGAAGGCATAGGTTCAACTCATCGGGAATCTTAGTAACATATACCACAAGTTTCAAAAGTAAATACACAAGCTCGAAAGCAGAGCATGGTTGGCCAAGCAGAGGATACAATTTACCGAAGGCATTATGTATCAGGGGAAGGACTCATAAGGTGATTGAATATGAAGGACATTGTCGGATAAAATCCAATAAAGGATCTGGTGGTCTGTAAGGGATCTGATGTGAGCATTGGTACTCAACAAGAAGAAGAAAGAATACAAGGGGGTCAGATTATAGAAACAACTGACTAACTCAAAGCTCAATTGCACAAGGATTATGAATTCCCAGTCAAGGGATCAGAAGCAGCGCTCTGACTAGGGATGGATAATTTGAATAGTCTTAGGGGTACAATCGACGACAATTTGATTGGCGAGAACTAGCTCACGTTTAAAATGACGTCTGAGCCGGAAGGATGGATTCTAGGATCTTATTGAGGATTGCGAGCATTCGCAACAAATTGAATCAATGGACTCAAAATGATAATGACAAGGGATGCCAATAAGATTACGGGACTTATGGGATTAAACATAATGCAAGCAAGCAAGAATTTCAAGAGCAATAGATTGCTTAGGATTTTCGAAAGATCAAATAGTATCTCAAAGACTTTGTGAAACACATGAACAACTGGGAATGAGCAAATATCCGGTGAGTGCTAGAAATTATCCATAGTGGTATCCATGTGGCAAAGAACAGCAAGGCATTAAGCTCAAAGGATTCTCGGAACAACAGATAGAATTTCGGGCTATCTTGTAATAACAAGATCAACTGGGAAGCATCGTATGAACGGCGAGTATACGTGGTTATCCACAGGGGTTTATCGATGGAAAGGAATTGCAAAACCGACGCCATAAAGTCTCAAGAGAACATCGGAGAGTATCTTCGGATTCTTCTGGTGCAACAGACGTTCATCTCTAGTAAGGGGCTCTCCGGGAGAAAGTATTATCGAGAACCTAGAGTCAGAGTTAGTAAAATCGTTTACCCCGAATAGAAGAGGTGTCAGAGTCCCAGAGTATAACATGAGGAATAAAAGATCCTACTACCACCCAATGGCGACGTGTGCCCGTAAGAAACAAAGCCATGTTAGTAAAAGTTTTGCAATGTCTAGACTCGACTTCGGCCAAGGAGTTGGAAAGGGGGATTCCTACAGCCAGTCGGCTCTGATACCAACTTGTGACGCCCCCGATTCAATCATACACTAATCATACATGCAAACGGTAATGATCAAGATCGTGGACTCACGGAAGATATCACAACACAACTCTAAAATAAAATAAGTCATACAAGCATCATAATACAAGCCAGGGCCTCGAGGGCTCGAATACAAGTGCTCGATCATAGACGAGTCAACGGAAGCAACAATATCTGAGTACGACATAAGTTAAACAAGTTGCCATAAGATGGCTAGCACAAACTAGGATACAGATCGAAGAGGCGCAGCCTCCCGCCTGGATCCTCCTAAACTACTCCCGGTCGTTGTAAGCGGGCTGCACGTAGTAGTAGGCACCTCCAACAGTAGGAGTCGCCGCCGACGGTGGCGCCTGCCCTGGCTCCAAGATCCGCCATGCGACAACCAGAGAGAAAGGCAAGGGGGAAAAGGGGGGAGAAGGCAACCGTGAGTACTCATCCAAAGTACTCGCAAGCAAGGAGCTACACTACATATGCATGGGTATATGTGTAAAGGGCCATATCGATGGAGTGAACTGCAGAATGCCAGAATAAGAGGAGGATAGCTAGTCTTATCGAAGACTACGCTTCTGGCTTCCTCCGTCTTGCAGCAAGTAGAAGAGAGTAGACTGAAGTCCTCCAAGTAGCATCGCATAGCATAATCCTACCCGGAGATCCCCTCCTCGTCGCCCTGTTAGAGAGCGATCACCGGGTTGTATCTGGCACTTGGAAGGGTGTGTTTTATTAAGTATCCGGTCCTAGTTGTCATAAGGTCAAGGTACAACTCAAGTCGCCCTTTACCAAGATCACGGCTATTCAATAGATTAACTTCCTGCAGGTGCACCACATAACCCAAGACGCCGATCCCATTTGGCCGACACACTTTTCGGGTCATGCCCGCCGCTGAAGATCAACACGCCGCAGCCCTACCTAGGCACAACAGAGAGGTCAGCACGCCGGTCTAAACCTAAGCGCACAGGGGTCTGGTCCCATTCCCATAGCACACCTGCACGTTGCGAGGCCGGCCGGAAGCAGAACTAGCCCCCTTAATACAAGAGCAAGCTTACGTTCCAATCCGGTGCACGCCGCTCAGTCACTGACATCACGAAGTGCTTTGGCTGATACCACGACGTTGAGTGCCCATAACTGTTCCCGCGTAGTTGGTTAGTGCTTATAGGCCAGTAGCCAGACTCAGATCAAATACCAAGATCTCGTAAAGCGTGTTAAGTATCCGCGAACGCCGACCAGGGCCAGGCCCACCTCTCTCCTAGGTGGTCTCAACCTACCCTGTTGCTCCGCCACAAGGTAACAGTCGGGGGCCGTCGGGAACCCAGGCCCACCACTACCTGGGTGGAACCACCAGCCCCTTCAGCCCCCATCTCCGAACAGTATCACAGGTAAAGTAACAGTGTAAAGCATATAGTATATGCCCGTGATCACCTCCCGAAGTGATCACAGCCCTCTGTTTCGCGTTTTCGGACAGGTGATCCGGAGGGGGAAAGTTGCGTGTTCGATATGTTAGGGATGTGTGGCGGACGAACGGGCTGCGTATCCGAATTCGTCTCGTCGTTCTGAGCAACTTTCATGTACAAAATATTTTCATCCGAGTTACGGATTATTTAATATTAATTTTAAAAGGTTTAATCAATTTTATAGAACTAAAAGATTATTTTAATTCGAAATTGCATTTATGACGTCAGCATGACATCAGCAATCAACTCTGATTGTTGACTGGTCAAGCTGACACATGGGTCCCACTGGTCATAGACTCAGGTTAACTAAACCGGGTTAATTAGACTAACTAAGTGATTAGGCTAATTTATATTAATTAGATTAGTTAAACAAGATTCATTAACTTAAATAACTCATTAATTAATTAATTAATTAATTAATCCTAACATTTTTTTATTCTTTTTATTCTCCTTTTTAAACGCCTGTGGGCCGGGCCCTGTTTGTCGATGGCCCGAGGCTCAACGGCACTGGGCGTTAGCGGTTACGGTTTGCAGGCGCTAGCGGCGCCCGACCAGGCAAGGGCCAAGCGGCGCAGATGGGCGCCGGCGTCAGGCGATGACCGGGGCCGCGGCGAGGCCGACCAGGAACGTCACCGGCGAGGCCAGTCGAGTGGCGTACTGCCGCAGAAGACAGCGGGGGTCGCGCGAGAGGGCGGTGGAGGCGGCTGCGGCCAGCGACGGCGCAGAAGTGGCGTGGTAGTGAGCGTGGTCGTCCGGCACGGCGCAGGAGCAGAACACCGGCGCCGGAGGAAGGCAACAGCAGTGGAAGAGTGGGGCTGGCGGCAGGGGGCGGAGGCACGCCGGGAGCTGCGGCGAGGCGCAGCTCGCGAGCGGCCAAGCGGTGACGGCCGGTGAGGCACGCACCGCAAGCAAGGGCACAGCACGGGCGGGGCCACGAGGAGGAGGCCACGGTCGGGGGGCCTTGAGCGGCAACAGACGGGAGCAGTCGCCGGTCGGCGCGGGCGAGGGCGCCACCGAGGGAGCGGGACGGCGCGAGGACGTGGGCGGGGGCTGGCGAGGCGGTACCGGGCGATGGCCAGTGAGCCCCGATCCGATCTGGATCGGGGGGAGAGGGAGAGATGAGGGAGTGGGGGAGTGGGGCGCGTGGGGGGTTAGGGTTCGATCGCCCCAGGGGGTTGTAGGGGTTCGGTGGGCCGGGGGAGGGAGCTGGGCTGGCTGGGTGCGCGACCAGTCGGGCCGTGGCCCAGTTGGGCCGGGGGGTGCCCCTTTTTCTGTAGTTATTTTATTTCTTTTCTATTTTCTGTCTTACTTTAGTTCCTCTTTTTTTTTGTTTTGTAAACTATAAAAGTAGTCCCTAATTTAGTGTTAGTAAATAGGCTACTGCCACATAAGTTTGGGCAACTAAATAAAATAGTTTAATATTTTATTTTTGTAAAAGGAATTCAACTAATGGTTTTTGCTACTGTTAAAAATATTTTAGAGTATTAAACCTTTTCTAAAAGTGTAGTTTCTCCACCATACTTACCTATGCATTATTTTGCTCACCCCGAACATTTCAGTTTTGATATTTGAAAACTTTTATTGTTTGCTTGATTTTGAATTTGAATTTGAATCGGTTTCGAACTAACGCGAGATTAGCACCAGTAATCGAGGTGACGTGGAATGATTAGTAGATGGTTACTGTCGCTTAATTATCCGGGCTAACAAACACAAGTCTGTTTCCTCCGTTTTGCGGTACGCCACACCCCTCCCAATCAACAGGACTCCCGTTTCGACCATAGGAGGTCCGTTTCCTCCATTTTGTGGTACGCCAGCCCCTCCCGATGAACAGGATCCTGTTTCGAACGTGGTCGGTCGAACACAAGGCCGTTTCCTCCGTTCTGCGGTACGCCAGGCCTCGTTTCCATCGGCTGTTCCGTCCAAGCCCTCCCGATGAACACGATGACACATTCTGTTTCGACCCAGCCGGTTGGCTCCCCATGAACACGACGACGACTCTGTTTCTCCGTTCCGACCCAGCCATGCACACGAGCCCTGGCCGTACGTATGCGCGATTAGGTGTTTGAGACCCTGCCCGTATGTACGTACGTGGCCGTATTTTCTTTCTTGCACACTGGCCGCTGTACGTACGTGTACATGCTACGTGCACGCCTCTACTACGACACGTGCGCGCCTCTACATCGACCGGTATGTACGTACACATTCGCGACCAGAATGACAACGCTACGTACGCTTCGACCAGGTGGGTCCCGACTGTCAGGCACTTCCTTGCGTGCGAAGGTGTAGCTGGTGAGTCCTAGCAGTCAGGGGGCCTAATCGTTTTTTCCCCAGACGCACTTCCTTGCGTGCGAAGATGTAGCTGGTGGGTTCCAGCAGTCAGGGGGAAACGTTTTTTTCACGAAATACAGTGGCCCGTCCGGTGGCTCCCCGCTGTCAGGTGGAGGAATAATTATTTTGCGCGTAATAAGGAGGCACTTCCTTGCTGCGACCGTGGACCCAGTTGTCAGCCTCTCCACGTACATTCCACGTCCGATGGAAGCCGTTCCTTGACCACGTTGACCACGCCGCGCCGAGAGCACCAGGGCGGTGGACGACGGCGAGGCCTAGGAAGGGGACCATGCGGAGCCAGGGAAGACGCGAGAGTGGATGCCCACGCGTAGAGGAGTACGAGGGTTCACTGGTTTGCTGCAGTGTGAGGCTGCCGTTGCCGTAGAATAACAGGGGGTGTGGGTGAGTAGAGGGATGGCCTGGCCAGCGGTGGGAGTAGTAGGGGGCGGTGAGGCCTCCGCCTCATCGCAGCCGGCCACGAGAGGCAGGAGCACGAGGCACAACTGGCACTGGTTTGGGCGGCTGGAGCAAGAAGACCAGAGGTTGAAGAAGCACTACGGCAGTTGGATGGACATCGTACGGTCACCGGAGCTAGAATCGTGCATATTGACTATGTTGACAAAGCCCTCTGTCCCCGTCAACTTAGTTGGTCCACAAGTCAGCCTCCCACTACTGTGGGTCCCAGATAGCAGGGGGTATTCATTTTTTGTACGTAATAAGGAGGAACTTCCTTGCGTGCGAAGATATAGCTGTTGGGTCCGACCGGTCAGCGGTGGGAACGTTTGTCGCGAAATACAGAGGCCCTTCCGGTGGGTCCCAGCTGTCAGGTGGAGGAATCATTATTTTGCGCGTAATAAGGAGGTATTTCTTTGCATGCGACCGTGGACCCAGTTGTCAGCCTCTCCACGTACATTCCACGTCCGATGGAAGCCGTTCCTTGACCACGTTGACCACGCCGCGCCGAGAGCACCAGGGCGGTGGACGACGGCGAGGCCTAGGAAGGGACCACGAGCCGGGAAGACGCGAGAGTGGATGCCCACGCCAGAGGAGTACGAGGGTTCACTGGTTTGCTGCAGTGTGAGGCTGTCGTTGCCGTAGAATAACAGGGGGTGTGGGTGAGTAGAGGGATGGCCTGGCCAGCGGTGGGAGTAGTAGGGGGCGGTGAGGCCTCCGCCTCATCGCAGCCGGCCACGAGAGGCAGGAGCACGAGGCACGACTGGCACTGGTTTGGGCGGCTGGAGCAAGAAGACCAGAGGTTGAAGAAGCACTATGGCAGTTGGATGGACATTGTACGGTCACCGGAGCTAGAATCGTGCATATTGACTATGTTGACAAAGCCCTCTGTCCCCGTCAACTTAGTTGGTCCACAAGTCAGCCTCCCACTACCGTGGGTCCCAAATAGCAGGGGGTATTCATTTTTTGTACGTAATAAGGAGGAACTTCCTTGCGTGCGAAGATATAGCTGTTGGGTCCGACCTGTCAGCGGTGGGAACGTTTGTCGCGAAATAAAGAGGCCCTTCCGGTGGGTCCCAGCTGTCAGGTGGAGGAATCATTATTTTGCGCGTAATAAGGAGGTATTTCTTTGCATGCGGCCGTGGACCCAGTTGTCAGCCTCTCCATGCACAGTCTACTTCTGATGGTGTCGTTCGTTGACCACGTTGACCAGGCCGCGCCGAGCGCATCCAAGGTGGTGGACGACGGCGAGGCCCCGGACAACAACGAGCCGGAGATGGGAAGACGCGGGAGTAGAGTCGCAGACGGAGAGGTGTACGAGGGTTAAATAGTTCTGGTGCGGTGTGGTTCGGCAGTCGGTGGAGAAGAACAGGAGGTGTGGAGGGGTGGAGGGATGGCCTCGCCAACGGTGGAGTAGCACTTCACAACGAGGCGTGCTAAGCAGAGCTGCTAGCAGCAGGAGGCGGGAGCAGGTGGTCCCGGCAGCGCTGGAAGAAGAAGACGAGAGATTGAAGATGGATGCCGGTCGTTGGATTCAAATCCAATGGCTAACGATGTCATAATCATTTGTTGACTAAGTTGACAACGACTTGCATTGGCTTCGACCTATTGGCCCACATTTCAGCCTCCAAAAATGTGGCACGTATTCAACCCATTTTTTTCAGAATTTACAATCTTTTTTGCGGGGTAGAATTTACAGTCCATTTGATCTCTTTTATTTTTAACTACAATCCATTAGCTGGGCTGGGTGAACAAATAATATAGCGTCCATGCGGCCCATTTATGTTTTTCCTAAAAAATTACAGGCCATTGGCACTTTCTCGAAATACACGATTTTGCTGGGCTTATTCTAATTACAATGTTGGGGTGGGCACAACATTGTTATCAAAAAATAAACAGGGGCTGAGCATTTTGCTGGGCTTAAGTGATTTATTATTACACTGGTCCTTAAATCTTACCAAGATTTTGTACACAATCACCAGGATTTTCGTTGTCAACAAAAATCCAGGATTTTATTGTTAAGAAATCATTTTTATAAGTTAATAAGATGTGGGATATTGTTTTCGTACATATGTAAGTATCTCATTAAATATATGATGGCAATAAAAATAATATATAATAACATATAAAATAATTTAAATATATATAACATAGTTAGAAGGAAACATAAGTTGGACCAGCGTTCCTATTCTTATATAGAAAAATAGAATGCACCTCTATGTTTTCTTAAAAAACATAAATTGGGCTGCTGATGTTTCAGAAAAATAAAACCTCGGATGGGAGGTCCATAGGCGGTCGATACATGACGGCCCTCAAGAAAATACAAACAGGCCTATGGACCTCCCATCCGAGGTCGTGGGCTGCGCATGTTAAAAAGAAAGCCCAAACAGGGCAGCCCAAAACCCAGCTGAGACTTGCTACCCCAAAGGATAATAAATGATACCTGCCAGCTCCCGGCCGTTGTGAATTTATCTCCTATCGTAACTACGTTGAAGCACCTAAAAAATGTAACTATGTTGACAAACCCGTGGGCCCCAACGTCAGTATAGCATTAGGAGGAAGTATTTTTTTCGATGAGGCACTTGCTCCCGTACGGCCATAGACCTGGTGGGTCCCGACTGTCCGCCTCTCCACGTACAGTCCTCTCTAGATTCCTCTCGTTTGTTCAGCATGTTAACAATGGCAGACAGCAGCGTCCCTCGTTTTCTCTGTTTTTCGCACACTCGACATTGTGTGGGCATCTTGAAAATAGCATATCTTTTTTACTGTGCATCATATGAAGATGTGCTATGCATGAATGTTGATCAGCATGATGTTAACTGGCTGGTAGTTCCAGTTTCGACCATGAATAAAACTTCCAGCAGGATGTTAACACTATTTGAAAAGACCGTGTTAATATAAATGCTCTGCCTCTGAAAGTTGCAGTTTCTTATCTGAAACTGAACTTGGAGTTTCTTATCTGAAACTGAAACTTGCAGTTTCTTCTCTGAGAATCACATTGTCTGCACTTTTATACTCCGATGAAACTACATTTTTAAGTGCTAAAAATAGATCTCTAGAATTCATAAAATACTTCATATGCTCAATACTGCAAATCTGAAATTCAAAAGACATTCATATCTGAAAGTACTCTCAAAATACACAATACAAAACACAATTCACAACCTGCAAATACTAACAACCCTAAGCTCCTCCTGACAATTCACAACCTGCCCGACTATTGGTCTGGGGGGGGGGGGGCAATCCCTCCTATTCCTCGGCGGCAGACAACCGCCCCGTGAAACGATGTTAACGGCGAGGGAGAGGATGGCGGGGAAGCATAGTCGGGCCAACTGTTTTTCTCCTCTTGCTGTTGGGTTCGGTCGATGAAGACTCCACCGGCTCGCTCTGGCACGACACCCTCGCAAACTGCACCCTGTAGATTCTCGATCCTTCAATCTCTGGTGGATGCTCCATCTGGGATCGATACTCCCACCACCGCTCCCTCACGATCGGATTCAGTGAATCTGTTTGCTCCATGGCCCAGAGGAGCAGCTCTATGTACTCCCGCGTGACTCCCTCCGGGAGTATCGCCGCCTTTTCGCTCTATTACAGATATTTGGCCATGGATGTCATCGTCGCCGCTAGTTGGTCCTTGTTGTCAAACCAAGACTGTATCTCCAACATCCTAGCTAGCTTCACAGGGTCGCCGTCTGTGATCCTCACGTATCGGTTGTACTCCTCCATTGATCTACTTCTCCATGGCACCTTCAGTTGCCGGCGGTGGATTTTTAATGGAAGAGGAGAGGGGCAGCGCTAGTTTTGGAAACGGGAGAGGAGCCATGCTGATTTTGAATTGGAACAGGAGAGGAGGGGCGGTGGTTTTGAAATGGAAGAGGAGAGGAGCGGCGCTGGATTTAGATTAGAACAGGAGATGAGCGGCGGTGGTTTATGAGGAGAAGAGCGGAAGAGCGGCGCTGTTCTTGGAAGTATTTTTTTGTTTTGCGTATTTTGGGTCAAAGTTTGACCACGTACTGTATTTGATAAGAAAAATGTGAATGCATGTCACCAGAAATTGTATCATTTTGTTCATATCTGAATGTACTTTCAAATTGAAGGGTAAATTGATTTTGATTTTGATCTAGTCACAACGCGCCGGCCCTCACGTCCAATCCTAAATCGCTGACGCACGCTCCTCTCCCTCTTCTCCACTGCAAAACCACCTCATCTCCTCTCCATCATCTCCATTCCAAAACCACCGTCTCGCCTCTCCCACTTCTCCATTGCAAAACCACCTCGTCTCTCCTCGGACGAGGATCCCCTGACATAGCCCATCCTGCCATTGAAACATCGACACATGGGTCCCTGGCCTTGGGGCCCACCATCGGCGACAAAAAGCGGGGAACCTCTCCACTCCATCATCTCCATTCCAAAACCACCGTCTCGCCTCTCCCTCTTCTCCATTTCAAAACCACCCCCTCTCCTCTCCATCATATCCATCCCAAAACCATCGTCTCGGCTCTCCCTCTTCTCTATTGCAAGACCACCGTCTCTCCTCCCATCTTCCAAAGCTAGCACCGGACCACTCAGAAGGACATCTATGGAGGGGATGGAGCAGCGAATCAGACAGATCACCGGCGGCGACCAGGCAAAGTTAGCCAGGTTGAAGGTGATCTTTACTTGGTTTGACAATGAGTGGGAGATTTCAAGGACAGTGAGGGCCATGTGGCAATGTATGCGAAAGAGCGAGATGACAGCGATGATGGCGGCGATGTACTCCTTGGCGGGAGTCACGCTGCAGTCCTTCGAGTTCATCGAGTATCTCCTCTGGGTGATGGAGCAGACAGATTCGACCGAGGCAAAAGTCAGGCGGAGGTGGTGGGCGTACAAGTCGAAGGTCGAGCACCCAAAGGATAACGAATCGATCGAGTACGGTGTGTCGTTCATGAGGGTGCAGAGCCAGCCGGAGCCACAAGAGTATTTGTTCTCCCACTGCAAGACGAGGCCGGATGGCGCGACGTCGCTTCCCCGCCGTTCTCCACGGTTCTCTCGATGCTCTACTCATTTCAACAGCGTCGGTAGGGTTTAAGGTAAGCTTCACACTAACCTAATCTTCCATCTGCTCATGCCTACAATCAATGTGACAACTAATAAAAATCATGCTTACAATCAGTCTTCGAGTACTACGCCAATCACCCTAAAATAGCTCTGGACCTTTGGGTCAAAGTTGTGAAACTGTGTACAAATAAAGAAAAAAAGATTGGTGCTTCTTTCAGAAATGATTAGACCCCTAGAAATCTGCCAATATAAAATACTAGTATTTTTTAAGTCTAAGCTACTAGCATTTGGTTAGAGGATTTGCTGCCGAGAAAGATCCGTCCACAGTGAGCGCCACACATCCCACTGATGGTGGTGGATGCCAATGCTTAGATGGAGTAGGGTTGGTGTCGGTAATTTTTACTTGGCACCTCGCACTCTACATATATGCCGGTTTCATCCGTACATTTGTGCAGTTCCACCAAAATACAGCTGAATAACCCTGTTTGCACAGATAATGAAAAGGCATGATTACATTATAGTGGCACTAGTTGATGAAACATACACTAATAAACATAAGAAAATATTACATCATACTGGAAATCGACCCAAGTCTCCCCGATACACCTTCTGCCAGTGATGAACATCAGTGTATAGCGGTAGTACAAGGAGGGGCCTTGAGACATTCAAATCTCTATTTTTGTGCAGATCAACTAAAATTAAGCACAGTTTATAGAAACGCTTAAACATTAACAATGGGACTAGTTGATGAAACATACATTAACAAAGAGAAGCACTTTCTTTATCTATATTGGAAATGAAATGATAGATAGGACACTTGCTCTATTTTAACTGTATTATTACTTCATTTTATCAGTGACACTAGGGTCGAGCAGGTGGCAAACGAGGTGTACCATGCGTCACAAGGATGAAGGCCGGGGGTGCTTAGACTGGGATGCTGAAGCTGGCTCTTTCAGTCCCTATCTTCCCCATGATGTTTCTGTGGTAGCATTTGGGTTGTAATCCAAACTTGGTCGAGCTGGTGCTGCGTCCCCCTACCTGCCTAGCTTATGTGGCTTAACTTGTCTCCTGCTAGTACTCGTGCCGTTCTAGTAGTAGTTGCATAACTGCCCGTTTACACTGAGATGTTGTTGGATAATGGTTCTCTATGGTTGGGTTTCTTTAATGAAATCGGAGGGAACCCCCTCTTTTGATATATAAAAATAATAGTGGCGTTAGCGGTGCCAAAACATTGCCTCAAATTAATAGTGCCACTAGATTAAAGTGCAAAATAATAACATTACTGCTTTATCATGGCAGTGCCAAAACAGTAGCACAAGAGCAGGATCAACATGCAGGATCTTTGGCAAACGGTCAGACCAAAAAGGAACATACCTCATGATAGGAACCATATCTGTAGTCAACGCCATCGTAGAAGGGATGACACCAGTCACCAACATGGATGATTAATTCATGGGACCTTTTGGTGCAGTTCACCTAGAACAAAGCAATGTCCCATGAGCTAGCAGCTTCATCTTCTTTTTTTAAGAAAAGGGCTCCAGCCCCGGTTCCATTTCCACGAGAAAACGAAACCCACAGAGCTTCTTCTTCATTAGTTGCAATAAAATTGAGCAACATCAAGGTTGGTCGTGAAGCTCCTGGAGAGTAGGCGGACCAGGACAGTTGCATCTCTAAGGCAAAGAAGCAACTTATCTTAATGGGAAATTTAGCAGGACATGAAAAAAGTGCCATTGATTCATATTACTCAAGGCATTACATTGAAAACAACATTGGTTTAACGTGTCCTTACTTTTAACAGTGCGACTGCTACATTTTACCAGTGGCATTACATAAGAGCAGCTCGGGCAACAAACATCAGAAGAGGATATCTGGATTGGTCCCATTTTTGTTCCGTATATAGCCACCTTATACTGTGTGAGGCTAGCAAATCTAGTGCTGGACTTACTCTGTTGACTTGTCCCCCAGTCCCCACTTTCTTTCCTTTTCCAACCAATAGATCGGTTTATATTGAGTTTGTACTGCGTTCCCTTTATTTCCCTATTAGACCTAGAGACCAGTTGGATAGCCAGTCTCTGCTCCTTTTCGCCCCCATTATTTCCTATTTTGACCAAGTCCTAGATTCAGGTAACAAATCTTCCCCCACCCCACCCCCTTTCTTCCTTGTTTGAACCAAGTACTACTATATTCGAGTGCATGAACTAGTTTTACCTCTTAACAGTAAAAAATTAGGTGGTTTTCAAACAGCCGATCGATCCTATCTACACGAGGGGGCCTGATAAATGGTAAAAGATACAAATGCAGCGATGTCAGGAGCTCGGGAAGTAGAGCAAGGTCGGTTTCGAAGGAAGTTATACCTGCGGGTCGCCGGGATGTTGCTAGGTGGGCGGCGGGAGGCCGGATCTGCCCACACTACGGCAGCGAGGAAGAAGGGGTGGGAGGCCCTCCCTCGCGAGCGATGCTTGGGAGAGAACGGCAAGGCACGCTGATCGGGACACGCTGGCAGTGGGCCAGAGCCGTCGCCGAGGACGACCGCATGAACGTTGCACCTTCTCATCTTCCCCGACGGAGAGGATCCGGCTGGATCTGTGACCAGCGTGAGTAGAGAGAGAGTGTGGCCATCGCTGTCGTGTTTAGATTCGGAGAGGACGAGACAGTGTGAAGAGTGCAACACTAGCAAGCAAGCACGGAGGCTCCTGCCTATATAGTGGAGTACTAGTTTTCTTTTGTCTACCGGCCGGAGCCGGCTTGACCTCGGCAATGACTGTCGAGAAGTCATCATGCACGTGCCCCAAATGCGCAGTTGTCATCATTTTTATCTGAAGCACCGGATTATAACATATAACACGAAAAAATGCCACAAGACAAGAAATCATAACCTCACAGCCCAAAGGAGACCAGATGAATCCCGACGGACAAACTAGATGAGGATCAAAGCTCAAATTAAAGATAAACTCGTAGAAAACGGGTCCGTCGATAGATGTCCTAATTAACATAGCCGGCTTGACCTATATGGCAGCCGAGTAGTCTTCGTGCATGTGCCCCGAATGACTAGCCCAACTCAGTTGTCGCTGTTTAACCCTCGCAGTGATCCGAAGCACATGACACCTAATTTTGTGAGATGACAAGAAACCTTTTTTTAGATTTCTCACCAGAACTACAGCCCTGTACAACACAGCCTGCACGATATGTAGACGATAGCCAATCCAGGCGTGTCTGCAAGAGTCTGTTCAATGCATGGACGAACTGATCTTCCGTGTCTTGTAGGGATCGTCCAGGTACCAACGTATGTACTCCTACAACACTTCTCTAGTAGTACTATCGCTCGTCTCTCTCTTCTATTAACTCACTCGACCTGCGGGGCCGGGGAGTGTGCCTATGGTCGGTTCTCAATTGCGGTCCCACATGTGTGTGCAAACGAAATATGACGCACGTTCCATTCGGAGAGAGGCGTGCTAGACCGATAGACCATCTGGGGTGCGACGCGAATGCGATGGGCGTGCTGTATACTCCGTACATGTGTACCGTCGTTTTCTTGAGGCTTTGCTCCATGGCGCAATCCATGGATACATAATTAGTATACTGTACTATTTAAAAGTTGGGGGCGGGGCTTTTCCCGCACGGTAGGCGGGGCAGTTCCACCTAGTCGGTTCGACAAAGACGCGAGAAGATGAGGGAGAAGGCTGCTGCAAACGTAGGGCTGTGCGATTTGACAGCGAGTTACTTCTGGACAGGTGGGGCCCGGTGATTTGACTTGCCATTATCATTTTAACTGTGTTGCTACGACCGGCATGAGTCTTCCGATTCCTGACCACCTCCATACAGGTGCCTCTCCCGATGCTCCACCATGTAGAGGCTGGCTCTTGCTTGAGAGCCCACTCCTCCACTTTTTCCTTGCCTCTTTCCCCCGCATATGCAAAAATGCCATGTAAAGCGGGCTTATAGCCCACTATTGTACTTGATCCTACAGGTGCTAAGCCTGCCATATAGGCATAAAGTCTGATGTGGCAAGTTAATTAAGAAGAGAGAGACTAGTTTGGTGACCCCAGGAAGAAACGGTGATAAGCGCATGTACCTAGATGAAGCAAACTTAGCAACAAAAAACTAAGCACCTATGCATTGGGGACTTGAGTTGCTAAGCCATTTAATGCCCATAGCACCTCATCTAAGCACCATTTCATTGGAAGAGGTCACTCCTTGGCAAATGCAATAAATACTATGAAGAAAGAGATAGAGAGAAGTAAACAAAAAATACTCTTATAGCCAACCTTATAGCTAACCTTGTTGTATGACTGACTAAGTGATGACTATGTATGACATGCCAACATCCGATAGCCTAACGCACCGTGTTAAATCTCCAAGGCGCGACCACCATGAGCTAAGCGACAGTCGTGGTAGGCGCGAGCATGATCGGGTTCTTGGCAGCCCTTGGATCTGAGATCGAAGGTCGCATGCTAAGTTGCAAAAATTTGCGAATAACCCTCCGTGATAGGATATTCACCCATAGGTCTAGAATCACGCCATGCAACCGTTCGATCTCAGATCCAAGGGCTCTCGGAAGCCAGTATCATGGGAGAATGGAAAGCTTCGTATCACCTGTAATTTTCCCGACGCTTGACATGACTTCGAAAGCCATTTAATTGGGCGTCGAGTAGACATGACATCTAATTGGGCCCCCATAGTACTGTGCATGAATCCATTTATCCACTAGGCAAGCCACTACCCTGCCATTCGCATGTGCCCCCCCACTCAATATTTTTACAATCAATAAACCGCTCCTAGTTGTCCCGTCCTTTCACATTACGGCAGTTCCACTAATCCTAACCCTCCTCCCAAATCCATGGCATCCCAAATCTCCATGATCGGCGGTGAGTACAAGGTTAGAACCATCACCAGTGATGAGTTTGACGTCATCTACACCTGTTCTTCCACAACGGTGAAAGAATGCCTTGCTCGCTTCGAACGCATGTTTGAAAACTCAAATGATGAGTGGGTCGCTAGGCTAGATGTTGAGTACACCACAGTCCTGGGAAGTGAGAAGAAACTAAAGGAGGCAGAGAAGAAGAAGCCCGCCGTGATCCAGGTTTGCGTGCATGACTTATGCTTGGTCTACCACATATGCCATGCCGACGTTGAGTGCGAGGAATTTAGGAAGTTCCTCAAGGGCGGCCGAGTCAAATTCGTTACTGTAGACTTTAGGAACGACAAGGAAATCCTGGGTCGGATAGGCCTCGTTGTAGGCCAGCCCTTCGATCTCCAGAAGGCAAGCCTGGTGTCCTCCTCTTAGCCTTCAATGCTGACCCTGGCAGTAGCCATGGTTCATCATTCGTACAGTAAACTAGAGAAACCTCCCTACACTTTTCATCGTCATGCATGGCAGTGGAATGTACTAGATATAGACCACATCCACTACACTGCAATGGATGGCTAGCTTTGTTTACATATCTACAAGGGTTGGATGAAGAGCAAGAGCCAAGTGTGCGGTTCAAGCAAAGAAGTATCACCCAAGAGGAAGAGGGACAAGGACGAAGTCGAGGACGTGGACGAGGACTCCGAGTAAGGTGGCAGTGTCCTTGCTCATGGTGGTTCTAATGCAGTGTCTACCGGATTAGTTGCTTAGTTTAATTTCTGGTGTGCTTAGTTTTATTTGAGGGGTGTGTTGTGCTGAGCCCCCAACAGAACTATGTTATGTTTCTTCTCGTTATATTTCGTACATTTCATCTTTTAGTTGGTATGGTACTACCACTCGTTTGTTGACATTATATATGTACAATATATATGGCCAACATCATATAGCCAGCAGCTTAGTTGTCAAATATTTTCAGGGTCCTTAGTTTTGTCAAAAAATTCCAGGGTGCTTAGTTTTCTTTGAGGGGTGTGTTGTGCTGGACACCATTAACTTATCATTGTCAAAATCGGCTTATTTTTGTCATGTAACTTGGTCAATGGGTTTGACGTGAAAATAACAATGTCTAATGGCATTTCTGAGCAAACATCTAACTGAAAGATGGCATTTTTTAGATATCTAATTGCATTTTTGAGCACGGATCTCACGGATCGATGGCATTTTTTGACTAGTTGCAACTTCTAATTGCAAAACTGAGTAGTGATACACAACTGGTGGCATAAATAATAAGAACCCAAGAATTAAATAGGTATGCTAACTTCTTTATTTCTTTATTTCTTTATACCTTGTGTGCGAAACAATATACGTTGCCTCCCCCCAGATTTTCTTTAAAGAGGCAACATAGAACTACATAAGTGCCCTTTTAAATTTTGGAATTATTCCGGGTTCGTTTGGCCTTTTTTATACATTAATTGAGTTTTTGGTCATTTAATGTGCATAATTAAAATTTGAACTACAAGCACATGCTCCCGTGAACCAAAGTTGACCGAAAAATCACATGTGTGTCCTCGGGTGTATTTCTAGGTCCCATGCAAGAAATGGTAATGAAATTCAAACATCTGGGCATCATGGTTTAGCCAAGAACATTGAGACGCTTGGTTTTAAAATCCTTGTAAATCCAAAACACGCCTGAAAAACATGAAACTTGGCACGGTGTCATGTCATGGTACTACCATGCTGTGGTAAAAAAAATTGCAGAATAGGAACAAGTTTTGTTATAAGCTTTTTGCAAACCGGAGCTTCTCTCAAGAAGGCTCGTGGTTCTGAGAGGGAACGTGTAACCTTTGTGTGCATAATTCAAATTTTAAATACAAGCACATGCTCCAGTGCACCAAAGCTGGTTGAAAAATCACATGTGTGTCCTCGGGTAAATTTCTAGGTCCCATGCAAAAAATGGGATTGAAATTCAAACATCTGGGCTTCATGGCTCAGCCGGAACTTGGTTTTTTAATTCCTGTAAATCCGAAACACGCATGAAAATCATGGAACTTGGATTGGTGTTATGACATGGCACCAACATGCTGTGGTAATTTTGCTGTCCGATTTGCGAAGGCGCACACATTAACAATCAACAAAGTCATTTTGGAACAAGTGTTGTCACATTACAATCGGAAACACAAGTGTTATTGAAACCGTGGGCGTTCTATTTACCATTTACGTGCCGCCACGTGTCCCCTTTTTTATTAGCTAGGAGGCGCTGTGCAGGGTAGCTATTTGGGTACGGGAGGCGTGCGATCAGACCCCTGCGCGTGCTTATCGGGAGGAGAGCCCTTTGACTTCCATCTATCGTCCACCTCTCTCCCAAGGTCTCCATTAATGGCGCCCGAGCCTCTGTTTAATGGCGTGGCAATGTCTCACTCGACTGAGATTTAAGAGAGAACAAAGAAAATATGAAAAGAAAATTTTGCACGGATCTTGATGTAAGATCCGATGGACCTATATAGCATCTACTGCGACTTATAGCAAGACTGATGAATACATATAGGGACAACGAGAGTGGATAATAATTGTTTTACATAATTAGGAAGATAATTGAAAAAGCCACATGCGGCTACGCCCGAAATACACAAGGGCAAAAGAAGAAGGAATACGCATACAATGATCTGGCTCACTGATCTCTACTTTCTTTATGCGCCGCAAGTCGCAGAGACTAGTTCTCGCAGCGGTCGATGATCTCTTTCATCAGTTTCATGTCCTTAATACGCTAGTTGGCAGCATCCACGGATTCCTCCACCAGCCTGTTGCACTCGATGCGGAGCATGGCATTCTCGTCCATAAGTTTCTTGACGATGACGCCCGTCCTCTGCAATAAGGCAGTGGTCTCCTCCGCCTGCTTTGCCCTTCCGGCGAACTTCGCCTTCAGCAGGTCGTGCTCGCCCTAGAGCTTCGAATTGCTCTCCCCTAGTTGTCGGATGACGCCAGTAGCCTAGTCCTGCAACCTCGCCCAGCCGGAGATCTGATCCATCTGTCTATAGACCATCGCACGCATGCGCCTATAAGAGTCCTCGCCTGCCCGCGAGAAATTTTCCCAGGCCGCCGCGGCGCGGCGGGACCTCCATGCTGCTTCGACGGTGTGGCGGGACATCTTTGCTGTTTCCGCGGCATGGCCGGACCAGTCTGCTACATCGACGGCGCGGCGGGACCTCCGTGCTGCTTCGGCGGCGCGGCGGGACCTCTGTGCTGCTACTGCTGCGCGGCTGGACATGTCGGCTGCTTCGCAGCGAGGCGGGACATCTCTCGTGCTTCCTCTACCTGGTGGAAATCTCTGGACCCAGAACTCACGCTGGCCATGGCTTGATAGACTTGTTGTTTTTTGTGGATGAGGAGTTGACGAGGAATGTGCAGTCATCTTAGCATAGTAGTATTTATAACCGAGTACTACTAGTACGCTCCTAATTGGGAAACCATTTAGGTTGTGATTGGTGTGAACATGTTTGTAATTAAATATAGCGTGGTAGTAGTAGTAGTTTGGAATGTGACGAGACGCGCTCAAAATTTATTGACGGTTCTAGTTTCGAAGTGCGGCACTATTCCCGTATGGCGTAACGTCGGCACGTTTTCTCGGCCATGGTGTATCATATGCCACGGTACTAGTTCTTTTTCTACTGCTATGTACGTGCAAAAACTAGCACCGTGGAATACATATCTTACGTTTGGCGTTCAACAGGAATAGCCTCGTGGCGAGCTATAGACTAGTCTTTTTTTCAGACGCATTACACCTATCTCTCAGGACTTCTCGCACGCACCATCACTGCTCCCTAGGTCGATGCCACCCACATACAGTTGTACTCTGAGAAGAGGTGCACGCACGCACTCGTCCTCTCTCACACACGCATCTGTAGCTACGAATTGTAGTGTTCTCAACCATCCGATTGGCTCTATCATAGGTTTCACGTTGCTCCTTGGCCATGAGATTGAGCACTTTAAAACGTGGAGTCTAAGATGGAGGCGCAAGGTTTTTCTTAATGTGCGGGCCGCACACGGCACCAACATGACACGAGCTTCGTCTGCCTGGTGTGCATGCAGTCGGGTGAGTTGTCCAATTATAGACACAACCAGGCCCTCGTTGGTATCCGCGCCTCGACTTTTGCTGGTCATAGTGGAGAGTAGCATAGACTAGTTACTAGTCTACGTTACTAGTACCTTCATAGTGGGTTGTGTCATATAGTATATGCATAATTTGGCGACGAGCGCCCTCTATATGTACCACCTTTTTTTCTTTAGTTACATCTTGTTAGTTTTGCTCCATGGCGCAATCCATCGACACTACTACTGTACAAATGTTTACATTTTTTAAAAGGCTAGAGGGTGGGCAGTCTAGCTTGGTCCTTTTCACGAGAGGCGAGGGCCTTTGTGATTTGATGGCTCGTTACTGCTGGAAGGTGGGGCCTTGTGATTTGACTGCTCGTATAAATGTGCCGACAACCTGAGGAGGAGCAAAGAACCGTGCGGTATACTCAAGTTTTCCACTAGAGTACGATGGAGGAGCACGAAACACGGCAGCCCAGTGCCATATCCTCTACTCTCTACTCTTATGATATATTACTAGCAAGAGGCATTGTTCTATTGGCGATAAAGAATGATCTAATTTGCTAGTCATCTCATTTTTAGCATTGTTCTATTCATGCCTCGTAGAGAAGGTGACACGTGCGACGAAACACCCAAAGCAAAATAAGAAACACAGGAGAAAAAGAAGAAGGAGGATTATCACCCCAGAAAAAGAAGGAAGACGCACACACAAGTTTGGGGCGCTGCTCTCACTACATGAAGGGTTGCTGGCCGCGGAGTCGTAACTGCTTCTTCATCGCCTCCACGACCTCCATCTCCTTGCGCGTCTCCTCCGCCATCTTCATCATTGTGTCCATGACGCGGGATTTCTCGACGCAAGCCTTCATCATCTATTCCACGGCCGCATTACGTACCTTCACAGCAGCCGGGTGCTCGATGCGGAGCTTCGCCAACTCCTCCTCCTGTTCCATGATGAGGGCCTGCAACATCTTCATCGAGGAACTACTATTCTCATGCAGCTTCTTCCACCTGGCGTTCTCCTCCTTCAGCAGGTCGAGCTCGTGGCAGAGCTTCGCCTTGTCCTATTGAAGTTGCAGGATTTTGCCGGTCACCTTCTTCTCCGAGGCAATGCTCTTCTTCAGCAGCATCACCGAGCCAGCAGTCAACTCCCCTGCTCATTGAACTCAGCGGGCATGTCGTCGAGGCTCTCCTTCAGCAGCTCAACCAAGCCGTGGATGAACTCCTTCTGCTTATTGAGGTGCTTATTGAGCTGATCGGGCATGCCGTCGAGGAATAATTACTCCAGCACCGCCAGCTCGGCATGTTCGCCTCCGCGTCTAGGGCGCTCCTGGGAGCCATCGCCTGCCCGTGAGAGATCTTTCGAGGTCTCTGCGTGGCGGTGAGCCCTCTCTTTTTTTTCGCAACCTTGGTTGCCCCTCCCTTGTTACGAGTAGTTATCGACCTAGAGCTCTACACACCGGCCATGGCAAGGACGGATGAAGAGGGAGGACTTATGAAGAGGAAGGTAGAGTAATATTCGGTTAGGTAGTTCCCCTTTTTATAACCTAAGTACTAGCACTAGTACTAAAACCTGCATAGTGGGAACACGTTCAGGTTTGGTACGTACTGGTAGGTGTGAGCAGGCTTGCACTTAATTGTAGCACTAGTACTTTCGAATGTGATGGGAACAAGGTAAAGATTAATTGATGGTTTTTGGTTTCGAGGCCTGAAATGGCCCCTGATGAGTTTAGTGGAACATAAATTTCAAGTAGACTGCACTGCTCAGATGCGTAAATATTATGTTACTGTCAAAAGTTGGCACAAAATACGAAGGAGACCAATGGAAGTACTACTAGCAACCCATGATTTAACTACTTGCATGCGCGCAGTGGAGTAGTTATGTCATTCTTCCGCCCTCACGTCCACTCAATTTGCATGCGCTGTATTAATTGACCATCAATGAAGTGAAGGACTTTACACGCGTCAAATTATCACATGGGGTGGATCTTGGTACAAAATTGCATCCGCCCGTGTACCCGCGTGTGCATGCGAGGGAATGAGTGCGTGCGTGGCATGCGTGCACATCTTCGCTTCGTGCATGTACCGCCTGTGCGGCTTAGGGAGGACGAGTATATTCTTCTTGAACCAGCAGCACGTCACTGTGATCAATCCACACACTGATGTCGCGACAACGCTTCCACATGTGCCACGTGGCTTCATGAACTGTAAGAGAGACACTATGTAGTGTGCCATTGTGTTTTGCACATACTCGAAGTACTAGTAAGGTACACGTACACTGCACGCGTCAGATTTTGCAACCAAATTATGAATAAATACCACACTGTATCATTTAAGCTCTGAGTCATTTATGCCTGATGTAGACCTTCGTTTAATTCTTATAGTTCATCTCATTCAAAATCAATTAGTTTTAATAAAAAACCTAGGGCCTCTTTGATTCGTAGGATTTCCAAAACACGGGAATAGGAAGAACATGGGATTAGAGTGGAATGTCGTCTTGAATCCTACAGGATGGTACGAGTGTTTGATTGTGCATAGAAAAAATGCAGAATTCTTTCAAAGAGGTTTGAGTGGATGGGATGTTTCCTATGAAATCTAGTGCAAATGAATCATATGGAAAAATTCCTATGGTTTACAATCCTACCAATCAAACAACAAAGATAGGAAAAATTCCTAAGGATTAGAATCCTCCAAAATTCCTTCGAGAATCCTTTGAATCAAAGAAGCCCTTAATCTATTTTACGATTCATGGAATTGTGCATTGTAAAGCATAAAGTAAAAACAAATAATGGCAATTCAACTAGAAAAAAAAATTGGGCTGTTATGATACGGAAGATTCTAGAACAAAGGAGAACCACTGTTGTTTTGAGATTTGTGCATTATGCTTAAGTTCAACCATGGAGTCTGCTAGATTGTACATGTGGAAAAATCCGGTGGGGGCTAGAAGATGGTGCGAGGGGCCGAGTGGAGGGAGACTATGAACGAGTGCACAACTACGAGATCGATATTTAGAGAGTGGGGGCGAGAACGTGCGCTGTTGCGCGTAGTGGCGGAGCAACGAAAAATGTCCCATGAGCTAGGGGGCCAAGCATTGCTAATCCTTTATGAGGAGGGCCAATTCATCAAATTAAATCATTTTTACCAGCAATTGTGTAATGATCACATTCATATTAGCCTCGATATATATTGATTTGGGGGGGGGGGTCAGGGCCCTTGCTGCCCCTGTCTTCGCCATTGTGCGCGCGTCTGAGAGATGAAGCGGAAGGCATGGATGATGAGAGGGGGGCGTTGGATATACAATTAATGTGGGTGTATTAGCTATATATGTAATCCTATATAGAGAGGTATAGATTGATCGATGTGGACGTGGGAAAGAGGGTGAGACCTCACTAGATATATGGATTGATCGGTTTATGTGAAAACTATGAAAGACCTAGCTATATACACACACACATAGAACATCGACTGTTGCGCATGCACGTGAGAGATAAAGAATGCCTGATATGATGGAGAGGGGGATGTGTGTGTGTGTGTATACCTTCATGGGAGACCGACCTAAATAAAAAGATTGCATGTGTGCGATAGATAATGCCGACTGGTAGTGTGTGTGCATGCATGCACGAGAGAAAGTTAGTGGTACAATTATGAAGAGAAGACCAATGTGTGGGTGTAAAAGACTAGGTGAGGTCACAATCAATGTAAAGTTGAATTCAAATATTTGAATAAGAGATGATGATGTTTGAAACCCATGCATGCATGAATATGGAAATTAGCATGTTGTAATGTATACACATTGAACAAGGTCAGACTGGTTTGAATTTGAGATACTGATGGCAGACATCGTTTGGCCATACTGCATCCGTGCATGGACAAACTATTCTAATTGGAGATGATGGGTGGCTTTCGCATCACATATCTATATCTATACCCATATATATATATATATATATATATATATATATATATATATATATATATATATATATATATATTTTATATTTTTATATAGTGTGCGGATAACTTTAACTTTGAAAGATGGTCGTTGGATGAGGCCAATCCAATGGTGCAGAGCTGGCAAATTTGAGCACTACTGGCCGTTGGATATCATCTAGATTCCACCAGATTTTGTCACATGTACAATCTAGAAGACTCTATGGTTGAACTTAAGCATAATGAACAAACCTCAAAACACAAGCACTTCTTCTTTGTTCTAGAATCTTCCGTATCAGAATTGCCCAAATGTTTTTCTACATGATTTGTTTTTACTTTTTGCCTTACAACACACAATTCCATGAATCTTAAAATAGATTAGCTTTCTTATAAAAAATAGATGATTTCGAATGAAATGAACTATAAGCATTAAACGAACATCTACAGCATGCATATATGACTCAAAGCTTACATGCTATAATGTAGTATTTATTCATAATTTGGTTGCCAAATCTCATGCGTGCAATGCACGTGTACCTTACTAGTCTAAATGGTGTCTGTGTGTGTGTGTTGTGTGTGTTAAACACATTGTACGTAGTATATCATACTAGTCTAAATTGTCTTTTTTATTTTGGGTACACGTTAAGCTTGTTCTCCCGAAATTTCAAGCCGCGCCTTGTTATGCCGAAATTTCAAGCTAGCGTCTCTGTCTATCGTGCTGCGAAACTCTCGCCTCTTCAACCCGTGCCTTGTTACCCGAAAATATTTAAGATATATCTTTGTCTCGTTTTGCTCCAACAACTCCCTCCATCTCAACCCGTGCCTTGCTATTCCAAAATTACAACGTGCGCGAAAACTCCCACCTCCTGTGAAACCCCGACACATGAAATGCCCATGATACCCCTGAACCAAAAGAACCGCCTCAAATCGGTGGGGGTACTTTCGTAACTTAGCCCAAATTTTGGACAACCGCATCCCTAAGCCATGGTTCCCCACTCCCATCCCATCCGCTCACCCATTCGTACACCGAGGCCGGGAAAACCCGCGAAGCCCCACACCCTCCTCCGTCCGCCAACCAGCCAGAGCCTCTTCCCCAATGATGTCATCCATAGCAACACCTCGACATCCTTCATCCACCGTACGGGATGAGGATCCGTCGTCGATCTGGTAATCCCACCGGTTCAGCCACCTCGTCCTCCACCTCCAAGGAGCTGCCCCGACGTTCCCCTCGTTTTTTGCGCCACCTCCATTCCCACACCGCCATCTTCAACTGCACCACTGGGAGAGCATCAGCATCACCTTTTCCTCGGATGAAGCTGCGCCCTAATTGGGGCCACCAAAGAGGTTGTACACTAGTCGGCGCATTTTCTTCTTGATTCGATCTTACGGTGCTGTCGGCGCTCGGTCCCGAGCCGACACGACGCGGCTCCATCCACCGCGGTGCCGCCGGACACTTGCTCCACCGAGTCACTCCCTCGGCGGCGACGTCCCCATCAGTAGGAGCTGCTGCTACTTTAGCTCTCGCTCGCGCTGCTGCTCTGCTCTTGCTCTCGGTCCCCTGCCTGGTCTGCTCTTGCTCTTGCTCACGCTGCTGCTCTCGCTCTTGCTCTTGCTTGCGATGTTGCTCCGATTTAGCTACACTTTAGTCTACTGAATCGACTTTTGGGTCACCGATCTTGAGGGGTGGGGGCTCGCGGAGTTAAGGAAGAACCAGCCCTTGCTGGGAGGGGGGCTCACGAGAATACCCCACTATCTATCATAGGGTTCAGGGTCGGGCGGTGGTCGCCGGCGGTGGTGGGTCGGTGGTGAGGTGGCGTGGGGATCGCGGAGAAAAATCTTGGCACGGGGTAGGGGGGGGGCTAGAGGGATGGCCGGGGCGGTGGCGGACCGGTGGTGGGGAGTGTTTTCGGGGCGGGCGGGGTGGCGCACCGCCGTCCGCGGGCGGCGGGGGGCGGCTGCTTGGGCGTTGGTGACTGGCGGCTCAAGGGGGTGGAGGTTGAAGATGAACTGCAGGCCCTTGATTTCGTATCCAATGACTGCAT